>JAKOGI010000708.1:0-72500 GCA_029747015.1 Carnegiea gigantea
CAAATGTTCTCAGGTGCGTAATGTTGGGTTTTCTGCCTTTGAAAAGTTCATAAGGAGTTTTGTTCAAAATAGGTCTGATCATGCATCTATTTATAATGTAACATGAGGTGTTCAATGCTTCAGCTCAGAAATTCCTAAGCATTGTTCTAGTCATGTCTTCTAGGGTGCGATTTTTGCACTCAACCACCCTGTTCTGTTGGGGTGTTCTTGGGGCTGAGAAGTTATGATCAACACCATGTTCATTACAATAGTTAATAAAACTTGCGTTTTCAAATTCAGTACCATGATCAGATCTCAAGCTAACTAAAGAGTGTCCTACTCTTTTCTCAACCTTTTTAAGAAAGGCAATAAAATTCTCAATTTTGGCATCCTTGGATGCCAAAAACAAGGTCCAAGTAAATCGAGAGTAATCATCCACTACAACAAGCACATACCTCTTCCCACCTCTACTAGTTATCCTCATAGCACCACACAGATTAATGTGTAATAATTCTAGAGGTCGGGTAGTGCTTACATACTTTTTCGATTTAAAAGAAGATCTGACTTGTTTGCCTTTTGCACAAGCTTCACATACCTTGTCATCATTAAATTTGATGGAAGGTAGTCCAACAACTAGGTCTTTAGAAACAAGTTTGTTCAAAAGAGATAGACTTGCATGACCTAGTCTCTTGTGCCAGAGCATTACATCATCATTCAAGGCACTCAAACAAGTCAGATTGTTTTGGGGAAGGGTGGAAATACATACTTTGTAAATATTTTTGTGACGCTTCCCCCTTAATACGACATCTCCTGTGTTTGAGTTTACAACCAAGCAACGTGTTGGTGAGAACACTACTAGGTTGTTTTTATCACACAGTTGGGACACACTAAGTAAATTATGCTTCAAACCATCAACTAAGTATACATTTTCAATCGAGTGGGAGTAGGACTCACCAATCTTACCTATACCGACAATTGTCCCAGACTTGCCGTTTCCAAACGCCACACTCCCACCATCCGAAGCTGTAAGTGAGAGAAAGTTGGATTTTTCATCGGTTATATGCCTCGAACACCCACTATCAACATACCACAGTTGCTTGTTTTCAAGGTTGTTCCCTAGGCTATTTGCTGGATTGTTTGCTGGGTTGTTCTCTCTCACTTCAGCCTGCAAAACAAATTAAGGGTTAGTTTTGGGAACCCAGATCCACTTGGGTCCCATTCTTTTAGACAGATAAATCTCATCTTTCCTAATCCAGATTTGTTTTACATAACTTTCATTTCTTTTAATGGCATACCTTCTTGAAGGATAAGTGTATCGATAGTGACCCGTTTTGCCGCAGTGAAAGCAAACAATGTTTTCAGGTAATCCAACATACTTTCTATTTGCAGGGTAAATGGTTTGTTTGGGCTTAAATCCTAGTCCACTTTTGTTTTGGCTGTGATGAGTGTTTAGCCACTCCAATGCTCTTGAGGACTTGTTCCAACGCTTGGTTGTGACAAGCTTGGTTTTCAGTTTTTCTATATTAGCATGCAAGCTCTTGTTCTCCTCGAGCAAAGACTCAACCATTCCTTCCACCTCAAGGAGTTTTTCCTCCACTCGAGAATAATCTCCCGCTTTTATAAAGAGGTTTTCCTTGAGCATGTTAATATTTTCATATAAGCCCAGTTTTTCATTTTTAAGGGTCTCATTTTCAAGTTCTAGGTCTCGGACATGTCTTTTCAATTCTGCACAGGTATCCATCAATGAATACAACAATTCTTCAAGAGTTGCCTTATTGAGACCACGTATCTTGTTCTTGAGATCAGTAAGGCTGTTTGTTGACTCATCATCTGAATCCGTGTCACTTTGTGCCATGAGAGCTACAGCACCTTCATCCGTTTCAGACTCTTCTTCATCTTCAGAGCAGTCACCCCAGGCAGCCAGCATTGCTTTTGAGAATCGTTTCCCAGAACTGTTTGCAGCTTGTTTTCTACCTTGTTTCCTGGGGTGTTCGTGCTCTTGCTCTTCTCAAAGTAAGGGACAGTTTTTCACTATGTGGTCTGTTTTGCCACATTTGAAACACCCAGTAAACTGTTCTCGGGGGGTGTTTCTGGTTTTGTTGAAATCCTTTCTTTTGTTGTTTTCTTTAAATTTCTTGAAGAATTTCTTGAACTTTCGAGTCATCATAGCCATCTCTTCTTCCTTAAGATCAGAATCATCATCTTCTTGTGCTTTTAAGGCAAGTCCTCGATCTTTCTTCATCTCCTCTTTCTGTTGAGAATTTTTCCTCAGTTCGTATGTTTGGAGATTACCAATCAACTCGTCTAAGGTGATCTTGTTCATGTCTTTGGCTTCTTGGATGGCTGTTACCTTGGCTTCCCATGATCGAGGCAAAATCCTTAGAATTTTCCTTACCAACTCTTCAGTGGTGAAGGATTTTCCTAGGGATTTTAACTCGTTTGTTATGTGAGTGAAGCGGGTATACATATCCATCACATTCTCATGATCACCCATATCAAACAACTCGTATTGTCTTATGAGTAACTCAATGCGTGATTGTTTGACTTGACTTGTTCCTTCATGAGCTACTTGTAAAGCATTCCATATTTCTTGAGCTGACTCACATTCTGAGACGCGAGTATATTCATCGGGTCCTAGGCCAAAATAGAGAAGTTTCTTGGCCTTGGCATTCTTTTCCATTTTCTTGTAATCCTCAGCATCATATTCAGTAGGATCTTTGGGAACCTTTTTTTCCATCTTCAAGAACTTTCGTGGGAACAAGGGGTCCGTTCTTGATGAGCATCCATAACTCGTAATCCTCTGCTTGTATGTAGTTCTCCATCCTGTTTTTCCACCAACTATAGTATTGGCCATTGAAGTAAGGAGGTCGAGTAATGGATTGACCCTCAAGTATCCCTTGTGGTGCACTTATCTTCACGGATCTCTCAAGGTGTTAGCCTTTTGAAAGAGAACCTGCTCTGATACCACTTATTGAATTCCAAGAGTACACAACCACAAGAGGAGGGGTGAATTGTGGTGTCTGATTTTCGCCAAGTAACAGACAAACAACCTTAGACCCTGATTGCAGAGACTGTTTCTGAATGACGAACAATCTTGGGTCTTATTTGCAGTGGCTGTTCCCAATTGGTTCAGAAGCGAAAATCAAAGTAATAAATGCGGAAATAAAGCACACACAATTTTTACGTGGAAAACACCTCTAGCCCAACTGAGGTGTGAAAAAACACGACCTACCTCGTGTAGGATTTAACCACTTCACTAACGGGCTGAACACGTTATAAAAGTAACACTCCTTGTTACAACTTGTAACCCACGTAACCTTCTTCCCTAAGACAGGTTGCACCACGTCCAATCACACTATATTGGACACGTCCAAAGTCCACTCGACTATGGACACACTCACTCACTTTCTGATCTGAGAACAGGAGTACAAAACACCTTACTGGGGTGCTTCTGACTTAAGCAGATGTAAGGTACAATGGAGTCCTAGTGTGCCAATAGTTTGAAAGCTCAATTTTTGCACAATCTTGTCACGGTTTTTTCTTTTGAAATGAAGCTTTAGAAAGCTCTCAATGCTCTGTGAAAAACCGATTTTTCCCTTGTGTGTCTCTACCGAAAGGAGTGAAAAGATTTTCTTATTTAAGCAAGCAAACCCAACGGCTAACTCCTTCAAAAAAGGATAGAAAAATCTTCTGATTTTGGCAGCTTAGGAGATTTCTTCAGATTTCCAACGGCTAGAAACAAAGAAGATAAGATTCTCCTAAAATATAGGGATTTGAAACTTATGGGGTAAAAACTGATTTAGCCACTTAATATAGCCGTGTAATTTAGCCCAAAAAAGATAAAAATATTGGTTTCAAAATTTGAATCAATCATGGCCTAAAAATAAGGAATAAAGATTTTTCGGATTTTGAAAAAATCTCTAGAAAAAATAGTTTTGCAATCTGCTACATATATATAATCTTAACTAATCAGCCTAGGATTGCATAAAAGGATTCTTAGAGCAGCAGGCCAACTAAAAGAAATTTTCAGGTAAAACGGATGTGGCCGCTACAGTTTCAGGAACACCTTAGGCACCCTGTTTGCAGGGTTGTTTTGGAAATGGTGTTCTGAAACAAATGTTGAAAACCATTTTAAGAAGTGTTAAATTGAGACTTTCAAGATCAGCATATTAACAAGAATCTAAAAGATAGAACCTAAATCAAATCGAGACTTCTTGTTGTAAGAATCAGTCATCTTGTCAAGAATGGATGTGCAACTCCAAACACCTTGGTCACCTTGATTACTCTGGTGATCTCGTATCGCTGAATGTAGGAACTTGTTCCTCAAGACTTAGCCAACTGTTTCCTGATCTTGTATCACTGAAGCTTGGAACCTGTTCTTAAAACTTGTTCTCAACATTTAGTAGACAGATCAGGTAAGTAGGATCAATACAAACAACTGTGTAGGACCGGTTTGGAGATCTTGTTTGGAACAACATTACTCAAGCAAGTATGTTACACTTGGATTTGCTATCATCAAAATTTTATACAGTTAGGTCAACAATTTCCCCCTTTTTGATGATGACAAACCAAGTGACCATATTGGCAAGAAAAAGATTTTATTTTCGTAAGTGCCTTTGTAAGTGACTTGAGTGACTTGAGTGCTGATATATATCCACACAGGTGCTAGGTCAGTCAAAAAACATATGTAAGTATAAAGACTAATGACTCAACCGTTCAACTCAACCTTCAACTCAACCTAGGTCAATGGTCCACTTATCTTCCCCCTTTTGGCATCATTAAAAAGGCACAAACAACAGTCAGAACATGGTGTTTGCAAGTGAATCACATAAGACATAGCAAGAGATAAGCAAGATATAACAGAACCAGATATGTCATTGAAAGTCCGGAAGGTGCAATACCAAAAAAAAAGAAACACAGAAAGAGACGGGGAAGAGAACTCTAGAAGACATCCTATAAGAACAGGTTACAAGGGGTGATTATGGCTGCGGAGAAGGGAATTTGGTAGCGAGGCAGGAGAGAAGGGCAAGGAGATCTTCATGACGCTTGGCAGATAGCGCCTTCTCTTCTTCCAGGGCAGCCTTGACAGCTGTGAGCTCATCCTTGAGGTGGGAGTTATCCTCTAAAATAGCCTCAACTTTGACTGATGACCTCCTAGAAACAGAAGGTCTGGGTGTTCGGCTCCCCTGTTTGGACACCGAGCCCTCAGCCAGAGTATATCCACACCCCGTGAGGGTGTCACTCCCTATCTCATCAATCATTTGAGCAGCCACCCTCCTTTTGAGCTCTATCCCAAAGTGCTCAAAAATCCTCGTCAATAGAAAACCATACCCAAGATCATGTGCCCGGGTGGTGTTTGCAATACGCCCAATATGACGGATCATAAGAACAGGAAGGTTAATGGGTTCCTCCTTATCCAAAAGATCCACCAGGCACTGATCAAGAGCATCAGCCTGGTTTCTACCTTGACCTCTTGGGATGATGTTCTTTATGATAAACATAAAGAGCAGTTGGTGCAGAGAGGTCATCTCACCCTTCTTCACAGATGTGGTTGTTTGCAGGCCCTGGTTTTGACTCAACCGTTGTGAAAGCTCCAGTAGCCTGACTGTCCCTAAGACAAACTTATCCACCCTCACATACACATCAAAGCTAAGTGAGGGAACAACCAAAATGGTACTCAGGGTTTGTGCATCAAATTGCACCTGTGTGTCACCAATTTTACTTGTCACCACCCCTTCGGTGACAGCACAATTGGCATAGAACTCAGCCAATTCTGGTACAGAACACCCTAGCTGGGTGTTTGTGAAGAGGTCTAGCCAGTTCTGAGCACGCAGCTTCTGTAGGAACACCCCCAACCCTTGGTCCTCAAAAAATTGAACTCTCACTATCTTCCCCCTAACTACATTACGCGTAAGCAGATGCACAATCTTGGTAGAAACAGGAGAGGCAGTAGACTTTTTGGCTCTTTTGGGGGGAGGAACAGAAGAAGCAGTCTCGGGTTTAGCTGATTTGGAGAGAGAAGAGGTGAAGGTCTTCCTCTTGGGAGGGGCTGTTGGAGGAGAAGACTTAATGGCAGGGAGAGTGGTTTTCTTAGGTGGAGCTTGTTCTTCGGAGGACTCGGAGAACATCGGGGTCCCCTGTTTAAAGGGGGTGTTCTCAGAATCAGAATCCGAGAATCCCGCAGAAGAAGAAGACGAAGAAATTTCCTCAATGACTGGAGTGGAAGATTTTGTGGTTCTAGGAGAGGAGTAGAAGGCAATTCTTGTAGATTTGCGTGTGGGCTTAGCAGATTTTGGAGGAGAGGGGGCTGAGGCTTTTGAGGGTTGAGGCCTTGTTTGTGGCCTTGATCTAGGCATTCTGCTACGTCTAGCCTCCATCTTAACCCTTTTTCTTTTCTCTCCGGTTTGGAAGACCGGAGTCACTGATTCGGTTGCTGCAGGGGGGATGTTCATGCCACTACTTCCCCCTGCCTCAAGAGACTGCTCAGCCGAGTCTCCTTGAAGACTAACTCCCAAATCATCCTTAAACACCTCCTCATAAGACTCAGACCCTGTTTTGGGTACTGTTTCTTTTTCAGGAAACAGCCCGAAAGAACAGGGCTTAGAGAAATCAAAGAAACCAACATGGGACTCAAAGGCTTCATCTTGGGACCCAAGATTGCCACCAATTTCCCCAGTTGAAGCAAAGTTCTTTTCAGTGAGGGGACAAACAGTCGATCCCTCAAACACCACCAATTCCCAACCAAAATGGCAAGGAATATCTTTCAAACCCAAGCCCACTGATTTCAGGTCGACACTCTTCAAAAATCCAAAAGGTTTGAAGCTGATTGGGCGAGGAGGAGTGGAAGGTTTACCTTCTAGAATCGCCATTAAAAACGGCGAGAAGGCAACAGGGACAGGACCTGTTCGTGAGGCTGGTGCGGGTGCCCTGCTACCCTGAGATTTTGGACCAGAACTTCCAGAGCCGTTGAAGGAAGCCATTTGAGCAAGAATTGGAGAGAGATTAGGGTTTGAGTAACTGGAAATTGTTGGGTATTCGAGAGAGAGAGAGAGAGAGAGAGAGAAAGATTTGGAGATTTTAAAGAGAGAAAACATGCCAAATCTTAAAAGATTTACCCGTTATAACGGGTAGATCATTACTAGCCGCCCGCGCATGCCTCGGGAAGAAGGAAAATTTAAAGGCTAGACACAACTTGTTTCACATACTGACAATCAAAGAGCGTACCTGTTCTTGCTGCTTGTTCTTAAATACGAATCATCGGTAATAAGAGTAACAAGCCCAATCATGTTGGCTTTTAACACGCATCCGCATTCTGCAATCTCCATAAATATTCAAATAGCACAAAGAAAACATTGCTATGGACAAATTTCATCCGCAGCATATATGAGTTGCGAACAGGGGGAGAGAACAGGTTTCTTAGGTTGTTTTCACCAAACCTAGTTCAAGTCTATTTCTCTCAAATTGATCTCTACCTAGTGCCTTAGTGAATATATCAGCAATTTGATTTTCTGTGGTACAAAAATTCATTGAAATCAAACCCTTTTCAACATTATCTCTCAAGAAATGATGTCGAATGTCAATATGTTTTGTTCTCTTATGTTGACACGGATTTTTGGCAATATTAATTTCACTAGTGTTATCACAAAAGATAGGAATGCATCCAGTGTCAACACAAAAGTCTTTGAGTTGTTGTCTTATCCATAGCAATTGAGCACAACATGAAGCAGCTGCAACATATTCAACTTCTGCTGTGGACATGGCAACTGAATGTTGTTTCTTGGTTGCCCAAGATACCAAACAAGGTCCAAGGAAATGAGCCATACCTGAGGTGCTTTTCCTATCAACCAAGAATCCTGCATAGTCAGCATCAGCATATCCAACAAGATCAAAATTGCAACCTCTAGGATACCATAGAGCTAAATCAGGTGTATGCTTTAAATATCTTAGTATCCGTTTAACAGCCTTAAGATGAGTCTCTTTAGGGCAAGACTGAAAACGGCACATAAACCAACACTGAAAACAATGTCGGGCCTACTAGCGGTAAGGTATAAGAGTGACCCTATCATGCCCCTATAGAGTTTCTCCTCAACTGAGGGACTCCCATCATCCATTACCAACCTGGTAGAAGGAGAAATGGGAGTATCAACGGGCTTGGCCGACTCCATCCCAAAACGCTTAAGTAGTTCCTTAATATACTTTTGTTGATGGATCATGGTGCCGTTTGAAGTTTGCTTGATCTGTAAGCTTAAGCAGAAATTAAGCTCACCCATCATGCTCATTTCAAACTCACTCCTCATCATTTTTGAAAATTCATTGCATAAATCATGATGAGTTGCCCCAAATATGATGTCATCAACATATACTTGGACAATCAACAGATGTTCCCCCTTAGATTTTAGAAACAGGGTATTATCTACCTTGCCTCTTCTAAAATTATTTTCAAGTAAAAAGCTTGACAATCGTTCATACCAAGCTCTAGGAGCTTGTTTTAGACCATAAAGAGCTTTGTCAAGTTGAAAAACATGATTAGGAAATTCATTGTTTTCGAAACCAGGGGGTTGTTTGACATACACCTCTTCCTTAAGGTATCCATTTAGAAATGAACTTTTTACGTCCATTTGATATAGTATGATCTCCATATGGGCTGCAAAGGCTATTAGGATACGAATAGCCTCAATTCTAGCAACTGGTGCAAAGGTTTCTTCGTAATCAATCCCTTCTTCCTGATTGTACCCTTGAACCACAAGCCGTGCCTTGTTCCTGGTGACTGTTCCTGACTCATCAAGTTTGTTTCGGAACACCCACTTGGTTCCAATGATTGTTCTATCTGCAGGTCGAGGTACAAGGTGCCATACCTTGTTCCTTTCAAATTGATGAAGTTCTTCTTGCATTGCTGTGACCCAATCTGAATCTGCAAGAGCTTCATTCACATTCTTTGGCTCAATGTTAGAGAGAAACGCATAGAATGCACAAAAATTCTTAAGCTTTGACCTAGTTTGCACTCCAGTATTAATATCAGACAAAATTTGCTCAAGAGGGTGCGAACGTTGGTGCTTCCACGGCCGTGGAGTAAGTGAATCCACATACACATGCTCTACTCTAACTGGAACACTTGGAGACTCAGGCTCACAATCAGTGCCCGAGCCTGTTCCTGAGGAACCTGACTGGTGTTGTCCCGAACAGGGTTCAGTAGTGTTTCCCCCTGTTTGGTTCTCACCTTGCCTGTCGTTCCGAGGAACACCTTCAGGAGTTGTTTTCTCCAAGATGTTCTTACCTTATCTATCTTAGAGCAACACTTCGTTTCGAACAAGACCTAATTCAAATTCTTCCTCCTGTGCATCATTCTCACTCAACGAGTTAGATTCATCAAAAAGCACATGCACACTTTTCTCAACACATAAGGTTCTTTTGTTAAACACTTTGTAAGCCTTACTGTGAGAGGAGTAAGCAAGAAGTATTGCCTCATCACTCCTAGGATCAAACTTTCCTAAGGCATCCTTCTTATTATTATGCACAAAGCACCTGCAACCAAATGTTCTCAGGTGCGTAATGTTGGGTTTTCTGCCTTTGAAAAGTTCATAAGGAGTTTTGTTCAAAATAGGTCTGATCATGCATCTATTTATAATGTAACATGAGGTGTTCAATGCTTCAGCCCAGAAATTCCTAGGAAGACCACTAGCAATAAGCATTGTTCTAGTCATGTCTTCTAGGGTGCGATTTTTGCGCTCAACCACCCCATTTTGTTGGGGTGTTCTTGGAGCTGAGAAGTTATGATCAACACCATGTTCATTACAATAGTTAATAAAACTTGCGTTTTCAAATTCAGTACCATGATCAGATCTCAAGCTAACTAAAGAGTGTCCTACTCTCTTTTCAACCTTTTTGAGAAAGGCAATAAAATTCTCAAAGGTTTCATCCTTGGATGCCAAAAACAAGGTCCAAGTAAATCGAGAGTAATCATCCACTACAACAAGCACATACCTCTTCCCACCTCTACTAGCTATCCTCATAGCACCACACAGATTAATGTGTAATAATTCTAGAGGTCGGGTAGTGCTTACATACTTTTTCGATTTAAAAGAAGATCTGACTTGTTTGCCTTTTGCACAAGCTTCACATACCTTGTCATCATTAAATTTGATGGAAGGTAGTCCAACAACTAGGTCTTTAGAAACAAGTTTGTTCAGAAGAGATAGACTTGCATGACCTAGTCTCTTGTGCCAGAGCATTACATCATCATTCAAGGCACTCAAACAAGTCAGATTGTTTTGGGGAAGTGTGGAAATACATACTTTGTAAATATTTTTGTGATGCTTCCCCCTTAATACGACATCTCCTGTGTTTGAGTTTACAACCAAGCAACGTGTTGGTGAGAACACTACTAGGTTGTTTTTATCACACAGTTGGGACACACTAAGTAAATTATGCTTCAAACCATCAACTAAGTATACATTTTCAATCGAGTGGGAGTGGGACTCACCAATCTTACCTATACCGACAATTGTCCCAGACTTGCCGTTTCCAAATGCCACACTCCCACCATCCGAAGCTGTAAGTGAGAGAAAGTTGGATTTTTCACCAGTCATATGCCTCGAACATCCACTATCAACATACCACAGCTGCTTGTTTTCAAGGTTTTTCCCTAGGCTGTTTGCTGGGTTGTACCGTAGCCTGTTTGCTGGGTTGTTTGTTGGGTTGTTCTCTCTCACTTCAGCCTGCAAAACAAATCAAGGGTTAGTTTTGGGAACCCAGATCCACTTGGGTCCCATTCTTTTAGATAGGTAAAGCTCATCTTTCCTAATCCAGACTTGTTTTACATAACCTTCATTTTGTTTAATAGCATACCTTCTTGAAGGACAAGTGTATCGATAGTGACCCGTTTTACTACTGTGAAAGCAAACAATGTTTTCAGGTAATCCAACATACTTTCTGTTCGCAAGGTAAATGGTTTATTTGGGCTTAAATCCTAGTCCTCTTTTGTTTTGGCTGTGATGAGTGTTTAGCCACTCCAATGCTCTTGAGGACTTATTCCAACGCTTGGTTGTGACAAGCTTGGTTTCCAGTTTTTCTATATTAGCATGCAAGCTCTTGTTCTCTTCGAGCAAAGACTCAACCATTCCTTCCACCTCAAGAAGTTTTTCCTCCACTCAAGAATAATCCCCCTCTTTTATAAAGAGGTTTTCCTTGAGCATGTTCATATTTTCATATAAGCCCAGTTTTTCATTTTTAAGGGTCTCATTTTCAAGTTCTAGGTCTCGGACATCTCTTTTCAATTCTGCACAGGTATCCATCAATGAATACAACAATTCTTCAAGAGTTGCCTTATTGAGACCACGTACCTTGTTCTTGAGATCAGTAAGGCTGTTTGTTGACTCATCATCTGAATTCGTGTCACTTTGTGCCATAAGAGCTACAGCACCTTCATCAGTTTCAGACTCTTCTTCATCTTCAGAGGAGTCACCCCAGGCAGCCAGCATTGCTTTCGAGAATCTTTCCCAGAACTGTTTGCAGCTTGTTTTCTACCTTGTTTCCTGGGGTGTTCGTGCTCTTGCTCTTCTCGAAGTAAGGGACAGTTTTTCACTATGTGGTCTGTTTCGCCACATTTGAAACACCCAGTAAACTGTTCTCGGGGGGTGTTTCTGGTCTTGTTGAAATCCTTACTTTTGTTGTTTTCTTTAACTTTCTTGAAGAATTTCTTGAACTTTCGAGTCATCATAGCCATCTCTTCTTCCTCAAGATCAGAATCATCATCTTCTTGTGCTTTTAAGGCAAGTCCTCGATCTTTCTTCATCTCCTCTTTCTGTTGAGAATTTTTTCTCAGTTCGTATGTTTGGAGATTACCAATCAACTCGTCTAAGGTGATCTTGTTCATGTCTTTGGCTTCTTGGATGGCTGTTACCTTGGCTTCCCATGATCGAGGCAAAATCCTTAGAATTTTCCTTACCAACTCTTCAGTGGTGAAGGATTTTCCCAGGGATTTTAACTCGTTTGTTATGTGAGTGAAGTGGGTATACATATCCATCACATTCTCACGATCACCCATATCAAACAACTCGTATTGTCTCATGAGTAACTCAATGCGTGATTGTTTGACTTGACTTGTTCCTCCATGAGCTACTTGTAAAGCATTCCATATTTCTTGAGCTGACTCACATTCTGAGATGCGAGTATATTCATTGGGTCCTAGGCCAAAATAGAGAAGTTTCTTGGCCTTGGCATTCTTTTCCATTTTCTTGTAATCCTCAGCATCATATTCAGTAGGATCTTTGGGAACCTTTTTTCCATCTTCAAGAACTTTCATGGGAACAAGGGGTCCGTTCTTGATTAGCATCCATAACTCGTAATCCTTTGCTTGTATGTAGTTCTCCATCCTGTTTTTCCACCAACTATAGTGTTGGCCATTGAAGTAAGGAGGTCGAGTAATGGATTGACCCTCAAGTATCCCTTGTGGTGCACTCATCTTCACGGATCTCTCAAGGTGTTAGCCTTTTGAAAGAGAACCTGCTCTGATACCACTTATTGAATTCCAAGAGTACACAACCACAAGAGGGAGGTGAATTGTGGTGTCTGATTTTCGCCAAGTAATTGACAAACAGCCTTAGACCCTGATTGCAGAGACTGTTTCTGAATGACAAACAGTCTTGGGTCTTGTTTGCAGTGGCTGTTCCCAATTGGTTCAGAAGCGAAAATCAAAGTAATAAATGCGGAAATAAAGCACACACAATTTTTACGTGGAAAACACCTCTAGCCCAACTGAGGTGTGAAAAACCACGACCTACCTCGTGTAGGATTTAACCACTTCACTAACGGGCTGAACACGTTACAAAAGTAACACTCCTTGTTACAACTTGTAACCCACGTAACCTTCTTCCCTAAGACAGGTTGCACCACGTCCAATCACACTATATTGGACACGTCCAAAGTCCACTCGACTATGGACACACTCACTCACTTTCTGATCTGAGAACAGGAGTACAAAACATCTTACTGGGGTGCTTCTGACTTAAGCAGATGTAAGGTACAATGGAGTCCTAGTGTGCCAATAGTTTGAAAGCTCAATTTTTGCACAATCTTGTCACGGTTTTTTCTTTTGAAATGAAGCTTTAGAAAGCTCTCAATGCTCTTTGAAAAACCGATTTTTCCCTTGTGTGTCTCTACCGAAAGGAGTGAAAAGATTTTCTTATTTAAGCAAGCAAACCCAACGGCTAACTCCTTCAAAAAAGGATAGAAAAATCTTCTGATTTTGGCAGCTTAGGAGATTTCTTCAGATTTCCAACGGCTAGGAACAAAGAAGATAAGATTCTCCTAAAATATAGGGATTTGAAACTTATGAGATAAAAACTGATTTAGCCACTTAATATAGCTGTGTAATTTAGCCCAAAAAAGATAAAAATCTTGGTTTCAAAATTTGAATCAATCATGGCCTAAAAATAAGGAATAAAGATTTTTCGGATTTTGAAAAAATCTCTAGCAAAAATAGTTTTGCAATCTGCTACATACATATAATCTTAACTAATCAGCCTAGGATTGCATAAAAGGATTCTTAGAGCAGCCGGCCAACTAAAAGAAATTTTCAGGTAAAACGGATGTGGCCGCTGCAGTTTCAGGAACACCCTAGGCACCCTGTTTGCAGGGTTGTTTTGGAAATGGTGTTCTGAAACAAATGTCGAAAATTTTTTTAAGAAGTGTTAAATTGAGACTTTCAAGATTGGCATATTAACAACAATCTAAAAGATAGATCCTAAATCAAATCGAGACTTCTTGTTGTAAGAATCAGTCATCTTGTCAAGAATGGATGTGCAACTCCAAATACCTAGGTCACCTTGATTACTCTGGTGATCTTATATCGCTGAATGTAAGAACTTGTTCCTCAAGACTTAGCCAACTGTTTGCTGATCTTGTATCACTGAAGCTTGGAACCTGTTCTTAAAACTTGTTCTCAACATTTAGTAGACAGATCAGGTAAGTAGGATCAATACAAACAACTGTGTAGGACCTGTTTGGAGAGCTTGTTTGGAACAACATTACTCAAGCAAGTATGCTACACTTGGATTTGTTATCATCAAAACTTTATACAGTTAGGTCAACAAATTAGATTAGCAGTGTCAAATATGAAACAGTTTGGGACAAAAAAAAAGAGGAGGGGCATTTATTCATCGTGCGCAACCCCCCTTTTTGTCCTTCTCTTCTCGGTCGTGACCCCCTCGCCCTTCCCGACACCGTCTTTCTCTCTCCTCTCTGCCCTTCTTCTTCCTCCTCTCATCTCTATCACGGATGCACCACAAGAGCGCGATTTTGAGCAGACTTCTCAGCACACACAGCCACAAAACTTCCCCATTCAACATTCCCCACGAACTAGCTCCCATCTGGTGTGAATTCCGGGCAAAACCGAGAAGAACCCACCACATTTCCAGTGGGTTTGAGCACAAATTCGAGAGCCCAAATACTTATAAAAGTTCAGCCATGCATTCTAGTCGTCAATTGCTTCGAAACCTCTATAAATTGGGGATAAATTCGTTGCCTCAAGAATCCACCTCAATTTTAAGTTAGTGAGTGAGGTTTTGGGTTGAGTTTGGGGTTCGTTTTGCACGATTTGGGCATGGTTTGGGGACTGACGTGCGTGGTGAGCAAGAGCTGAAGGGTTGCAGCTGTTCGATCGCCTAGAACCGAGCCAGTAGCTTCGAACGATCATCCATTCGAGGTGAGGGTTCCTTTCCTCCTAAATTACTACTATTTTCAATGATTTTAACTAAATTAGTTAGTGCATGTTAATTGAGGATTGAAATCAGTTTGGGTAAACCTAGAATTGAAATTAAGGGAATTACAAACATGATGTTAATTGTGGGTTAATTGGATGTTGAAACTACTATTGGATTATTTATAGCTAGATAATTTGGAAGTTTATTGAATTATTAATAAACAGATTATCACCTTAGTGCTATCGCTTTGTCAGTTTATTAGCCCCGAATCATGTTTTGAAGTTTAAAAATGCTAATTGGATGAATTAAGGCATTAGACAAGCATGTTGGTTTCTGTTTAGGAGTTATTGCTAAATCAGTACAACTGTGTAAATTTCTACATTGCGTTATTGTTGAGAATTTTATGCATATATATGATGGTTTTATGAATCATTGGTTTGTACATGTCAATATTAAACCAACCATAGTAGTTGGATGGTTTGAGGTGAAACTGTTGAGTGGTTTAAGGTTCATGTGGTCGGTACTATGTGAGGAGGGAGATAGGGTTGTGAATTGCCGCAATCATGTGGATTGCGAGGCCATGTGTGGCTTAATGAGTTGTGACATGAAGTGTATGAATGTGCTATGTGTGAACCCTTTTTCCCCGATATGCTATGTGACATTATGCGATTGATTCTTGAAACTTTAGACGTCTTTCAAAAGAAAAGGTCGTTTAGAAAGTTGGTTTACACATTTGAAAATACTTCTATATTTGTCAGTTGTTTATTCGCGTGTTAAGACATCTAAAGTGTAAAAAGGTCCTAAACCGTCGAACTGCTCAGTTAGTGACTCGACTGAATAGTCGATAGGTTTAGAAAGTTCAAAAGCAAACTAAAAGTGAGTTCGAAAAAGTTTTTAAGGCATTGATTTGGGTATAACCCCTCCTCGTGTTTAAAGGAATTTAAACGACCCGAAAAAGAGCACCTTAAGGTGATAATTATGAAGCCTAGCTTATTTGCATATTATTTGCTTACTTAAGTTTCTATTGAGTTTCGATTAAAGAGCTAGTAAGTCCATAATGACTTTAAGATGCATTTGTGTTGAAAATATATAAAGAAACCTTGATTGAATTAAAATAAGCTAAATGCCTTAAGTTTCGAATAGTAATGAGCTTGGAAGAGATCAAAGGTTTCGATTTACTTAAGCACCACTCTTCAAGTTAAAAGGGAATTTCAAACGAACCTAGATTAGACATTGGAATAAGTTCATTACCTTAAATTACTATGGGCTTTGATTACAAATCTAGTTGCACTTATTGCTAACTAAGTACTTAAGTCTCAAATGAGTTTTGATTTCAAATGCACTTTGAATGAAACATTAGCTAAGCACTTTATGTTTCAAGCAAGTTTTAATTTATGAGTTATCAACTTATTACATTTATAAGAAGTTTTTAAGTAGAAATGAAATCGATTTATGAACTAGCAAACGTTTTACATCTACACGAAGCTTTTAAGTTAAAAACGAAATCGTTTCACGATTTAGCAAACCTAATACATTCATACGAAGCTTTCAAGTTAGAAACGAAGTCGTTTTACGATTTAACAACCTTAGTACGTTTATACGAAGCTTCTAAGTTGAAAACGAAGTTGTTTTACGATTTAGCAAACTTATTACGGTTATACGACGCTTTTAAGCTAAAAACGAAGTCGTTTTACAAATTGGTAAACGTATTACATTTATAGGAAACTTTTAAGTTAAAAGTAAAGTCGTTTTACGTATTAACCAAGCTTATTACATTTATAAGAACTTTTAAGTTTAAGGGAAGTCGGTTTACGTATTTACAAGCTTATTACGTTTTTAAGAAGCTTTTAAGTTTAAAAGGGTGTCGATTTACGTGTTAATAAACTTATTACGTCTATAAGAAGCTTTTAAGTTATTTACGAAGTTGGTTTACGTGTTAGCAAACTTACTTTTAAGCTATTTACGCGATAGCAAACTTATTTCGCTTATAAGAAGTATTTAAGCCAAAAACGAATGAACTATAAACATTTCAAAAGGTTATGGTCGTTTTATTTAAAAGAAAGATTTCAGCAAAGTAAGCAACTAAACAAGAGAAATGAAATGTGTTTTTAAAGGCTAAGAAAGTGCTAGGCAATTGGCCAAAGGGTAGGAACTGGACTCAAGATATGAATTATCTTGGTGTGAGCTATTCCTGGAAACTAGACGCAAAGATGGCGTGAGCTGTTTCCCCCTAAAGAAATGTTAGGAACTGGACTCAAGATATAAATTATCTTGGTGTGAGCTGTTCATGGGAACTGGACTCAAGATATGAATTATCCTAGTGTGAGCTATTCCCCAGATAAGTTATGATGGGTGACGCATAAGAAAACCTTGAGGGGGACTGGACTCAGGATATGATTGCCCTGGTGTGAGCTGTTGCCCCACAAAGGATAGTATCGAGGTTAGAATTGCTCTACTAAGACGCGTTTTAGCCAAAAAGTTAAGTATGTATACCCCGGGGATAACGTAGATTAAGAGTGACGATCTCACTTAAAGGCGGTGTTGACCTCCCTAGCCAGCACAATAAGATGTTTTTATGCTATGAGTAAGTCTCTAATAAGTGAGAAAAGAAGTTTCTTTTAAAGAATACGGGCCTCAAGAGGCTGACTAAAGTGTTTTTGAGAAAAGAAAGAAAGCTTTCAAATGTACACCTCCTGTTCATCTTTTATGAAAGGATTTCCAAGTATAGTCAAATGAAGTTTCAAATGTTGTATTATTCGTGCAAGCTTTTTCAATGTGCATATCCTATGAAAGTATGATTCTTGCCAAGTCTTTGTTACCAGTTTAGATGTTTTGAGAACTTTTAGAAAGAATTATAAGCTTTAAAGGAGTCGGCGTAGATTGTGGATTATAAAGCATTCTTGGTATTTATCGAGAGCCACTATGTTTTCAAAAGTAAATTTGAAGGCCTTTGTATTCAATCCTTGTTGCCTACTTGTTTATGTGCCTGAATGCCTGCTAGTAGGGAAGTTGGGTCACTGAGGGCCAAAAATTGAGTTGAGTGGTTGGAATGAAGTTTAGGGAGGGTAACCTTTCCTTGGAGACTATGATTGTCTAATATGATAGGAAAGTATAAATACATGATATGTGACTATTATTAGCATTATTGCCTGCAATTGTTCTGGTTTTAAGGAGCAGGGAAATTCTCACTGAGTGCGTGGTTGCTCACCCCATTGCTTGTTGAATTAGTATATTCAGTTTTGATGACAACAAACCCAAGTGTAAAATGCTCTTAAGTAATGTTGCTCCAAACAAAATTCTCCAAACAGGCATACACTGTTATTTTCAATATGCGTATCAACTTGTTTGCTGAATGTTGAGAACAAGTCTTAAGAACAGGTCTCATACCTTGATGACTCACGCTCAAGTCAAGAACACCACCTCGATGAGTTGATTGTGTGTTACGATCAGTTCCTGAACTCAAGCAATACAAGAACAACCTGGCAAACAGGCTAGGTGTTTCAAGGACAATCCGGCAAACAGGCCTTTCTGAACTCAAGCGATACAAGAACAACCTGGCAAATAGGTTCGTCTAGGTGGTTAGGGCAGCGTATTCGTCTTGAACAAGATGACTGGATCTACAACGAGATGTCTTGGGTAATTTAGGTTTTATTTTTTAGACTCTTGTTAATATGCCAATCTTGAAAAGTCTCTAACTAACCACTCTTGAATTGGTTGCGCTATTTGCTTCAGAACACCAAGTTTGAACAACCCTGTAAACAGGGTACCTAGGGTGTTTCTGAACTGCAACGGCCAAACCCGGTCACTTTGGAAAACTTATTTTGGTTGGCCAAAAGCTCTAATATATTTTGATAAAATTCCAAGACAGCAATTTAAGCTGTAGGAAATCTTTTGATATGAAAATCACTTGGGAGATTTGCAAAACTGATTTTGGAAAATATTTACCAAAACCGAAAATATTTCTCTCTTATCCTTTGGAAAGTGATTAATTCAAAATTCAAGCTGAGATTCTTTTCCAGGTATTTCACGGCTATTTTTAAGGGGAAAAGATAGTCTTTTATCCTCCAAAATCAAATCTCTACAATATTGGGAAACTCTA
Organism: Carnegiea gigantea; assembly: GCA_029747015.1. Classification (NCBI taxonomy): domain Eukaryota; kingdom Viridiplantae; phylum Streptophyta; class Magnoliopsida; order Caryophyllales; family Cactaceae; genus Carnegiea; species Carnegiea gigantea. The sequence goes on from JAKOGI010000708.1 coordinate 18,778, forward strand.
TCCTCATTGGATCTTTTAGCCGTTGGAATTCTCTGTGCTAAACAAAAATCTCTCTTTGCTAAACATAGCTGATTTTATCACTTCTCCTTGTTTTTGACCGTTGGATTTTTGTTTAAAAACTCAACATTTCACTCCCATTCAGAAGATAAGAAAAAACGAGAAACATACACAACATACGCAAAAAGGGAGAAGTGCAAAAGTGGTTTTTCTAGTGAGACGAATTTTTCGAGCTACTCTTGAGAAAAGAAAAACCGAGACAAGTTGTGTTTAAGCTGAGCTTTCAAGATATTGGCATACTAGGACCTCATTGTACCTTATATATGCTTAAATTAGAAGCACCCTCGTAAGGTTTTTTGTAACCCTGATTTTGGATCAGAAAAGTGAGTGAGTGGTCCTCAGTCGTATGGACTTTGGACATGTCCAATCTGGTGAGATTTGGACGTGGTGTAACCTTTCTTAGAAAAGAAGGTTACGTGGTTGCAAGTTGTAACAAGGTGTGTTACATTTGTAACGTGTGAAGCCCGTTAGTGAAAGTGGTTAAATCCTACACGAGGTAGGTCGTGGTTTTTCACACCTCAGTTGGGCTAGAGGTGTTTTCCACGAAAAAATTGTGTGTGCTTTATTTCCGCATTTATCTTGTTGATTTTCGCCTTTGAGCAAATTGAAAACATCTGGTGCAAACAAGTCAGAAGGTTGTTTGTAATTGAAGAACAACCTCTGCAATCAGGAGGGTGTTTGTCAGTAAGTACGCGAAAATCGAACACCACAATTCAGCCCCCCTCTTGTGGGTAAGTACTCCTAAATTCAACATTGCTCTTCCTCCTTTTTCCCCAGGCTTTTGTTATGACAGGTGACAGTAAAGCCACTTATGCGGAGTTGAAGTTTACCCCTGGTTGAAAAAGAGTTGTGTGTGCCATATAGAAGTAGATTCATGAGTTTAACGATGTAATATAACGTATTCCTAGTTTGTAATTGTTGTAAACTAAGTTTCCTAGCTCATATAATGCATATTGTTTATGAGTCGCTCTGTATGGCCATGTGAGCCAACTATGTGATTGGTTAGATGTCTTTAGTTGAAATTAGCTGTGTTTTGGGATGTAAACCCCAGTGCTCCGGTTATGTAACCGTTGAGTTGTATATTTGATTTTCTTCTCTATTAATGAACCTCATGGTTGGGGTACTCCGGGCGAGTGTCCTGTAGAGCTGTGGACTCCAGCCATTGAGCTTCTTTTAAATGTTTTACGCTTCCATTGATTTGCAGGGGTTTAATGTAAGGATTTTAGCCTGAAAAACGGTTAGTTTTTAGGGAAAACTCTGTCCGTTTCGCCCCAGAAATTAGGTAGAAAGTAAGAAAACGTAACGCTTCCGACTTTAGGGGCTGGGGGTGTTACATTGATGGTATCCGAGCAAGGTCCTGCGATCACAGGCCGCGACCTGAATCTTACATCTCATATAGTTGCCTAGGAACACGTTTACGATGACGTGATATATGCCTGCTCTGTATGTAAGTTGATGGTCTCATCCTTTGATGTGCTGAGGATCATCATCACATAATTGCACATGGACGATACAAATTATTGCCTGACGGAGATTTTTGCGAGATTCCTGCAGTCACGGTTTGGTTTCATTGTAAGAAGATCAACTACAGAAGCGGTGAATCTTATGAGATGACTTATGAAATTCTAGAGGGATAGAAGAAAAGGATTTGCACATGGTGTTCATTTATATTAAGAAGGCTTATCATAGGGTGCCTTGAGAAGTGCGTTGGAATTATGAAGAAAGAATTATTTACCTTTCTATTATGTTTATGGAAGATATGTATGAGTGAGCGGAGCCTAAGGATTAGGATGTTAGCAAGAGACCTAAAGGACCTCCTTTTTGATATTAGGTTATATCAAGGATTGGCTTTAAGTCTTTTTTCGATCATCTCGGTTGAGTTCACAAATGACATATAGGATGAAAAACCATGGTAAATGTTGTATGCCAATACGTTGAATGTAAACCCTCTTAGCTTATTTTCCTTAAATTATGAAGTGCTAGGATGATAAGATCTCCCGTGACTCCTAAGTCACGCTATCAGTGTTCAACGAAATAAGTGCAGTTGGTGCTGACCAAGCGTTATAGATTCGCTAGTTTGTGTAAGCATGCACGTGTATTTCCTTTGAATAAGATGTGATATGCGCGTATGACTGTATGAAGGTTGAACTAAACTAGACTTGGGGCTATACATAACAACTCTCGCCATTTGCGAATCATTTCATTAAGCAAAGAAGTCCATCCTAGTTGAAATTACAACTAAGAGATTCCTTGTGAAATTGTGCAACAGATGCCTCCTCGGCGTGGACTCATACCACAACCAACTGCCATGGAGATGATATATCAATTTAATAAGGTTAAGCCTCCCAAGTTTGAAGGTGGAACTGACCTTATGGTATATGAGGAGTGGCTTCGGAGAATGGAAAACTTATTTGAGATCATGGAGCACCCTGAGAGGTTCAAGGTGCACCTAGCCGCTTACCAATTTGAAAAAGAAGCTGAATTCTGGTGAAACATAAGGTAGGTGAACCGGTGTTAACCTGGAACCAACTGAAAGCCTTAATGGACACTCAACATTACCCTCGAGGCATAAGAAGGTTAAAGAACAGGAGTTTTTATGCTTGAAACAAGGAGAAATGAGTGTGATGGAATGTGCGGCAAAGTTTAAAGAGCTGAGCTGATTTGCCCTGAATCAAGTAGCCACTAAACAAATGAGAATGGACCACTTCGAACAGGGATTAAGAGGGGGAAGTGAAATAGATAATAGCAGGATATACTTATGGTAGTGTCCAAGAAAAGTACCAGAAGGCCGTGAGAATAGCCCGCATCATGAGCGAAACCGAGATTAAGAATAGAAAGAAGAACCAAGTAAAGGTGGAATTTAGCCCTGGAGGATCCAATTCTCAGGGAAACAGAAACTTTAAGAGGTTTAAACATAGGATGAAACAAGACAAGGAAAGCAAGCCGCCCAATGGAAACCGAGGAAACTTGTTGATAAACCTCATGAGATGCATATGCAACATTTCATAACCTCTTCCTTAAAAACTATCTGCCATACGGATTATACTTGTAGCGATTGAGTTGTTATAGTGCAACGGAGAATGCTCCCTGATGATTGGGTTCGAATAGAAATCCAAGGATGGGATGCAATGGTGAAGGCAGAATGGATAGCTAAGCGTAAAGTGACTTGGATTGCGAAAGAAGTGCGGATGAAGTACGACCATTAATTCCTCCAAGTAAGCAATTTTGAGGACGAAATTCTTTTAAGGGGGGAGAGTGTGAGGCCCGCGTACCTTATTTTCTGTCAAGTTGTTGTAATACCTTTTTACATTATAAAAATTTATTTTATTTAACGAGACGAGTTAATTAATTATTGACATGCTTATGTGAGAAATGATTTTGCTAGAAAGTATTTTTGTCAGCAGTAATGTTATTATTATTATTAGTTTTGAAAGTCCTTTAATGATTTCTAATAAGCGCTATTAACGGTTACTAGCGAGTATTAAATCGATTAGGAACCTGAATACGATTAGGTTGTAAACCTTAGATATAGTTCGATACTTATTAAATCGAACCTGACTGTATCTGGAAGCAAGTAATCGATGAAATGTTATATTATCGATTTGGGTTTAGAATTCGGGTTATGAATTAGATTAGCAGTGTCACATATGAAATAGTTTGGGACAAAAAAAAAGAGAAGGAGGGGCATTTTAGTCATCGCACGCAACCCCCCTTTTTTTCCTTCTCTTCTCGGTCGTGACCCCCTCGCTCTTCCCGACACCCTCTTTCTCTCTCCTCTCTGCCATTCTTCTTCCTCCTCTCATCTCTACCATGGATGCACTACAAGAGCTCGATTTCGAGCAGACTTCTTGCCACACGCAGCCACAAAACTTCCCTATTCGACATTCTCTACGAAGCAGCTCCCATCTGGTGTGAATTTCTGTCAAAATCGAGAAGAACCCACCACGTTTTCGGTGGGTTTAAGCACGAATTTGAGAGCCCCAATACTTGTAAAAGTTCATCCATGCATTCCAGTCGTCAATTGCTTCAAAACCTTTGTAAATTGGGGATAAATTCGTAGCCTCAGGAATCCATCTCAATTTCAAGTTAGTGAGTGAGGTTTTGGGTTATGCCTGGGGTTCGTTTTGCATGGTTTGGGCGCGGTTTGGGAACTGACGTGCGTGGTGAGCAAGAGCCGAAGGGTTGGAGCTGTTCGATCGCCTAGAACCAAGCCAGTAGCTTCGAACGATCATCCATTCAAGGTGAGGGTTCCTTTCCTCCTAAATTACTACTAATTTCAATGATTTTAACTAAATTAGTTAGCACATGCTAATTGAGGATTGAAATCAGTTTGGGTAAACCTAGAATTGAAATTGAGGGAACTACAAACATGATGTTAATTGTAGGTTAATTGGATGTTGAAACTGCAGTTGGAGTATTTATAGCTAGACAGTTTGGAAGGTCATTGAATTATTAATAAACAGATTGTCACCTTAGTGTTGTCGCTTTGTCAGTTTATTAGCCCCGAATCATGTTTTGAAGTTTAAAAATGCTAATTGGGCAAATTAAGGCATTAGACAAGCATGTTGGTTTCTGTCTAGGAGTTGCCGCTAAATCAGTACAACTACGTAGATTTCTATCTTGGGCTATTGTTGAGAATGTTATGCATATATATGATGGTTTTACGAGTTATTGGTTTGTACATATCAATATTGAGCCGAGCATAATAGTTGGATGGTTTGAGATGGAACTATTGAGTGGTTTGAGGTTCTTGTGGTCAGTGCTGTGCGAGGAGGGAGATAGGATTGTGAATTGCCATAATCGTGTGGATTGCGAGGTTATGTGTGGCTTAATGAGTTGTGATATAAAGTGTATGAATGTGCTATCTGTGAACCCTTTTTCCCCACTATGCTATGTGACGTTATGTGATTGATTCTTAAAACTTTAGACATCCTTAAAAAGAAAAGGTCATTTAGAAATTGGTTTATACATTTGAAAATACTTTTATATTTGTCAGTTGTTTATTCACGTGTTAGGACGTCTAAAGTGTAAAAAGGTCCTAAACCGTCGAACTGCTTGGTTAATGACTCGACTGAATAGTCGATAGATTTAGGAAGTTCAAAAGCAAACTTAAAGTGAGTTCGAAAAAGTTTTTAAGGCATTGATTTAGGTATCACCCCTCGTTGTGTTTGAAGGAATTTAAACGACTTGAAAAAGAGCACCTTAAGGTGCTAATTATGAGGCTTAGCTTATTTGCATGTTATTTGCTCAGTTAAGTTTCTATTGAGTTGCGATTAAAGAGCTAGTAAGTCTATAAAAAGAAGCATTTGTGTTGAAAATATATAAAGAAACCTTGATTGAATTAAAATAAGCTAAATGCCTTAAGTTTTGAATAGTAATGAGCTTGAAAGCAATCAAAGGTTTTGATTTACTTAAGCACCACTCTTTGATTTTAAAAGGGAATTTCAAACGAACCTAGATTAGACATTGGAATAAGTTTATTACCTTAAATTACTATGGGCTTTGATTACAAATGTAGTTGCACTTATTGTTAACTAAGTACTTAAGTCTCAAATGAGTTTTGATTTCAAATGTACTTCGAATTAAACGTTAGCTAAGCACTTTATGTTTCAAACGAGTTTCAATTTCCGAGTTATCAACTTATTACGTTTATAAGAAGTTTTTAACTAGAAACGAAGTCGATTTACGAACTAGCAAACGTTTTACAACTACACGAAGCTTTTAAGTTAAAAACAAAGTCATTTCATGATTTAGCAAACCTAATACGTTCATACGATGCTTTCAAGTTAGAAGAAAAGTCGTTTTACGATTTAACAACCTTAATACGTTTATACGAAGCTTCTAAGTTGAAAACGAAGTCGTTTTATGATTTAGCAAACTTATTATATTTATACGAAGCTTTTAAGTTGAAAACGAAGTCGTTTTATGAATTGGTAAACGTATTACATTTACAAGAAACTTTTAAGTTAAAAGGAAAGTCGTTTTATGTATTAACAAAGCTTATTACGTTTATAAGAACTTTTAAGTTTAAAGTGAAGTCGGTACGTATTTACAAGCTTATTACGTTTTTAAGAAGCTTTTAAGTTTAAAAGGGTGTCGGCTTACGTGTTAATAAACTTATTATGTCTATAAGAAGCTTTTAAGTTATTTACAAAGTTGTTTATGTGTTAGCAAACTTACTTTTAACTATTCACGAAGGCAATTTACGAGATAGCAAACTTATTCCGCTTGTAAGAAGTATTTAAGCCACAAACAAATGAGCTATAAACATTTCGAACGGTTATGGTCGTTTTGTTTAAAAGTAAGATTTCAGCAAAGTAAGCAACTGAACAAAAGAAATGAAATGCGGTTTTAAAGGCTAAGAAAGTGCTAGGCAATTGCCTAGAGGGTAGGAACTGGACTCAAGATATGAATTATCTTGGTGTGAGCTGTTCCTAGAAACTGGACGCAAAGATGGCGTGAGCTGTTTCCTCCTAAAGAAATGTTAGGAACTGGACTCAAGATATGAATTATCTTGGTGTGAGCTGCTCATGGGAATTGGATTCAAGGTATGAATTATCTTGGTGTGAGCTGTTCCTAAGATAAGTTATGATATGTTACGCGTGAGAAAACCTTGAGGGGGGCTGGACTCAAGATATGATTATCCTGGCGTGAGCTGTTGCCCCACAAAGGACAGTATCGAGGTTAGAGTTGCTCTAATAAAACGCGTTTTGGCCAAAACTTAATTACGTATACCCCGAGGATAACATAGATTAAGAGTGACAATCTCACTTAAAGGCGGTGTTGACCTCCCTAGCCAGCACAATAAGATGTTTTTATGCTATGAGTAAGTCTCTAATAAGTGAGAAAAGAAGTTTTTTTTAAAGAATACGAGCCTCAAGAGACTGAGTAAAGTGTTTTTGAGAAAAGAAAGAAAGCTTTCAAATGTGCACCTCCTGTTCATCCTTTATGAAAGGATTTCCAAGTATAGTCAAATGAAGTTTCAAATGTTGTATTATTCGTGCAAGCTTTTTCAATGTGCATATCCTATGAAAGTATGATTCTTACCAAGTCTTACTTACCAGTTTAGAAGTTTTGAGAACTTTTAGAAAGAATTATAAGCTTTAAAGGAGTTGGTGCGGATTGTGGATTATAAACCATTCTTGGTATTTATCGAGAGTCACTATATTTTCAAAAGTGAGTTTGAAGGCCTTTGTATTCAATCGTTGTTGCCTACTTGTTTATGTGCCTGAATGCCTACTAGTAGGGAAGTTGGGTCAATGAGGGCCAAAAATTGAGTTGAGTGGTTGGAATGAAGTTTAAGGAGGGTAACCTTTCCTTAGGGACTATGATTGCCTAATATGATAGTAAAGCATAGATACGTGATATGTGACTATTATTAGCATTATTGCCTGCAATTGTTTTGGCTTTAAGGAGTAGGTGAATTCTCACTGACCGTATGGTTGCTCACCCCATTACCCTTTCCCCTTTTTTCCCAGGCTTTTGTTATGACAGGTAACAGTCAAGCCACTTATGCGGAGTTGAAGTTTACCCCTGGTTGAAAAAGAGTTATGTGTGCCATATTGTTAAGTATATTTAGTTTTGATGATAACAAATCTAAGTGTAAAACTTTGTCCAAGTAATGTTGCTCCAAACACGATCTCCAAACAGGCCTAACTGGTGTTTGTGATCTTCATTGTATTAACTGGTTTGCTACATGTGAGAACAAGTCTTCAAAACAGGTTTTACTTGGTGATTCTATATTAAGTCAAGAACACCCTCTCGACAGTTGATTGTAAGGCATGTTCCTAAACTCTAGCAATGCAAAAAACAACCCCAGCAAACAAGGTGGCCTTGGTGTTCACAGCAGCTCTACAAATCTTGGACAAGATGACTGGTTCAAAACAAGAAGTCTTGGGTATATAGGTTTTATTTATTTAGACTCTTGTTAATATGCCAATATTGAAAACGTCATTTTAAACACCTCTTGAATCGGTATTTGCGCTAAGTGCTTCAGAACACCAGTTGCGAACAACCCTGCAAACAGGGTGCCTAGGGTGTTTCTGAACTGAAGTGGCCATACCCGGTTATCTTTGAAAATTCATTTCGGTTGGCCAAGATCTCCAGAATACTTTCTTTAAATTCCAAGATTGCTATTTTTCTGGAAAGATATTTCTTGAAAATGTTATGGGAGATTTGCGAAAATAGGTTTTGGGAGAATTGCCAAAAACTAAAAGATTCCCTTTGCCTATATTTTCGGATATGATAAAATTTCAAAAGCTGAAGATTTCTGGTTGTCATTTGAATCTTCTTCACGGCTATGGGAAGATAAGGGTTATCTCTTAAGATAACAAATCCCTTATATTTTGGAAAAATTTATCACTAGCCGTTGGGGAGTATTTCTTTCTTGAAAATCGTTTTCCATACTTAGCTGATTCTTTCACCTCTCCTTGTTTTTGACCGTTGGATTTTGTGTTTAAAATCTCAGCATTTCACTCCCATTTGCACAGAGGAAAAAAAAGACGAGAAACATACACAACATACGCAAAAAGGGAAAATTTCAAAAGTGGTTTTTCTAGTGAGAAGAATTTTTCGAGTTACGCTTGAGAAAAGAAAAACCGAGATAAGTTGTGTTTAAACTGAGCTTTCAAGATATTGGCATACTAGGACCTCATTGTACCTTACATCTGCTTAAATCAGAAGCACCCCCGTAAGGTGTTTTGTAACCCTGATCTTGGATCAGAAAAGTGAGTGAGTGGTCCTCAGTCGTGTGGACTTTGGACGTGTCCAATCTGGTGAGATTTGGACGTGGTGTAGCCCTTCTTAGAGAAGAAGGTTACGTGGTTGTAAGTTGTAACAAGGTGTGTTACATTTGTAACGTGTGAAGCCCGTTAGTGAAAGTGGTTAAATCCTACACGAGGTAGGTCGTGGTTTGTCACACCTCAGTTGGGCTAGAGGTGTTTTCCACGTAAAAATTGTGTGTGCGCTTTATTTTCCGCATTTATCTTGGTGATTTTCGCATTTGCAATATTTGAGAACACCCCCTGCAAACAAGTCACTAGGGTGTTTGTCATCTGAGAATAACCTCTGTAAGGGTGTTTGTTATTTACAACGCGAAAATCAGACACCACAATTCACCCCCCCTCTTGTGGTTGTATACTCACGAATTTAACAAGTGGTATCAGAGCGGGTTCTCCTACAAAAGGTTAACACCTTGAGAGATTCTGAAGATGAGTACTCCACAAGGAATTCTTGAAGGACAATCCATTACTCGCCCTCCTTACTTCAATGGCCAACACTATAGTTGGTGGAAGAATAGGATGGAGAACTATATACAAGCCGAAGACTATGAGTTATGGATGCTCATCAAGAACGGGCCTTTTGTTCCCATAAAAACCCTTCCTGAAGGAAAAACAGCTCCCAAAGAACCTCATGAGTTTGATGCCGAGGACTACAAAAAGATGGAGAAAAATGCCAAGGCCAAAAAGCTTCTATATTTTAGCCTAGGACCCGATGAATACACTCGCATCTCTGAGTGTGAATCAGCCCAAGCTATCTGGAACGCCCTGCAAGTTGCTCATGAAGGTACGAGTCAGGTTAAACAATCTAGAATTGAGCTACTTATGCGACAATATGAGTTGTTTGATATGGGTGATCGTGAGACTGTGATGGATATGTATACACGGTTTACCCACATCACGAACGAGTTAAAATCCCTTGGAAGATCTTTCACCACTGAAGAGTTGGTGAGGAAAATCCTCAGAATTTTACCTCGTACATGGGAGGCCAAAGTAACAGCTATCTAAGAGGCTAAAGACATGAATAAGATCACCCTCGACGAGTTGATTGGTAATCTCCAGACCTATGAACTCCGAAAGAACTCACAACAAAGAGAAGAGCAAAAGAAGGATCGTGGGCTTGCCTTGAAAGCACATGAGGACACTGACTCTGACCTTGAATATGAAGATATGGCTCTAATGTCTAGAAAATTCAAGAAATTCTTCAAAAAGGTCAAGGAGAACAACAAAAGAAAAGACTTCAGTAAGTCCAGAAACACCCCCAAAGAACAGCTCACAGGGTGTTTCAAGTGCGGTAAACCAGATCACTTAGTCAAAAATTGCCCTCTGCTTCGAGAAGATCAGATGCCCGAACACCCTCGAAAACAGGGTCGAAAACACCCTGTAAACAATCTGGGCAAGCGATTCTCGAAAGCTATGCTGGCTGCTTGGGGAGATTCCTCTGAGGATGAAGGAGAATCTGAAGCTGAAGAAGGGGTCGTAGCACTTATGGCACAAAGTGATTCAGATTCAGATGATGAATCAACAATCAGCTTCTCAGATCTCAAGAACAAGGTACATGGTCTTAACAAAGCCACTTTAGAAGAACTTCTATATAATTTGATAGACACCTGTGCTGATCTAAAAAGAGAAGTTCGTGACCTAGAGCTTGAAAATGAAATTCTCAAAAATGAAAAACTCGGTTTACATGAGAATATTAACGTGCTTAGAGAAGACCTCTTTCTAAAAGAAGGCGATTATACACAAGTAGAGAAAAAACTCTTTGAAGTGGAAGAAATAGTTGAATCCCTGCTAAATGAAAAGCAGAGCTTGAATGCCACCATAGAAAAATTAGAAACTGATCTTGCCACAAACAAACGCCGGAACAAATCTTCACAAGCCTTGATTGGTTAAACACTCATCACAGTAGAAACAAAAAGGGACTTGGTTACAAGCATAAACGGACCGTTTACCCAATACATAGAAAGTATGTGGGATTACCTGAAAACATCGTTTGCTTTCATTGTGGTAAAACAGGTCATTATAGATACACTTGCCCTTTAAGAAAACATGCCAATGAAAAGAATGAAAGGTATGTGAAACAAATCTGGATTAGAAAAGATGAGCTTTACATGTCTAAAAGAATGGGACCCAAGTGGATCTGGGTTTTCAAAACTAACCCGTGATTTGTTTTGCAGGCTGAAGTGGGAGAGAACAACCTTACGAAGAACCTCACTAACACCCTTGAAAACAGGTAGTTGTGGTTTGTTGATAGTGGGTGTTCACGGCACATGACTGGTGAAAGATCAAATTTTCTCTCACTTACAGCTTTGAATGGTGGGAGTGTAGCATTTGGAAACGGCAAGTCTGGGACAATTGTCGGTATAGGTAATATTGGTAAAACTCTCTCCCACTCAATTGATAATGTGCACTTAGTTGATGGGTTAAAACACAATTTGCTAAGTGTGTCCCAACTGTGTGACAAGAACAACCTAGTACTGTTTTCAAAAACACATTGCTTGGTTGTGAATGACGACACAGGAGATGTTGTGTTGAGGGGGAAGCGATGTCAAAATGTTTATAAAGTTTGTATTTCCACTCTTCCCCAAAATAATCTGACTTGTTTAAATGCATTAAATGATGATATAATGCTATGGCACAAGAGACTAGGTCATGCAAGCCTGTCCTTGTTAAACAAACTTGTTTCAAAAGACCTGGTTATTGGACTACCTTCCATCAAATTTAATGATTACAAGGTATGTGAAGCTTGTGCAAAAGGCAAACAAGTCAGATCTTCTTTTAAATCGAAAAAATGTGTAAGTACTACCCAACCTCTAGAATTATTACACATTGATTTGTATGGTCCTATGAGGATAACTAGTAGAGGTGGGAAAAAGTATGTGCTTGTTGCAGTGGATGATTACTCTCGATTTACTTGGACCTTGTTTTTGGCATCCAAAGATGAAACATTTGAGAATTTTATTGCCTTTCTCAAAAAGGTTGAAAAGAGAGTAGGACACTCCTTGATTAGCTTGAGATCTGATCATGGAACTGAGTTTGAAAATGCAAGTTTTATCAACTATTGTAATGAACATGGTGTTGATCATAACTTCTCAGCTCCAAGAACACCCCAACAAAATGGGGTGGTTGAGCGCAAAAATCGCACCCTGAAAGACATGACCAGAACAATGCTTATTGCTAGTGGTCTTCCTAGGTATTTCTGGGCAGAAGCATTGAACACCTCATGTTACATTATAAATAGATGCATGATCAGACCCATTTTGAACAAAACTCCTTATGAACTTTTCAAGGGCAGAAAACCCAATATTACGCACCTAAGAACATTTGGTTGTAGGTGTTTTGTGCATAATAATGGGAAGGATGCCTTAGGAAAGTTTGACCCTAGGAGTGATGAGGCAATATTTCTTGGCTATTCTTCTCACAGCAAGGCATACAAAGTCTTTAACAAAAGGACCTTGTGTGTTGAGGAAAGTGTGCATGTGCTTTTTAATGAATCTAACTTGTTGAGTGAGAATGATGCACAGGAAGATGAACTTGAATTAGGTCTTGTTCGAAAAGAAGTGTTGCTCCAAGATAAACGAGGTAAGAACATCATGGAGAAAACAACTCCTGAGGGTGTTTCTCAGAACAGCAGGCAAGGTGAACACCAAACAGGGGGTAACACCGTTGAACCCTGTTCGGAACCATGTTCTTCAGGAACAAGCTTGCAAACAGGTGCAGAAACAGGATCAGGAGGTGTTCTTGAGCCTGATCCTACACACATTTCAGTTAGAACAGAGCATGTGTCTGTGGATCCACTTAATCCAAGACCATGGAAGCACCATAGTTCGCACCCTCTTGATCAAATCTTGTCAGATATTAATACTGGAGTGCAAACTAGATCTAAACTTAAGAATTTTTGTGCTTTCTATGCTTTTCTTTCTAACATTGAGCCAAAAAGTGTGAATGAAGCTCTTGCAGATTCAGATTGGGTCACGGCAATACAAGAAGAGCTCCATCAATTTGAAAGAAACAAAGTATGGCACCTCGTACCTAAACCTGCAGAGAGAACAATCATTGGAACCAAGTGGGTGCTCCGAAACAAACTGGATGAGTCAGGAACAGTCACTAGGAACAAGGCACGGCTGGTTGTTCAAGGGTATAATCAACAAGAAGGGATCGATTATGAAGAAACCTTTGCACCAGTTGCTAGAATTGAGGCTATTCGAATCTTAATAGCCTTTGCAGCTCATATGGAAATCAAGCTATATCAAATGGACGTGAAAAGTGCATTCCTAAATGGATACCTTAAAGAAGAGGTGTATGTCAAACAACCCCCTGGTTTTGAAAACAGTGAATTTCCTAACCATGTTTTCAAACTTGACAAAGCTCTTTATGGCCTAAAACAAGCTCCTAGAGCTTGGTACGAACGGTTGTCAAGTTTTTTAATTGAAAATGATTTTAGAAGAGGCAAGGTAGACAATACCTTATTTCTAAAATCTAAGGGGGAACATTTATTGATTGTCCAAATATATGTTGATGACATTATATTTGGTGTAACTCATCATGATTTATGCAATGAATTTTCAAATATGATGAGGAGTGAGTTTGAGATGAGCATGATGGGTGAGCTTAACTTTTTCTTAGGCTTACAAATCAAGAAACTCCAAACGGCACCATGATCCATCAACAAAAGTATATCAAGGAGCTACTTAAGCGTTTTGGGATGGAGTTGGCCAAACCCGTAGACACTCCTAATTCTCCTTCAACCAGGTTGGTTATGGACAGATGGGAGTCCCTCAATTGAGGAGAAACTCTATAGGGGCATGATTGGGTCACTCCTATACCTAACCGCTAGTAGACCAGATATTGTTTTTAGTGTTGGTTTATGTGCCCGTTTTCAGTCTAATCCTAAGGAAACTCACCTTAAGGCTGTGAAACGGATACTAAGATATTTGAAACATACACCCAATTTAGCCTTATGGTATCCTAGAGGTTGCAATTTTGATCTTGTTGGATATGCTGACGCTGACTATGCTGGATTCCTAGTTGATAGAAAAAGTACCTCAGGTATGGCTCACTTTCTTGGACCTTGTTTGGTATCTTGGGCTACCAAGAAGCAACTTTCAGTTGCCATGTCCATAGCAGAAGCTGAATATGTTGCAGCAGCTTCATGTTGTGCTCAACTATTGTGGATAAGGCAACAGCTTAAGGACTTTTGTGTTGACACTGGATGCATTCCTATTTTTTGTGATAACACAAGTGCAAATAACATTGCCAAAAATCCATGTCAACATAAAAGAACAAAGCATATTGACATTCGACATCATTTCTTGAGAGATAATGTTGAAAAGGGTTTAATTTCTATAAATTTTTGCACAACGGAAAATCAAATTGCTGATATATTCACTAAGGCACTAGCTAGAGATCAATTTGAGAGAAATAGACTAGAACTAGGGTTGGTGAGAACACCCTGAGATACCTGTTTCCAGAACATGAACTGGGTTTGGTAAGATCAACCTTTACACCCTGTTCTCTCCCCCTGTTTGCAAATCTTATTAACAACGAATGTTATTGCATACACTCGAATTGCGTGCATTTTGTCTTTACTTATCCACTTAGTGTAGCATAAGGGGATGTACTGAAGCCGCCTTAACACCATTAAGTCTAATCAAGATCAGACGGCAAAGAACAAACATAACGAAGAGAACAGGTATGCCCCTTGGTTGCTCGATGTGTTTTTCCTTCCCAAGGCTCAAGCTTTTAAGTCTCACACCCGTTGCAAACCAAGAAATCTTCTAAAAGATTTTGGGTGCTCTCTCTCTCTCTCTCTTTTTATATGTCCTGTTCTCAGTACTGTAAAATCTGAGAAACCTGCAAAGCCTTAAACCCTAATCTCTCTCCTCTAGCAACAATGGCTCTCAACAACTCCTCTGAATCAAACGACCTCGTTCTTGCATCCTCAATCCCTGCTCCCCCTCGCCCAATCCTGTACAAGCCTTTCAAATTCCTGAAAAGCTTGTCCCTACACTTAGTGAGAATGGGGATGGTTGATATTCCCTTCGAATGTGGAAGGGAATTGGTGTTTCTTGTAGGGACAATTGCTTGTCCCATTAACGTCGAGTCAGAGGGCACACTATCGGGGTCTCAAGACCAAATCTTGGAAACCCCTGAAGGGTTTAATTTTGAGCCCTGTTCTTCTGGGTTGTTTCCTGAAACAGCGCCAGAAACAGGGGCTGCCTCTGTCGAAGGTGTGTTTGTGGAGGATCTAGATGTTGATTTCCAAGGGAAGTCGAATGAGACATCAGAGGAGAGTTTAGAGAAGGATTCTCTCCCTGAAGCTAAAACCCCCACTCCGGTCACTCAAACTGGAGAAAAAAGGAAAAGGGTGAAAATAGTGGCCAGGCATAGCAGAACACCAAGAACAAGGCCACAACCAAGGTCTCAGCCCTCTCAAACTCCCTCTTCTCCACAATCCTCCAAGCCTTCTCGCAAATCTGCGAGACTAGCTTTTCAATCTTCCCCCCGTATCTCCAAACCCTCTGCTCCTGTCATCGAGGAGATTTCCTCCTCTTCTACCGAAGGGGTCTTGAGTTCTGACTCTGAGAACACCTCCTTCAAACAGGGGACACCGGTGTTCTCCGAGTCCTCTGAAGAACAAGCCCCTCCAAAATCAACCACTAAACTTGCTGTGAAGCCCTCTCCTGCAAAAACACCCCTCAAGCGAAAGCCCAGAACAGCCCCCCTACTAGAAGCTACCACCTCTGTTCCTGCCCCCAAACGCCCAAAGCAGTTCACTCCCTCTCCTATGTCTGACAAACATGCGCAGTTGCTTAAGCGCAATGTCGTAGGGGGAAGGTAGTGAATGTAAGCTTTTTCGAGGAACAGGGTCTGGGGGTGTTCCTGACCAAGTTGCGCGCTCAAGGCTGGCTCGACTTGTTTGTAAACACCCTGCTGGGGTGTTCTGTGCCTGAGTTGGCTGAGTTTTACGCCAACTGCAGTGTCACCGAAGGGGTGGTGACTAGTTTTGTGAATGGGCAATGCATTAAAGTTGATGTGCCCACACTAGGGAAAATTTTGGGAGTACCCTCCCAAGGCTTTGACGTGTATGTGAGGGAAGACAAAACAGCCCTAGAAACAGCCAGGCTCCTAGAGGTGTCCCAACGCCTCAGTCAAAAACAGGGCCTGAGAACACCCCTCTTTGTTAAGAAGGGTGAAATGACCTCCCTGCACCAACTATTGTTTATGTTCACTATCAAGAACATAATTCCTCGAGGTCAAGGGCGAAACTCAGCTGATGCCCTCGATCAATGCCTGGTGGACTTACTGGATCGGGAGGAACCAATCAACCTTCCTGCAATCATGATTCGCCACATAGGGCGAATTGCGAACACCACCCGGGCCCATGATCTTGGATATGGGTTTCTGCTGACAAGGGTGTTTGAGCACCTTGGGATAGTGCTCACACGGTGAGTGGAGGCCCAAGTCGTTGATGAGATTGGGATTGACACTCTGCTCGGGTGTGGCTATGAGGTTGGCGAAGGATCAGTCTCCAAATAGGGTCGTCGACCACCTCGACCACCTGTTTCTGGGCAACCTTCCTTCAAACTTGAGATTGTTCTTGAGGACAATGCTCGCCTCAAGGATGAGCTCTCAGCTGTCAAGGCTGCTATGGCTGTGGAGCAAGCCCTCTCTGCTAAACGCCATGAGGAATTGCTTGTCCTTCTCTCCACTCTTGCCCCCAGCATTCCTCCTCTACAAACGAGACCACCCACTGCACCCTGATTCTCTAGGCTGTTCTCTTGTTTCCTCCTCCCCTCTTCGTTTTTGGCATTGTACTGTTTTTAATGCAATATCTCTTTCATGATGCTTCTTGCCCCTTATGCTCTATATCTCTTTTCTTGCATTCATACTGTTGTTTATGCTTTTTAATGATGCCAAAAGGGGGAATAAGATCATACGAATAAGGCCATATGATCTATGACCTAGCACCTAGAGGATCCCTATCAGCGTTAATCGTTCGTTGCTAAGCTTTTTAATTTTGTCAATATGGTCACTTGATTTGTCATCATCAAAAAGGGGGAATTTGTTGAGTATATTTAGTTTTGATGATAACAAATCCAAGTGTAAAACTTTGTCCAAGTAATGTTGCTCCAAACACAATCTCCAAACAGCCCTAACTGGTGTTTGTGATCTTTATTGTATTAACTGGTTTGCTATATGTGAGAACAAGTCTTCAAAACAGGTTTTACTTGGTGATTCTATATTAAGTCAAGAACACCTTCTCGACAGTTGATTGTAAGGCATGTTCCTGAACTCTAGCAATGCAAAAAACAACCCTAGTAAACAAGGTGGCCTCGGTGTTCACAGCAGCTCTACAAATCTTGGACAAGATGACTGGTTCAAAACAAGAAGTCTTGGGTATATAGGTTTTATTTAATTAGACTCTTGTTAATATGCCAATATTGAAAACATCATTTTAAACACCTCTTGAATCGGTATTTGCGCTAAAGTACTTTAGAACACCAGTTGCGAACAACCCTGCAAACAGGGTGCCTAGGGTGTTTCTGAACTGAAGTGGCCATACCCGGTTATCTTTGAAAATTCATTTCGGTTGGCCAAGATCTCCAGAGTACTTTCTTTAAATTCCAAGATTGCTATTTTTCTGGAAAGGATATTTCTTGAAAATGTTATGGGAGATTTGCGAAAATAGGTTTTGGGAGAATTGCCAAAAACTAAAAGATTCCCTTTGCCAATATTTTCGGATATGATAAAATTTCAAAAGCTGAAGATTTCTGGTTGTCATTCGAATCTTCTTCACGGCTATGGGAAGATAAGGGTTATCTCTTAAGATAACAAATCCCTTATATTTTGGGAAAAATTTATCACTAGCCGTTGGAGAGTATTTCTTGCTTGAAAATCGTTTTCCATACTTAGTTGATTCTTTCACCTCTCCTTGTTTTTGACCGTTGGATTTTGTGTTTAAAATCTCAGCATTTCACTCCCATTTGCACAGAGGAAAAAAGACGAGAAACATACACAACATACGCAAAAAGGAAAAATTTCAAAAGTGGTTTTTCTAGTGAGAAGAATTTTTCGAGTTACGCTTGAGAAAAGAAAAACTGAGATAAGTTGTGTTTAAACTGAGCTTTCAAGATATTGACATACTAGGACCTCATTGTACCTTACATCTGCTTAAATCAGAAGCACCCCCGTAAGGTGTTTTGTAACCCTGATCTTGGATCAGAAAGTGAGTGAGTGGTCCTCAGTCGTGTGGACTTTGGACGTGTCCAATCTGGTGAGATTTGGACGTGGTGTAACCCTTCTTAGAGAAGAAGGTTACGTGGTTGCAAGTTGTAACAAGGTGTGTTATATTTGTAATGTGTGAAGCCCGTTAGTGAAAGTGGTTAAATCCTACACGAGGTAGGTCGTGGTTTTTCACACCTCAGTTGGGCTAGAGGTGTTTTTCACGTAAAAATTGTGTGTGCGCTTTATTTCTGCATTTATCTTGGTGATTTTCGCATTTGCAATATTTGAGAACATCCCCTGCAAACAAGTCACTAGGGTGTTTGTCGTCTAAGAATAACCTCTGTGAGGGTGTTTGTTATTTACAACGTGAAAATCAGACACCACAATTCACCCCCCTCTTGTGGTTGTGCACTCTTGGAATTCAATAAGTGGTATCAGAGCAGGTTCTCCTACAAAAGGTTAACACCTTGAGAGATTCTGAAGATGAGTACTGCACAAGGAATTCTTGAAGGACAATCCATTACTCGCCCTCCTTACTTCAATGGCCAACACTATAGTTGGTGGAAGAATAGGATGGAGAACTATATACAAGCCGAAGACTATGAGCTATGGATGCTCATCAAGAACGGGACTTTTGTTCCCATAAAAACCCTTCCTGAAGGAAAAACAGCTCCCAAAGAACCTCGTGAGTTTGATGCCGAGGACTACAAAAAGATGGAGAAAAATGCCAAGGCCAAAAAGCTTCTATATTTTGGCCTAGGACCCGATGAATACACTCGCATCTCTGAGTGTGAATCAGCCCAAGCTATCTGGAACGCCCTGCAAGTTGCTCATGAAGTTACGAGTCAGGTTAAACAATCTAGAATTGAGCTACTTATGCGACAATATGAGTTGTTTGATATGGGTGATCGTGAGACTGTGATGGATATGTATACACGGTTTACCCACATCACGAACGAGTTAAAATCCCTTGGAAGATCTTTCACCACTGAAGAGTTGGTGAGGAAAATCCTCAGAATTTTACCTCGTACATGGGAGGCCAAAGTAACAGCTATCTAAGAGGCTAAAGACATGAATAAGATCACCCTCGACGAGTTGATTGGTAATCTCCAGACCTATGAACTCCGAAAGAACTCACAACAAAGAGAAGAGCAAAAGAAGGATCGTGGGCTTGCCTTGAAAGCACATGAGGACACTGACTCTGACCTTGAAGATGAAGATATGGCTCTAATGTCTAGAAAATTCAAGAAATTCTTCAGAAAGGTCAAGGAGAACAACAAAAGAAAAGACTTCAGTAAGTCCAGAAACACCCCCAAAGAACAGCTCACAGGGTGTTTCAAGTGCGGTAAACCAGATCACTTAGTTAAAAATTGCCCTATGCTTCGAGAAGATCAGATGCCCGAACACCCTCGAAAACAGGGTCGAAAACACCCTGTAAACAATCTGGGCAAGCGATTCTCGAAAGCTATGCTAGCTGCTTGGGGAGATTCCTCTGAGTATGAAGGAGAATCTGAAGCTGAAGAAGGGTCGTAGCACTTATGGCACAAAGTGATTCAGATTCAGATGATGAATCAACAATCAGCTTCTCAGATCTCAAGAACAAGGTACATGGTCGTAACAAAGCCACTTTAGAAGAACTTCTATATAATTTGATAGACACCTGTGCTGATCTAAAAAGAGAAGTTCGTGACCTAGAGCTTGAAAATGAAATTCTCAAAAATGAAAAACTCGGTTTACATGAGAATATTAACGTGCTCAGAGAAGACCTCTTTCTAAAAGAAGGCGATTATACACAAGTAGAGAAAAAACTCTTTGAAGTGGAAGAAATAGTTGAATCCCTACTAAATGAAAAGCAGAGCTTGAATGCCAGCATAGAAAATTAGAAACTGATCTTGCCACAAACAAACGCCGGAACAAATCTTCATAAGCCTTTGATTGGTTAAACACTCATCACAGTAGAAACAAAAAGGGACTTGGTTACAAGCATAAACGGACCGTTTACCCAATACATAGAAAGTATGTGGGATTACCTGAAAACAACGTTTGCTTTCATTGTGGTAAAACGGGTCATTATAGATACACTTGCCCTTTAAGAAAACATGCCAATGAAAAGAATGAAAGGTATGTGAAACAAATCTGGATTAGAAAAGATGAGCTTTACATGTCTAAAAGAATGGGACCCAAGTGGATCTAGGTTTTCAAAACTAACCCGTGATTTGTTTTGCATGCTGAAGTGGGAGAGAGCAACCTTACGAACAACCTCACTAACACCCTTGAAAACAGGCAGTTGTGGTTTGTTGATAGTGGGTGTTCACGACACATGACTGGTGAAAGATCAAATTTTCTCTCACTTACAACTTTGAATGGTGGGAGTGTAGCATTTGGAAACGGCAAGTCTGGGATAATTGTCGGTATAGGTAATATTGGTAAAACTCTCTCCCACTCAATTGATAATGTGCACTTAGTTGATGGGTTAAAACACAATTTGCTAAGTGTGTCCCAACTGTGTGACAAGAACAACTTAGTACTGTTTTCAAAAACACGTTGCTTGGTTGTGAATGACGACACAGGAGATGTTGTGTTGAGGGGGAAGCGATGTCAAAATGTTTATAAAGTTTGTATTTCACTCTTCCCCAAAATAATCTGACTTGTGTTGAGGATGCCTTGAGAAGTGCGTTGAAATTGTGAAGAAAGAATTGTTTACCTTTTTATTATGTTTATTGAAGAAATGTATGAGTGAGCGGAGACTAAGGATTAGGATGTTAGCAAGAGACCTAAAGGACCTCCTTAATGATATTAGGTTATATCAAGGATTGGCTTTAAGCCTTTTTTCAATCATCTCGGTTGAGTTCACAAATGACATGTAGGATGAAAAACCGTGGTAAATGTTGTATGCTAATAAGTTGAATGTAAACCCTCTTAGCTTATTTTCCTTAAATTATGAAGTACTAGGAAGATGAGATCTCCCGTGAGTCCTAAGTCACGCTATCAGTGTTCAACGAAATAAGTGCAGTTGGCGCTGACCAAGCGTTATAGTTTCACTAGTTTGTGTAAGCATGCACGTGTATTTCCTTTGAATAAGATGTGATATGCGCGTATGACTGCATGAAGGTTGAACTGAACTAGACTTGGGGCTATACATAACAACTCTCACCATTTGTGAATCATTTCAATAACCAAAGAAGTCCATCCTAGTTGAAATTAGAACTAAGAGATTCCTTGTGAAATTGTGTAACAGATGCGTCCTTAGTGAGAACTCATACCACAACCAACTGCCATGGAGATGATATGTCAATTTAATAAGCTTAAGCCTCCCAAGTTTGAAGGTGGAACTGACCCTATGGTACATGAGGAGTGGCTTCGGAGGATGGAAAACTTATTTGAGTTCATGAAGCGCCCTGAGAGGTTCAAGGTGCACCTAGCCTCATATCAATTTGAAAAAGAAGCTGAATTCTGGTAGGGGACAGTGAAACCTAGGGTAGGTGAACCGGTGTTAACTTGGAGCCAACTGAAAGCCTTAATGGACACTCAATATTACACTCGAGACATAAGAAGGGTTAAAAAATGGGAGTTTTTATGCTTGAAACAAGGAGAAATAAGTGTGATGGAATGTGCGGCGAAGTTCAATGAGCTGAGCTGATTTGCCCCAAATCAAGTAGCCACTGAAGAAATGAGAATGGACCACTTCAAACAGGGATTAAGAGGGGGAAGTGAAACGGATAATAGCAGGATATACTTATGGTAGTTTCCAAGAAATGTACCAGAAGGCCGTGAAAATAGCTCGCATCATGAGCGAAACCGAGATTAAGAATAGAAAGAAGGACCAAGTAAAGGAGGAATTTGGCTCTGGAGGATCCAATTCTCAGGGAAACAAAAACTTTATGAGGTTTAAACATGGGATGAAACAAGACAAGCAAAGCAAGCCGCCCAATGGAAACCGAGGAAACTTGTTAATAAACCTCATGAGATGCATATGCAACATTTCATAACCTCTTCCTTAAAAACTATCTGCCATACGGATTATACTTACAGCGATTGAGTTGTTATAATGCAAGGGAGAATGCTCCCTGATGATTGGGTTCGAATAGAAATCCAAGGATGGGATGCTACGGTGAAGGCAGAATGGATAGCTAAGCATAAAGTGACTTAGATTGCGAAAGAAGTGCGGATGAAGCACGACCATTAATTCCTCTAAGTAACCAATTTCGAGGACGAAATTCTTTTAAGGGGGGAGAGTGTAAGGCCCGCGTACCTTATTTTCTGTCAAGTTGTTGTAACACCTTTTTACGTTATAAAAATTTATTTTATTTAACGATACAAGTTAATTAATTATTGACGTGCTTATGTGAGCAATGATTTTACTAAAAAGTATTTTTGTCACCAGTAATAATATTATTATTGTTAGTTTTGAAAGTCCTTTAATGATTTCTAATGAACGCTATTAACAGTTACTAGCGAGTATTAAATTGATTAGGAACCTGAATACGATTAGGTTGTAAACCTTAGATATAGTTAGATGTTTATTAAATCGAACCTGACTGTATTTGGGAGCAAGTAATCGATGAAATGTTATATTATCGATTTGGGTTTAGAATTCGGGTTACGAAGCAGATTAGCAGTGTCAAATATGAAACAGTTTGGGACCAAAAAAAGAGAAGGAGGGGCATTTTAGTCATTGCGCGCAGCCCCCCCTTTTTTTTCCTTCTCTTCTCGGTTGTGACCCCCTCGCCCTTCCCGACACCCTCTTTCTGTCTACTCTCTGCCCTTCTTCTTCCTCCTCCCATCTCCACCATGGACGCACCACAAGAGCTCGATTTCGAGCAGACTTCTTGTCACACACAGCCACAAAACTTCCCCATTCGACATTCCCCACGAACCAGCTCCCATCTGGTGTGAATTTTGGGCAAAACCGAGAAGAATCCACCACTTTTTCAGTGGGTTTGAGCATGAATTCGAGAGCCCAAACACTTGTAAAAGTTTAGCCATGCATTTTAGTCGTCAATTGCTTCAAAACCTCTATAAATTGGGGACAAACTCGTAGCCTTGGGAATCCATCTCAATTTCAAGTTAGTGAATGAGGTTTTGGGTTGCGTTTCGGGTTTGTTTTGCACGGTTTGGGGATGGTTTCGGGACTGACGTGCGTGGTGAGCAACAGCCGAAGCGTTGGAACTGTTCGATTGCCTGGAACCGAGCCAGTAGCTTCGAACGATCATCCATTCGAGGTGAGGGTTCCTTTCCTCATAAATTACTACTAATTTCAATGATTTTAACTAAATTAGTTAGCACATATTAATTGAGGATTGAAATCAGTTTGGGTAAACCTAGAATTGAAATTGAGGGAATTACAAAGATGATGTTAATTGTGGGTTAATTGGATGTTGAAACTGCTGTTGGATTATTTATAGCTAGACAGTTTAGAAGTTCATTGAATTATTAGTAAACAGATTATCACCTTAGTGTTGTCGCTTTGTCAGTTTATTAGCCCCGAATCATATTTTGAAGTTTACAAATCCAATTGGGCGAATTAAGGCATTTGATAAGCATGTTGGTTTCTGTTTAGGAGTTATCTCTAAATCAGTACAACTTCGTAAATTTCTATATTGGGCTATTGTTGAGAATGTTATGCATATATATGATGGTTTTGTGAATTATTGGTTTGTACATGTCATTATTGAACCGAGCATAGTAGTTTGATGGTTTGAGGTGGAACTATTGAGTGGTTTGGGGTTCTTGTGGTCGGTGCTGTGTGAGGAGGGAGATAGGGTTGTGAATTGCCGCAATCGTGTGGATTACGAGGCCATGTATGGCTTAATGAGTTGTGATATGAAGTGTATGAATGTGCTATGTGTGAACCCTTTTTTCCCGATATGCTATGTGGCGTTATGTGATTGATTCTTAAAACTTTAGACGTCTTTAAAATGAAAAAGTCATTTAGAAAGTTGGTTTACACATTTGAAAATATTTTTATGTTTGTCAGTTGTTTACTCCTGTGTTAGGACGTCTAAAGTGTAAAACAGTCCTAAACTGTCGAACTGCTCTGTTAGTGACTCGACCGAATAGTCGATAGGTTTAGGAAGTTCAAAAGCAAGCTAAAAGTGAGTTCGAAAAAGTTTTTAAGGCATTGATTTGGGTATGACCCCTCCTCGTGTTTAAAGGAATTTAAACGACCCGAAAAAGAACACCTAAAGATGCTAATTATAAAGCTCAGCTTATTTGCATGTTATTTGCTCACTTAAGTTTCTGTTGAGTTTCGATTAAAGAGCTAGTAAGTCCATGATGACTTTAAGAAGCATTTGTGTTGAAAATATATAAAGAAACCATGATTGAATTAAAATAAGCTAAATGCCTTAGGTTTTGAATAGTGATGAGCTTGAAAGGGATCAAAGGTTTTGATTTACTTAAGCACCACTCTTCGAGTTTAAAAGGGAATTTCAAATGAACCTAGATTAGACATTGGGGTAAGTTTATTACCTTAAATTACTGTGGGCTTTGATTACAAATCTAGTTGCACTTATTGCTAACTAAGTACTTAAGTCTCAAATGAGTTTTGATTTCAAATGTACTTCGAATTAAACATTAGCTAAGCATTTTATGTTTCAAACGAGTTTCAATTTATGAGTTATCAACTTGTTACGTTTATAAGAAGTTTTTAAGTAGAAACGAAGTCGAATTACTAACTAGCAAACGTTTTACATCTATACGAAGCTTTTAAGTAAAAAACGAAGCCGTTTCACGATTTAGCAAACCTAATACATTCATACGAAGCTTTCAAGTTAGAAACGAAGTCGTTTACGATTTAGCAAATTTAATACGTTCATACGAAGCTTCTAGTTGAAAACAAAGTCGTTTTACAATTTAGCAAACTTATTACGTTTATACGAAGCTTTTAAGTTGAAAACGAAGTCGTTTTATGAATTTACGTTTATAAGAAACTTTTAAGTTAAAAGTAAAGTCGTCTTATGTATTAACCAAGCTTATTACGTTTATAAGAACTTTTAAGTTTAAAGCGAAGTCGGTTTACGTATTTACACGCTTATTATGTTTTTAAGAAGCTTTTAAGTTTAAAAGGGTGTCGATTTACATGTTAATAAACTTATTACGTCTGTAAGAAGCTTTTAAGTTATTTACGGAGTTGGTTTACGTGTTAGCAAACTTACCTTTAAGCTATTTACGAAGTCAATTTACGAGATAGCAAACTTATTCCGCTTATAAGAAGTTTTTAAGCCAAAAACGAATGAACTATAAACATTTCGAAAGGCTATGGTCGTTTTGTTTAAGAGTAAGATTTCAGCAAAGTAAGCAACTGAAGAAGAGAAATGAAATGCGCTTTTAAAGGCTAAAAAAAGTGCTAGGCAATTGGCCAAGGGGTAGGAACTGGACTCAAGATATGAGTTATCTTGGTGTGAGCTGTTCCTGGGAATTGGACGCAAATATGACGTGAGCTGTTTCCCCCTGAAGAAATGATAGGAACTAGACTCAAGACATAAATTATCTTGGTGCGAGCTGTTCCTGGAAACGGGACTCAAGATATGAATTATCTTGGTATGAGCTATTCCCCAGATAAGTTATGATGTGTGACGCGTGAGAAAACCTTGAGGGGGACTGGACTTAGGATATGATTATTGTAACGCCCCCAAAATACTAATGACATAATTTATGAAAAATTGCAGCGGAAGACTTAATAATAGAAGGCGCTACCACCGTCCTGATAAGGACAATGCTCATTGAAACCATTTAATCTTGCAACGCATGCTCATAATCATAAAATCTATTAACTGAAGCACTTCAAGACCAAAGTCGATAATAGTTCAGCTTCAATACCATCGACTTAATCATACCATGTGCTAACTTGCATTCCACACTACACAAATATATTGAATATAGACCCAACTTGACCCTGAGGTCGATTCTAACAGTCACGCTATGCTGAATCCACTGTGAACATCTGATGACTTCCGAAAAGGCTTGCTAGAAGGAGAAACATGTGATACTTCATCACCTAAAATGGAAAACATGAAAACAATTTAAAAATGTGAGCAAAAACTCAGTACATGCATTCTTGCATTGTAAAATGAGCATAGAAACACTGTTGATGGACACCCGCTTTTGCAATTCATTTAGTTCGTAATAACAATGAAAATGAGAAAGTAATATGAAACTGAATTGCTCATTATTATCTGGATCTGAACCTCTTACAATGATATCATCTATACATAGGTGTACACCTGCCAATCTGATCAAGAGTTAGCCGGAAGCCGCGCGGGTAAATGATGAGCTGACGCCCTATAGATGATAACTAACGGGGTCACAAGTTAAATGGCAAATCGCTGTATAAATTGATTCATTGATAAACTCACTAAGAGTTGTAACTTGATAAACATGTTCTGCTTTATGAAGATAAAGGCAATGGACGTACCTTGAGTCTTTAAAAATGTTGTTTGACTTAATACAAGTCAGCTGTTTCATAAATGCCATCTGATTTGATAAATATGTTCTGACTTGATAACACTTATGCATAACGAGGAACGATAACTAGGCCTCAATTCTGTTTTATAAATGTCATTGTAAGAATGTGTAGTCAGTAAATAATCTTTACTCACATAATTAAGTAAGTAAAAGTATGTGTAGTAGAAATTAAGTAATTACCATATAACTTGTGTATTTCAATATAACTTCAAAACTGAATTGGTGAAAGTAATCAAATTTGATATAAAGTAAACAAAAGTAAAATAGACAACAGTAAGATAAATGAGATTACAAAGGAAAAGGCCTTGATGGTGATAAATAAGGGAGTGGTTGTGGCCTTTTCTGAGATAGATTGCTGATACAGGTTTAAGGCTCGTTGATATATAGCTTGGTTCAAAATAACAGCGAGTACACTAGATTAGCTTGATAAATATATATTTGATGCATTCTGAAGTGAGTGAGTAACAAAGGTTTGAGGCCAAGAGAGATATATCTTGGTTCAAAATAGTATAAACTGCAATAACTTGGTCTGATAAATATGATTTTTGGGTCACAACTCTCCCCAATTCTCATATTTTATTCATAAATCCATTAGATATAGAATTCCACCCCAAATGAATTATTGAATTCAAAAGAAGCTGCTAAGCTCACTAAACTTGGTATTTTCTTTGTAAAATCCATAAATAATTCGAAACTCATAAACAAGCTCCCAAATTATATAGTTGTCTTCTTTTTTCTCATTGATCAAGCTAAAAGCTCCATGAAGGTCCATGAATATTCATTTCCCCCTTAAATGACTTTACTTGGCCCAAATACGCAAAATGAATGCATTATCAATCTCACTCAATCTTTATTATCGCTCTTTACATAATTACTCAAAATGCTTCCAAACATCGCCAAGCTCAAAATACTCAACCAAAATTTATGAAATCTTCTAGAAAATTTGAAAATAATATGGACAATCTACAATAAAATTTTCTAAATTTTCCTCCAAACATACGCTGCACAAAAATTGCAATAACAGCCCAATTTGCACCAAAGCAAGTCAGTTCAATTCCGAAATTCTTAACTTTCACCCTAGACCTCAAATGGAGACCTAAAACCCCAATATAAGAAGATTAGGAAGTCCTAAAAAACTTTCATGTGCAACACAAAATGTGATTCCCACAATAGGGTTCCCAAAATGGGGCTAAAACAGAAGTGTGTCAGTGTTTGGTCCAATCTGCACAGTTTTGGTAAAACGATCATAACTTTTTCCACAGACCTCGGATTAAGGCAATTCAAAATCCAATTAAAAGATAACGTGTGGAGCTATCTACGCATCAAAAACCATAATTTTCTCATGTCCCAATCATTACCAGTTTAATTCTGAAATCTGCCCTATTTTCCTGAAATTTCTAGCCTTCACTGGTTTAGTTTTCTCTTCCTTTTTCACATAAATCCTCAACTGAAATCATTCCAAATCACCAAAAACATCATTATAATCATTAATAAAACTAAATATTATAAAATCAAATACAAAATGATCATCATAATCATCGTAATTAATCCATAAACATGATTTTAAGTTAAGCTTGCCTGAACATGATCATCCCTAAGCCCTAGCATGATTCAAGCTCAACTTCACCATGATCAACAAGAAAATAACTCTTATTTCTTATCAAAACATCATGATCAATGATCAAAGCATCAAAATAAGAATTAAAACTAAAATAAAAATCAAAACCAACATGATCAAATTTCAAGATTACTCACTTTGATTGCAAATAAGTTGAGATGGAGATAAGGTTTAGTGGTTTTGATGATGAAGGATGGTAGCTTGAGGTACAAGGATGTTGGAGGGGATGGAAACCACCACGACTGGCCGAAAAAATGGCCGGAAAACACCCAAGAAGTGTTGCCCAGCTGCTGCTGTGAGGGAGGTGAGAGGAGAGAGAAAGTGAGCTTTGGATTGAGTTGTGTGTGTTTTGAATGATCAACACAGTTGGCTGAAATTTTATCTAGTAAAGCCACCTTTTTAAGCTAATCATGGTTTAGTTTAACCATGGTAATTAGTTAGATTAATAGGCAACTTGATGGGGTTTCAAACCGGCTGAAATAAGTTGGGTTCGGAAATAAAACACTTCGTAACGATAACAATTTTGCGTAACTTAAAATTAAATTTTTGCAAGGTTATAAAAAGAAATAATAATAATAATAACAATAACACTAACAATAATAATGATAATGATACTAATAATAATTTCTTAAACCATAATTATCGAGGCTTACTATCAATTCACCCGATATTTAATTAGTCAACAAAACTTGAATTAACAAATCAATGAAACTTAAATTGTAAAATGGCACCCAAATGAAATATCCCCAACTGGGATAATTAAATATGATAAATGAAAGCGGAAAATTTAAATGACACAAGGTAATTCGGTACATATACAAATTGAGTGTAATTGAATTAATAAACATGATTTGGTTAAACAAATAACTGTGAGTGATTAAATCCATAAACATGATAAATTAAATGAATAAACACGATTAATTAAATAAATAATTATGATTTAAATAAATAAATATGGGTTAGGGTCGGGTTATTACAACCTTCCCCTCTCAAAGAGTTTCGTCCTCGAAACTTATGACACTTGCCAAATGTATGCAATGCTACTTTAAAAACACATGGGCCATTGGTTTCCATTGTTTTCCTCTGAAGAGGTATAATTTACCCAATGTACTCCGACTAAGGGTAATCCCATGTTTCAGTAGTAGATCCGGATACTTCTCACGTATAATAGGTGCAATGAACTCAATTACTATGATTAAAAATTGATATTCTCTTCGATAGAAAGGAACCTTGTTACTAGTAAGGAGGTGTTCACTACTGGTTCATCACCTTGTCCACTAATAAAAACTGTTATATACCTTGATAAGTACTCTGATACTATTACGAGCGTTATATACGTGCTCAAGTTCGACTAGTAGCTGTAGTCAACAAGCTACAGGATTTAACCTTTCTATAAATCATAAGGCCCCATGTAATTAGTCCGTAATTGTCCTTGGATAGTTGGTCTCTTACTACCTTGATTAGAAAAGCCTTTTGAAATACTTTATAACCCATCTGAGACTTTGGTTATTTCCTTATTTTGCCGGCATAACTCTTTTGTCAACCTTGTATCACCTCAACATGTACTTGAATTTTCCCTCTTAATGCTTGCTTGGGTTAGCTCTGACCTTGTACTTAATGTTTCTTCTGACTCACTCCAATATAATTAGACAGTGCTTGAGATTATGCCCTTATCAAAATCTCCTCATCTGATATTCCTAATGCCTTGTACGATCTCCCCTTGTTAGACTACTCAAGGATCTGCCCCCGGTCGATAATGGGCAATGAAATGACCATGGTTAGGAATGAGAGTGATGAAATTCTTACCCAAGCAAATCATTGCATACAAAAGAAATGAAAAATAAGACTAGAAAAGATTTACAGCAGAGGAATTAACATAGGGGGTTCGAATAAAGATAAACATAAGTGTACAATAAATTCTGAAATATAATACCACAACATAATACAACAAGAATCATGGTATATAAATATTGATTATAAAGGATCCAATACATAGTGATCCAAGAAGATAGATGGCCCAGTTACCTTTGAGTTTAGTTGATGATTTTAAAAAAAAAAAAATAAGATGGCCATCAAAGGAGTTCTAACAGGGTGACTTTCTAGATACCATTGACAGGATAAATGCAATTGAGGGAGTGGCCAAACAAAATACAATAAATAGATAAATAGATTGGATAAACAAGGTACAATGGATAAATAAATAGCTTAAACAAGCAAGGTCTAATGAATAGATAAATGGATTGAATAGGCTGCAATGGAAACATACATTTGCTCATATAGAGCCAAGTCAAGTACGGCAATAAGATTAAATAAGGATTACTGAAGTTTACTTATGAGGATATAAGATATCGGTGTGAGAATTGCAAGTTCCATAAATAGATCAATAGATTGAACCAGTAAAATGCAATGGATAGATCAATAGATTGAAAGAGCAAAGTACCAATGGATAAGTAAATAAATTGATAAGTGACATTAGAAACGTGCCTTTGCTCATATCAAACCAATTCAAGCATAGTAATAAGATTGAACAAAAAAGTTAGAGTTTACTTATGAGCATGTAAGATATATGTGTGGGGGTTGAAGTTCAAAATAAGGAGAGTAAGGGAATTATGACAATTGCAATCACCCACACCAATAAGATTTGAATTACATTATGAATTCAGAACAAGTTATACGAGCGTATTATTATGAATAAATGAGTTGTAAGGTAGATTAGGGAATCATCTCTCAACGAAATGAACTACAACTCAAGATCATGAAATAAAGATGGTGAAGGTCGAGAGCACAGGAATGTTGACAACCATATAAGGTTGAACGAAAAATGTATCGCACATTTGTAATAGTCCAACCCTAAATTATATTATCCATTTCATTGCATTAATTCAAAGGATTAATCTCATTTCATTTACATCATCTCTCTTTGTTATTCCCATTTGGACATTTCTAACTAGGCCCCCCTTTGTAATTCATGGGTTTTGTTTTAAATCGATTTAGGCCTTGATATTTTACGAATTTAACGATTTAATTCTTTCTCATGACACTAAAATCATTTAATCTCAAACTTTGAAAAAAAAAAAATTTGCAAACGCACTCGGTTTCAGTTCTTTCTCTAAACTTGAGCCCGTTTAGGGCCGTTTGCAATGCAACAAGACTTGATCTGTATTTGTTTAGCTAAACCCTCTTAATTAAGCCTTAATTAAGCTTGATATTTTTGACTTTTCTACTTTTATTTTCAGCCAAGTAAAAGGTTGATATAAATTTCAAAAAATTTTCACTTAACCTCATTTTAACCAAGCATTTCAAGACACTTTCTCTCTCCTCCCTCTCCTCCTTCTCTCTACACGGCCATAGCTCATTTTCAGCAGCAAAACTACACCTTTCAACCTCCTTTCAACCACCAAACATCCACCACTTACCACTCTTGCTCCCACAAACATCAAGAATCATCTTTACCACCTTTCCAAGCACAAAGTGAGTGTTCTTTTCACCCCTATGCTGATTTTTGTTTCTGATTCTTGATCTTGTTGATTTTTGTTTCTTATTATGGTTGTTTTAATGATGGATTATGCTATTTTTGAGGTATTAAGAAGCATCTTGTTGATGGGTTATGGTGGAGTTGAAGTTAGGGTTAGGGTTTCATCTTAATCATGCAAGCTTCTTGTTCAAGTGTTGTTTAGTGATTGATTTATCCTTGTCTTTATTTATCTATTGATATATTGAGGTTGTCATGTTGTTTATGGTGTTTTGAAAATTGGGAGTGAGTTCAAAGTGACCCAAAGTTAGGGTTTTGTTCAAAAGGCCAGGTTTGAATCAACTATGTGTAAATTTGAGGTGTTATGTATATGTGACTAGAAAAGAAGTTTTATTTGATATGAATATGAAGAGGAATCATGTATGGTGTTTGTGTATGACGTTGGTATGTACCAAAGTGTATTTACATACTCTTAAGAAAGAGTTTGAGTTGAGGATTGGGGTAACAAGTGAAGGAAAACACTCAAACAGAGCTGCTGGAATTTTCAGAAAAACAGGACAGCATTTGAAATGAAACTGGTAATGATCGGCTCATCCAAAAATTCTCATTTTTGGTGGGTAGATAGGTCAGTGTGTTAGCTTCAAAATGACTCTTGAATCGCATTAATCCGAGGTCTGTGGAGAAAGTTATGGTCATTTTACCGAACCTGTGCAGGGTAGGCTTAAAACTGACATGTTGGTGTTCTAGCCCGATTTTGAGAACCCTAGCATGGGAATCATGTTTGGTGTCCTTGATGAAAGTTTTAGAGGCCTTCCTAAGCTACTTATATTGGGGTGTTACGTCTCATTTTGAGGTCGGGACTATAAGTTGTGGATTATTCTTCCCGTACCCTCCTTTTAAACCCTTATGCTCTAAACTTGCTACCATGACTTAAATCACATTTCTTTGGTTTATATCAACATCATTTTGGTTAATCATGAACTGATGTGTAAAAGTTCTTCATAAGCCAGTTGTATTTAAAATATCCATCATAAGATCAAGATCGTTTCTGACCTCATGTTCCTGTAATGAACTTTTGAGCAGAATCAAGGCCTAAGCTTTCATTTTCTTCACTTTAGTGCATCTCATTCCTCTGCAAACTAACATTTAAAACTTCCAGGTACGTTTATTGCCTGTATCTTTAGTAATCAGCATGCATTTATCAAAATCTATAATATTTTGGTAAGCACATTCAATGAATCATTTTAATCAGTGCTTCATCACATAATTAGTGACCCCGTCAGTTATCAGTTACAGGGCATTGCCCTCCAGTTACCCGCGCGGCTTCAGGCCAGGTCCCTCGGCCGGCTTGGCAGGTGTACACCTATTCACAGATCGTAACAGTTACTAAGGGGTGCACTAACAGATAATAATTAGCAATGTAGTTTTATATGCATCTCATTCCCTGTTTTCAATTAAAATGAATTGCAAGCGGGCCCAAATAACTTTTCAGTGAATCTTTAACAGTACAGGGATGCATGTACTGAGCTTTGGCTCACAGTTCGAAATATTTTTATATTTTATTTTAGGGAAATGTTCAGTGAACCGCCCTGAGGCGGGCAGGGAGGCCGGAGGTGATAAATGAGACAGAGCCATTCATGTGGTTGACGGTGTGGGAGAGCTAAGATGCTATCATGGCATATTGTGATGTATTTTGGAGTGCTTAATGTATTTTAAGTCAACTTATGTATTTTGATGTTGCGACTGTATTTCTAAACCGAGTTATGTAAGTTGGTGTTATCCTTGGGATGTTAGAACCTTTTTGTATATAACTAAATGGTTTGGGTATTTATGATGGTGTATACCCTGTTATGGGATAACCTTTGGGTTATGGTAAGTTTTCATGTTTAATGGAAGCCTTGTCCTTCATGGACGGCGGTAACGCCCCGTTCATTGAATTATTGTATCTTATTGATAACCTTAAGTAGATGAATGCAGGCAATGAATCATGTATACTTGGGGTGTTACAGATTTGGTGTCAGAGCCAGGTTGAGATTTTCTAGAGGAATGTAGAGTTAGAAACTATAGGGTGTGAATGGTAGTAGTGAGCGGGCTATCTATAGTATATTGCTAGAATGATAGTAAGAGTGCAATAACGATATTAGACTGCCAGTTGCTTTCATTTGTATGTTTCTCATTTATGGATATGCATGCCTCTCATATGTGTGTTTTCTTTGTTAGATGGACCCTTATGGTGTTAATATGCTGCCGGGGGGATCCATGACAGCTCACATTGCGTTGCTGCACATGAGTATGGAAGCCCATGCACAGGACCCTTATTCCGAGTTCCATAGTATTAACGTTCATGCATAGAGACTGCTTGGGCCCTTACCCCCGGTTGGCCCGTGGGTAGAGTTTAGGCAACGTTATCAGAACTTTATGATGACAGGGAACCCAGGCTTGGACGGGCCTAGGTTTCAGGCCCAGGGGGCGTGGATGACTCTCACTACGGAACTGTTATTGAGAGAGGAATTTAAATTGAGGGGATTTACTATGGAAACTCTTCAGCACGTTTTTCCCATACATCAGGTCCATCCTCCACCTGTAGCCCCGGTACCAGCACAGGGGCCACCCTCCCCGCCAGCACCAGCACAGGAGCCACCCATTCCGCCCGCATCAGACACCCCACTGCTGCCTGATAGCCCTGGGGAGGCTTACGTGGTAATAGACATCCCCAGCACCCCAGAAGTTGTAGTGATTAGCTCTGGGGATGAGGACCACCAGGGCGATGAGGATGATCCAGAGGAGGACGATCCAGAGGAGGATGATCCCGAACGGGATCAAGACAGTGATGAGATGGGGATAGGGTAGCAAGGGGAACAAGACGCGGATGAGTTGATGATGGACTTAGGGGAGGAGCATGCGCCACAAGTTCAACAGGAGGTCGATAGTGCCGAATCAGAGGCATCTACGAGTAGCTTTGATTCAGGTGAAGAACCTGATGATGATCTGACCCAAATTATGATCCATCTAGGGATCGTTAGATGGTTCTATAGGCTGGTCTAGTGGTTTCATTTTGAGCCCGGTGTGTAGATATGGTTTGGCTGGATTAGATAATTACATTTTGTGGGGCATCTGATATTGTGTATAGTTAGTCCAATCCTCGCCAACCGTGATGATAGGGTCCGTACCTCTTTTTGGTTATGTGACGGACTTAGTGCATAGGGGCTATTTAGTCTTTAGTGATAGGGAAGGAGTTAGCTAGTCTTGCTTACTTAGCTAGGTGTAATATGCTTTTGTTGCTCATGTATATAAATCAATGATGTATGTAAGTAAGCAGTTTTGAAATGAAATGATGATGCTTTAAGTTATGATATAATCTTCAAGCCACCTCTTATGTATTTATTGGGCATGTTTATCTTATATGTCTGGAGGTTCCAGTGTTTGAATTGCTTTATTTAATGTATGATCAGAATGTCCCAGTCAGTACACAACAATATGGAGGTTCAAGTAGAGGACAATATGGAACAAGGCCAGGGATCGGGTGATCAAGCCTCTTGCCAGGAACCACCACATGGTGACACGCCCCCATTGCCCTCTGTATTAGCTAGCAACTTAGGAAATCCGAGTTATTGGCCAACGTTAGTTGCCGAATTGATGAAGCAAATTCCCCAGGTACCTATTGAAACCCCTCCTAAAGAGGATAAATTGGCAGACAGTGTAGCACGGCGCAACCCTAAAGTTTATAATGGATCGTATGATCCAATAGTGCTAGAGGAATGGATAAGGGGAATGGAGAAAGTTTTCACGGTAGTTGGGGTACCAGAGGAAAAGAAAATGAACATTGGGACGTATTATTTGTCAGGTGAAGCTGACATTTGGTGGAGTACTGTGAAGGATAAGCTCCTAGGGCCTGAATTCACCTGGAATAAATTTTTAGTAGAGTTGAGGGTGAAATTTTACCCAGCTGTGGTGCAAAGGCAAAAGGAAAAGGAATTTATGGAGTTGAAAATGAGCGGCAGCATGTCAGTGATGCAATATGCTAGTAAATTTACAGAACTATCTAGGTTTGTCCCTGAATTTGTATCCTCTAAAAGGTTAAAGATGAGAAGGTTCGAGGAAGGTTTGGCCTTCTACATCCGGAATCAGTTAGCGGGGCAACCAATTCTGACTTATCAAGAATTATAAGCTCTGAATCCAATCAACTATAAGAGAAAGGGGTTTGAACGGGGGACTCCGAGTGAAAGCGTGAATCAGAACCAGAAGAAGCCTACTCCTCTTCCCTCTAAGAGCCGTCCTGTGGGCTCGACAGTACCCGTACCCTGTACGAAGTGTGGAAGAACAAATCACACCACTTCTGAATGCCGAGTTGGCACCAACAAATGCATGTGGTGTGGAAGTCCTGAACACCTCATCGCTGCATGCCCCTGCCGACAGAAAGCTGTAGACAAGGGCGCAGTAAAACCCTTGGCTCCGCTCCGCCAAGGCCTCCAGTTGCAGGAAGGGCGTTTGTGATGAACAAAAAGGAAGCTGCTACCTCTGGTACGGTAGTCACTGGAACTCTCTTTTTAAATTCAAAGCCATTTTGTGTATTATTTGATTCGGGCGCCACTCATTTGTTTATATCTACCCGATCTGCTATACAATTGAGTCTGGAGAACAAAAAGATGGAAACCAATTATAGAATTAAGCTACCCAACAATTCTGTGATTGAGTGCCCCTTCTCTTTTGAACTTGTCCCCATCATCATTGGTGAAGCTACTTTCCCTGTGGATTTGATTCAATTCGACTTGTCTGATTTTGATATCATTTTGGGGATGAATTGGTTGCACACTTATGGAGCCAAAATTGACTGTGAAGATCTTAAGGTTATTTTGAAGGATGAGAAAGGGAGAACAGTGTGTTTTTATGGGCAGAGAGAGGCAAAAACTTGTTCTTTGATTTCCGCTATGAAAGCAAGCAAGCTGTTATATCAGGGGTGTATTGGGTATTGGTGTTACGCTATTGACTCCCAAACAAAAGAAGAGAAAACGGAGAATATACCTGTAGTTTGTGAATTTGAAGATGTTTTTCCTGAGGAGTTACCAGGACTACCCCCACAAAGGGAAATTGATTTTGGAATCGAATTAATTCCTGGGGCCCAACCTATTTCGAAAGCCCCATATCGTATGGCCCCAACTGAGCTTAAGGAATTAAAGATTCAACTAGATGAACTGTTACAGAAGGGTTTTATTAGGCCAAGTGTGTCACCGTGGGGTGCTCCAGTGTTGTTTGTTAAGAAAAAGGATGGAACCTTAAGACTCTGTATTGATTATAGGGAGTTGAACAAGATTACCATCAAAAACAAATATCCTCTGCCACGAATAGATGATTTGTTTGATCAACTACAAGGAGCAGGAGTATTCTCTAAAATTGATTTGAGGTCAGGGTACCATCAACTTAGGATTAAGCCTGAGGACATTTCTAAGACAGCGTTTAGGACCAGGTACGGTCACTATGAGTTGACGGTGATGCCTTTTGGTCTCACTAATGCTCCTGCAGCCTTCATGGACCTTATGAACAGGGTTTTCAGACCCTATTTAGACAAGTTTGTAGTGGTGTTCATAGATGATATCCTTATCTATTCTAAGGGTAAAGAGGAACATGCTGATCAATTGCGGATAGTATTGCAAACCTTGAGGGAACATCAACTTTATGGAAAATTAAAGAAATGTGAATTTTGGCTGGAGGAAGTGGTATTTTTGGGGGCATGTGATTACCAAAGAAGGAATTAAAGTTGACACCCAAAAGGTGAAAGCAATCACAGAATGGCCAAGGCCTACTAATGTCACTGAGATTAGAAGCTTTCTAGGTTTAGCAGGTTATTATCGAAGGTTCATCAAGGACTTTTCGAAAATAGCATCACCACTGACCAATCTACTGAAGAAGGTGAATAAGTTTGAGTGGACTGAAAGGTGTGAGAAAGCTTTCTAAGAGCTAAGACAGCGATTAACTGCCGCCCCAATCCTAACGTTACCAATGGAAGGAAAGGAGTATACTGTCTATAGTGACGCTTCGAAAAATGGTTTGGGGTGCGTACTGATGCAGGAGGACAAAGTAGTAGCTTATGCCTCTAGACAACTCAAGCCATATGAGAAAAACTACCCTACCCATGACCTGGAATTAGCAGCCGTGGTCTTTGCATTGAAAATTTAGAGGCATTATTTATATGGGGTATCGTATAAGATCTATACTGATCATCAAAGTTTAAAGTATATCTTCACCCAGAAGGAGCTCAATTTGAGGCAACGGCGTTGGCTTGAGTTGCTCAAAGACTATCATCCTGGTAAAGCAAATGTGGTGGCGGATGCTCTAAGTAGGAAGGCGCAACATAGCTTGAACACTGTGGTGATTACTCAATTGAATCTCCTAAGAGAACTTGAGGACTTTGGGATTCAATTGGTGTCCCATAGACAAACAAAGGTTCGACTATCAACACTCACTGTACAACCTTCCTGAGGGGAAGAAATTCGACTGAACCAGGAAAGTGATCCCGAACTTCAAAGAATAAAGCAAAATTTAGAGAAAGGGAAGTCTCCGGGATTTGTAGTACATGAGGATGGGACTTTAAGGTTGCAGAATCGCCTATGTGTGCCCAAAAATGGGGAATTAAGAAAGCAGATCTTGGAAGAGGGTCACAATACTCGTTATTCAGTGCATCCAGGAGGCACCAAGATGTACAGAGATTTGAGACAATATTTTTGGTGGAATAATATGAAGAAGGACGTTGCAGAATATGTGGATAAGTGTCTAATTTGTCAGAAAGTTAAAGCAGAGCATCAACGTCCTGTGGGTGAACTACGACCCTTAGAAATTCCCACTTGGAAGTGGGATTCGATCTCGATGGACTTTGTTATGGGTTTACCGCTTTCTGCCTCGAAAAAGAATGCTATCTGGGTCATAGTTGATCGACTCACCAAGTCAGCTCATTTCCTGCCCGTCAAGGATACTTGGGGAGTTGAAAAACTAGCGCAACTGTATGTCAAGAAGATAGTCCGTCTACATGGAATCCCTTTAGACATAGTCTCAGATAGGGATCAAAGATTCCAAGCATGTTTCTGGCAAACGCTTCAAAAAGCCTTTGGGACCAAACTAAGCTTTAGTAGTTCCTACCACCCAGAAACAGATGGACAAATTGAGAGGGTGAATCAAATTTTGGAGGACATGCTGAGGGCTTGTGTATTAGAGTTTCAAGGGAAGTGGGAAGATGACTTGCCTTTGGTGGAATTCTCTTATAACAATAGCTATCAATCCACCATCAAGATAGGCCCATTTGAGGCTTTATACGGGAGGAAATGTAGAACCCCGTTGTGCTGGAGTGATTTGGACGAGGCATTGATTATAGGTCCTGAAATAATTCAAGAGACCACTGAAACAATAAGAAAAATTCGGGAACATATCAGGATCGCCCAAAGTCAACAGAAAAGTTATGCAGACAAAAGAAGAAGGCCTCTGGAATTTCAAGTAGGCGATAAAGTTTTTCTAAAAGTCTCACCAACCAAAGGTATCAAAAGGTTCGGAGTGCGGGGTAAATTGAGTCCAAGGTACGTTGGACCTTACGAAATCATCGAAAAGCTGAATCCTGTAGCTTATCGGCTAGATCTGCCTACAGAACTTGGGCACGTACATAACGTGTTCCATGTCTCTCAGCTTAAGAAATACATTCCAGATCCAGACCATACCATTGTAGCTGAACCTATCGAAATTACGGAAGATCTAGTATATGAGGAGCGCCCTGTGCAAATACTAGATCGCAGGATCAAGCAGCTGCGCAACAAGCAGATATCATTGGTCAAAGTACTCTGGTCAAACCACACCTCCCAAGAAGCCACCTGGGAGACCGAAGAGGCTATAAGAACTGCATATCCATATTTATTCGAGGTAATCCCATATGATATGGTGAAATTCGTTAGTTTCGAGGACGAAACTTTTTAAGGGGGGGAGACTGTAATAGTCCAACCCTAAATTATATTATCCATTTCATTGCTTAATTCAAAGGATTAATCTCATTTCATTTACATCATCTCTTTTTGTTATTCCCATTTGGACATTTCTAACTAGGCCCTCACCTTGCAATTCATGGGTTTTGTTTTAAATCGATTTAGGCATTGATATTTTACGAATTTAAAGATTTAATTCTTTTTCATGACACTAAAATCATTTAATCTCAAACTTTGAAAAAAAAAAAAAATTTTGCAAACGCACTCGATTTCAGTTCTTTCTCTAAACCTGAGCCCGTTTAGGGCTGTGGGCAATACAACAAGACTTGATCTGTATTTGTTTAGCTAAACCCTCTTAATTAAGCCTTAATAAAGCTTGATTTTATTTTCAGCCAAGTAAAAGGCAGATATAAATTTCAAAAATTTTCACTTAACCTCATTTTAACCAAGCATTTCAAGACACTTTCTCTCTCCTCCCTCTCCTCCTTCTCTCCACACGGCCATAGCTCATTTTCAGCAGTAAAACTACACCTTTCAACCTCCTTTCAACCACCAAACATCCACCACTTACCACCCCCAACCACCCCTCTTGCTCCCACAAACATCAAGAATCATTTTTACCACCTTTCCAAGCACAAAGTGAGTGTTCTTTTCACCCCTATGCTGATTTTTGTTTCTGAGTCTTGATCTTGTTGATTTTTGTTTCTTATTATGGTTGTTTTGGTGATGGATTATGCTATTTTTGAGGTATTAAGAATCATCTTGTTGATGGGTTATGGTGGAGTTGAAGTTAGGGTTAGGGTTTCATCTTAATCATGCAAGCTTCTTGTTCAAGTGTTGTTTAGTGATTGATCTATCCTTGTCTTTGTTTATCTCTTGATATATTGAGGTTGTCATGTTGTTTATGGTGTTTTGAAAAATTGGGAGTGAGTTCAAAGTGACCCAAAGTTAGGGTTTTGTTCAAAAGGCCAGGTTTGAATCAAATATGTGTAAATTTGAGGTGTTATGTATATGTGACTAGAAAAAAAGTTTTATTTGATATGAATATAAAGAGGAATCATGCATGGTGTTTGTGTATGACGTTGGTATGTACCAAAGTGTATTTACGTACTCTTAAGAAAGAGTTTGAGTTGAGGATTGGGGTAACAAGTGAAGGAAAACACTCAAACAGAGCTGCTGGAATTTTTAGAAAAACAGGACAGCATTTGAAATGAAACTGGTAATGATTGGCTCATCCAAAACTTCTGCTTTTTGGTGGGCAGATAGGTCAGTGTGTTAGCTTCAAAATGACTCTTGAATCGCATTAATCCGTGGTCTGTGGAGAAAGTTATGGTCATTTTACCGAACCTGTGCGGGGTAGGCTTAAAACTGACATGTTGGTGTTCTAGCCCAATTTTGAGAACCCTAGCATGGGAATCATGTTTGGTGTCCTTGATGAAAGTTTTAGAGGCCTTCCTAAGCTGTTTATATTAGGGTCTTACGTCTCATTCTGAGCTCGGGACTATAAGTTGTGGATTATTCTTCCCGTACCCTCCTTTTAAACCCTTATGCTCTAAACTTGCTACCATGACTTAAATCACATTTCTTTGGTTTATATCAACATCATTTTGGTTAATCATGAACTGATGTGTAAATGTTCTTCATAAGCCAGTTGTATTTAAAATTATTCATCATAAGATCAAGATCGTTTCTGACCTCATGTTCTTGTAATGAACTTTTTAGCAGAATCAAGGCCTAAGCTTTCATTTTCTTCGCCTTAGTGCATCTCATTCCTCTGCAAACTAACATTTAAAACTTTCAGGTACGTTTATTGCCTGTATCTTTAGTAAGCAGCATGCATTTATTAAAATTATAATATTTTGGTAAGTACATTCAATGAATCATTTTAATCAGTGCTTCATCACATAATTAGTGACCCCGTCAGTTATCAGATACAGTGCATTGCCCTCCAGTTACCCGCGCGGCTTTAGGCCAGGTCCCTCGGTCGGCTTAGCAGGTGTACACCTATTCACAGATCGTAACCGTTACTAAGGGGTGCACTAACAGATAATAATTAGCAATGTAGTTTTATATGCATCTCATTCCCTATTTTCAATTAAAATGAATTGCAAGCGGGCCCAAATAACTTTTCAGTGAATCTTTAACAGTACAGGGATGCATGTACTGAGCTTTGGCTCACAGTTCGAAATATTTTTATGTTTTGTTTTAGGAAAATGTTCAGTGAACCGCCCTGAGGCGGGCAGGGAGGCCAGAGGTGATAAATGAGATAGAGCCATTCATGTGGTTGACGGTGTGGGAGAGCTAAGATGCTATCATGGCATATTGTGATGTATTTTGGAGTGCCTAATGTATTTTAAGTCAACTTATGTATTTTGATGTTGCGACTGTATTTCTAAACCGAGTTATGTAAGTTGGTGTTATCCTTGGGATATTAGAACCTTTTTGTATATAACTAAATGGTTTGGGTATTTATGATGGTGTATACCCTGTTATGGGATAACCTTTGGGTTATGGTAAGTTTTCATGTTTAATAGAAGCCTTGTCCTTCATGGACGACAGTAACGCCCCGTTCATTTAATTATTGTATCTTATTGATATCCTTAAGCAGATGAATGCAGGCAATGAATCATGTATACTTGGGGTGTTACAACATTTAACAATGGGTTTGCAAAGACATAGAAGATCATGCTAATAGGAAACATCGGGTTGAAATGCAAGGGAGGTTAAACAATATTGGATGGTATCAAGTTTTGGAGATGAGACAAGCAAACAAGAATTATTATAAATGGGTATTCTTGCAAAAGATAAACTGTGGTTCCATGGTTTAGGTGTGATATTCGAACCTTAAATCATTCTTGGAAAAGACATTTGTTGTTGGCAGTTAATTCCATAAATTATTTGTGCAAGGTATAGGGCACTTATTTTTGATTATGATTTTGTTCAGCTCTCTGCAATCAGTACACAACCATAAGACTCTGTCTTCCT
Organism: Carnegiea gigantea; assembly: GCA_029747015.1. Taxonomy (NCBI): domain Eukaryota; kingdom Viridiplantae; phylum Streptophyta; class Magnoliopsida; order Caryophyllales; family Cactaceae; genus Carnegiea; species Carnegiea gigantea. The sequence continues at coordinate 61,339 of JAKOGI010000708.1, forward strand.
TCTTCACACATATAAAACTAGGGTTCCCCACAGTGACACACTTGGTCAAATAACTCCCTTCTGTAACAACTCACTTTACTAAATTTATAGTCCCTTGAACTCTGCTGGGGGTCATGTAATAGGGGCTTTGAAAATGGATTGAGCACCTAGAACTAGGTTGATCTGAAAATCAATATTTCATGGGGAGAAACAATCCTGATAGTCCTCAGATAAAACATCTCTAAATCCACCAACTGTAAATATGGATATGGATACACTGAGTGTGGTTGACAAATCACTAATATTCAATACATTACTGATATGATAATTCACTTGCTTGCACAATGTAATTGGGAAAATAGGGCTTTTCTTCCCTCGACCCGTAGAAACGCACGTTTTGCCAATCCTCATCTCTCAAGCTAACCTTAAAATCCTTACCTATCATCTTAGTCCTGTAAGTATACAGTCAGTTCACCCCCATAATGATACCAGATCTGCCCATCAAAGTACATTGAATGTCTAGTGAATATGGTTCCAGCAATACTACTAGAGGCATGTGTGTAAAAGATAAACATTCAACTACCTACTGGTCTCAGTAAATTAAAATAACGGGGGGTAATCTAACATAAAAAGAGATGTAACCACAACATGAACTCTTGCAAAGATATTTCTTTATTGGTTAGAAAGGACCGACATGTAAGCTGAATGAATAAAAGGATAAAGAATCATAATGAAAGAGGCAAGGCATAGAAATGACATGTATATATAAGACATGCAGTTTATTCATGATGGTCATGATAGTAAAGTAAATGAACGATGTTATGAAATCGAGAGGGAGTATTAAGCACTGAAGGTGAAGAAATCTAACAGATTATCAAAGCGGCTTTTGAAAAGTCATGCGGTATCTGTATGTGAGTAAAATGACGAAGATAAGGGTCAATAGCACCATAAGGAAAATTTTATTCATCTGGTATTTTAAAGGACAATACGTCCAAATGAAGGTGTCAGTCTTATGACTGAACATGATGACATCCATCAATAAAACAATTTACAGTAAATGGAAGTCTTGGGTAGGCATATAAACTTTAAAACTGCTGGCAGATGGAAATAGCACAAATTGTTGTTTATCATTAACAAGATAGGCTATACTAATAAAGAAAAGATTACCAAAATAACTTGAGTAACGACTTGCAGTCACGACCGTGGAGTAGTATGCCAACATGACTTTACGGTGCTATAGAAACATGAATAATATGGATGCATTTAATTGTTGAAAAGGCATTCGATGACTGGGTCTGAAACAACCAAAGGCTTTGCAAGAAATAAACGAATTGAATAGTGCCCCAAATAGAAGCAACGAGTTAAAGTAGGTGACAGTAAAAATATGGACATAGTGGTGACTGAACTGTAGGTAGAATTGATCAAGTATGCTTAGGAGGAACTGCAAATCACACAGTAACGCATACCGGGGGTCATTATAGGCTCTATTATAGAAACAGAGAATTAAACGGTTATGATTATCAGGGTTTGAATCACCTATAAGAAAGGTTGCTCAGATTTGTTTGAAGAAGTCCCCATAGACAACAAATGAGAATTTCTATAAACACTCCATTACAAATCAAGAGAGTGTTAGCAGCAAAGAAATGATACTTGTGAACCATTCAAGGTAACTAGAGCAGAAATAAATTAATTACAGGAAGTAATGGGAGCATTGCTGATGTAAGGTCTTAGTGTCAAGACCAGATAATTCCTATACATGGCAGCTTGATCTTACTTATACCACACATATAATGCCAAGTAGCACACCATAAGCTACTACTTGTTATCACCATACATAAGCACTTATTGTAGTGTTCATCTTATACTGGTTCACCTCAAAGATATTGCCCCGCAAGGCATTTCCTCATCTAGAGGTTTACATCTAACTTGACACTGTATTAATCTCTTAAGAAGTCGTAAATGGCATCCCCACATTGGGTTTCAACCATCACTGTACCCAAGAGTAGGTATATTAACACATCTCAATAAGACTCTCAAATCCTGGGGTAAAACGGACAGAGTTTCGCCTAAAAACGGATTAAAACCCAGGCTTAAAACCTTACAATAGATACCTGAAATGGAGAGAAATACTTCAATAGCTCAACGGCCATATGCCGGAGTTCATAACTCAACGGGTCACACACATGGAGTGCATGATTACAAAAATTTTAAAAAATAAGAGAAATAATACAACTCCCACATAAATGAGAGCATGCCTCACCTACAAGTGACCCAAATGGTTCCACAGTCCACTTTGCTCATGCTTGAATCTCATGATATTACCAAATGATTGAGTCTTCCAAATGAAAATGGTTCCTCCATATATGCCCATACATATGAACGTATAGTCAATAGCTCATTTAACTGGTCCAACATAACTCATACACACGTTAATAGCTAACTTATAAACACTTGATAGCTTATAGTGGCCCTTAAAACCTTAGCTCTGATACCAAATCTGTAACGTCCCTAAAATGCTAATAACATGATTTACGAAAAATTACAGCGAAAGACTTAACAATAGAAGGCGCTACCGCCATCCTGATAAGGACAACGCTCATTGAAACCATTTAATCTTGCAACTCATGTTCACAATCACAAAATCCATTAACTGAAGCACTTCAAGACCAAAGTCGATAATAGTTCAACTTCAATACCATCGACTTAATCATACCATGTGCTAACTTGCATTCCGCACTACACAAGTATATTGAATATAGACTCAACTTGACCCAGAGGTCGATTCTAATAGTCATGCTATGCTGAATCCACTGTGAGCATCTGATGACTTCTAAAAGCGCTTGCTAAAAGGAGAAACATGTGATACTTCATCACCTAAAAAGGAAAACATGAAAACAATTCGAGAATATGAGCAAAAACTCAGTACATGCATTCCTGTATTGTAAAATGAGCATAGAAACACTGTTGATGGCACCCGCTTTTGCAGTTCATTTAGTTCGTAATAACAATGAAAATGAGCGAGTAATATGAAACTGAATTGCTCATTATTATCTGGATGTGAACCCCTTGCAATGATATGATCCACACATAGGTGTACACCTGCCAATCCGATCAAGAGTTGGCCTGAAGTCGTGCGGGTAAATGATGGGCTAACGCCCTATAGACGATAACTGACGGGGTCACAAGTTAAATGACAAATCGCTATATAAACTGATTCATTGATAAACTCATTAAGAGTTGTAACTTGATAAACATGTTCTGCTTTATGAAGATACAAGAAATGGACGTACCTTGAATCTTTAAAAATGATATCTGACTTGATACAAGTCAGCTGTTTCATAAATGCCATCTGACTTGATAAATATGTTCTGACTTGATAACACTTATGCATAACGGGGAACGATAACTAGGCCTCAACTCTGTTTCATAAATGTCATTGTAAGTATGTGTAGTCAGTAAATAATCTTTATTCACATAATTGAGTAAGTAAAAGTATGTGTAGTAGAAATTGAGTAATTATATGGTATATATAACTTGTGTATTTTAATATAACTTCAAAACTGAATTGGTGAAACTAATTAAATTTGATATGAAGTAAATGAAAGCAAAATAGACAATAGTAAGATAAATGAGATTACAAAGGAAAAGGCCTTGATGGTGACAAATGAAGGAGTGGTTGTGGCCTTTTCTGAGATAGGTTGCTGATACGAGTTTAAGGCTCGCTGATGTATAGCTTGGTTCAAGATAACAGTGAGTACACTAGATTGGCTTGATAAATATATATTTGATACATTCTGAAGTGAGTGGGTAACAAAGGTTTGAGGCCAAGAGAGATATATCTTGGTTCAAAATAGCATAAACTGCAATAACTTGGTCTGATAAATATAGTTTTTGGGTCACAACTCTCCCCAATTCTCAAATTTCATTCATAAATCCATTAGAAATAGAATTTCACCCCAAATGAATCATTGAACTCAAAAGAAGCTATTAAAGTCACTAAGCTTGGTATTTTCTTTGTAAAATCCATAAATAACTCAAAGCTCATAAACAAGCTCCCAAATTGTATAGTTGTCTTCTTTTTCCTCATTGATCAAGCTAAAAGCTCCATGAAAGTCCATGAATATTCATTTCTCCCTTAAATGACCTTACCTGGCCCAAATATACAAAATGAATGCATTATCAATCTCACTCAATCTTTATTATTGCTCTTTATATAATTACTCAAAATGCTTCCAAAAATCATCAAACTCAAAATACTCAACCAAAATTCATGAAATTTTATAGAAAATTTGAAAATAATATGGATAATCTACAGTAAAAGTTTTTAAATTATCCACTGAGTATGTGCTGCATAAAAATTATAATAACAGCCTAATTTGCACCAAAGCAGGTCAGTTCAATTCAAAAATTCATAACTTTCACCCTAGACCTCAAATGAAGACCTAAAACCCCAATATAAAAATATTAGGAAGCCCCTAAAAACTTTCACGTGCAACACAAAATGTGATTCCCACAATAGAGGTCTCAAAATGGAGCTAAAACAGAAGTGTGTCAGTGTTTAGTCTAATCTACACAGTTTTGGTAAAATGACCATACCTTTTGCCACAGGCCTCGGATTAAGGTGATTCAAAATCCATTTGAAAGCTAACATATGGAACTATCTACTCACCAAAAAGCATAATTTTCCCATGTCCTGATCATTATCAGTTTAATTTCGAAATCTACTCTATTTTCCTGAAATTTCCAGCCTTCACTGGTTTAGTTTTCTCTTCCTTTTTCACATAAATCCTCACTTGAAATCATTCCAAATCACCAAAAACATCATCATAATCATCAATAAAACTAAATAATACAAAATCAAATACAAAATGATCATCATAATCATCATAATTAATCCATAAACATGATTTTAACTTAAGCTTACATGAACATGATCGTCCCTAAGCCCTAGCATGATTCAAGCTCAACTTCACCGTGATCAACAAGAAAATAACTCTTATTTCTTATCAAAACATCATGATCAATGATCACAAACATCAAAACAAGAACCAAAACTAAAATAAAAATCAAAACCAACAAGATCAAATTTCAAGATTACTCACTTTGATTGCAAATAAGTTGAGATGGAGATGAGGTTTAGTGGTTTTGATGATGGAGGATGGTAGCTTGAGGTACAAGGATATTGGGGGGGTCGGAAACCACCAGGGTTGGTCGGAAAAATGGCCGAAAAACACCTAAGAAGTGCTGCCCAACTGCTGCTATGAGGGAGCTGAGAGGAGAGAGAAAGTGAGCTTTGGATTGAGTTGTGTGTGTTTTGAATGATCAACACACTTAGCTGAAATTTTATCTAGTAAAGCCATCTTTTTAAGCTAATCATGGTTAAGTTTAACCATGATAATTAGTTAGATTAATAGGCAACTTGTTGGGGTTTCAAACCGGCTGAAATAAGTTGGGTTCGGGAATAAAATGCTTCGTAATGATAACAATTTTGCGTAACTCAACATTAAATTTTTGCAAGGTTATAAAAAAATAATAATAATAACAATAACAACAACAATAATGATAATAATAATACTAATAATAATTTCTTAAACCATAATTATCGAGGCCTACTATCAACTCACCCGATATTTAATTAGTCAACAAAACTTGAATTAACAAATCAATGAAACTTAAATTGTAAAATGGGACCCCAATGAAATATCCCCAACCGGGATGATGAAATATGATAAATGAAAGCGGAAAATTTAAATGACACGAGGTAATTCGGTAAATATACAAATTGAGTGTAATTGAATTAATAAACATGATTTGGTTAAACAAATAACCATGAGTAATTAAATCCATAAATATGATAAATTAAATGAATAAACACGATTAATTAAATAAATAAATATGATTTAAATAAATAAATATGGGTTAGGGTCGGGTTATTACAATTATCCTAGTGTGAGCTATTGCCCCACAGAGGACAGTATCGAGGTTAGATTGCTCTACTAAGACGCGTTTTGGCCAAAAGTTAAGTACGTATACCCCAGGGATAACGAAGATTAAGAGTGACGATCTCACTTAAGGGCAGTGTTGAGCTCCCTAGCCAGCGCAATAAAACTTTTTTATGTGATGAGTAAGTCTCTAATAAGTGAGAAAACAAGTTTCTTTTAAAGAATACGAGCCTCAAGAGGCTGAGTAAAGTGTTTTTGAGAAAAGAAAGAAAGCTTTCAAATGTGCACCTCCTGTTCATCTTTTATGAAACGATTTCCAAGTATAGTCAAATAAAGTTTCAAATGTTGCATTATTCGTGGAAGCTTTTTCAATGTGCATATCCTATGAAAGTATGATTCTTGCCAAGTCTTTCTTATCAATTTAGATATTTTGAGAACTTTTAGAAAGAATTATAAGCTTTAAAGGAGTTGGTGTGGATTGTGGATTATAAACCATTCTTGGTATTTATCGAGAGTCACTATATTTTCAAAAGTAAGTTTGAAGGCCTTTGTATTCAATTCTTGTTGCCTACTTGTTTATGTGTCTGAATGCCTGCTAGTAGTTTGAGGGCCAAAAATTGAGTTGAGTGGTTGGAATGAAGTTTAAGGAGGGTAACCTTTCCTTAGGGACTATGATTGCCTAATATGATAGTAAAATATAAATACGTGATATATGACTATTATTAGTATTATTGCCTGCAATTGTTTTGGTTTTAAGGAGTAGGGGAATTCTCACTAATCGAGCGTGTGGTTGCTCACCCTATTACTCTTTCCCCTTTTTCCCCAAGCTTTTGTTATGATAGGTGACAGTCAAGCCGCTTATGTGGAGTTGAAGTTTACCCCTGGTTGAAAAAGAGTTATGTGTGCTATATAGAAGTAGATTCATGAGTTTAATGATGTAATATAACGTATTCCTAGTTTGTAATTGTTGTAAACTAAGTTTTCTAGCTCATATAATGCATATTGTTTATGAGTCGCGGCCATGTGAGCCAACCATCTGATTGGTTAGATATCTTTAGTTGAAATTAGCTGTGTTTTGGGATGTAAACCCAGCACTCCGGTTATATAACCGTTGAGTTGTATATTTGATTTTCTTCGCTATTAATGAACCTTAAGGTTGGTGTACTCCGGGCGAGTGTCCCATAGAGCTGTGAACTCCGGCGTGTAGCCGTTGAGCTTTTTTTAAATATTTTACGCTTCCGTTGATTTGTAAGGGTTTAATGTAAGGCTTTTAGCATGGAAACGGACAATTTTTCGGGGAAACTCTATCCGTTTCGTGCCAGAAATTAGGTAGAAAGTAAGAAAACGTAACGCTTATGACTTTAGGGGCTGGGGGTGTTACATACATATGTATATACATACGTACATATATATATATATATATATATATGTATATATATATATATATATATATATATATATATATATATATATATATATATATGTACGTAAAAATAAGGTAGGCATGATAAGAAGCCTTAATTGGCCAAATAAGCAAGAGGACCTCAGATCTTTCTTGCACATTAATAAGGTGGGCATGATAGGTCTAATGAAAACAAAAATAAAGATGGAGAATGATAGCCATATAGCATCAAGAGCATTCCCTATATGGAAATGGGAGAATAATTCCACACCTAATATCAAGGGGAGAATTTGGATAGCTTGGCAACCCAGGCTGTATGAAGTGCTGATGCTACAAAAATCATATCAAATCCTGCACTGTTATGCAACTCAAGTTAACACTAACAAGAAGTTCTTCATCACTTTTGTATATGGGATGAACCAGGAACAATAGAGGCAATCAATGTGGGAGGACTTACTGGCATTCTCCCATCAAATGACAGAAGCCTGGTGTATACTAGGTGATTTTAATGCTGTTCTCTATAAAGACAGTGGAAGAGGAGGTAATGTGATACAAGTTGCTAAGATAAGAGAAATGGCAAACTTCATAGAACAAGGAGACCTACATGAAATGAGATGGAATTGGACATATTACTCATGGACAAACAAAATAGTTTGGAGTAGAGCTGATAGGGCATTGATTAATATCCACTGGTATGAGGTGTTTGATTTCACACAAAATTAGTACCTAGCTAATGGTCTATCAAACCATACCCCTATACTGGTACATTTCTGCACATCCTCTAAGCCAAAAGGTAGATTTCTATTCTGTGAGACGTGGTGCAAGCATCAAGAGTTTAACAAGATAGTAGACTCAGTTATATCCCCAATAACAGCTAACCCCCTAAGCCAATTGAGAAATGTCATGGCCAAATTAAGATCGCTCTTAAGTAAGCTGAATAGAGACAAATATGCAGACTTAAGAGCTCAACAAGAATTGGCCAGAGGGGAGCTCACTAAAATTCAGCAGCAACTTCAGGAGGACCCAGTGAATTCAATGCTCATTCAGGCAAAGAAAGGAGCAAGAGGCAAATATATTCACATATTATCCTCATGCATGACTCTGATGCAGCAACAATGCAAATTAGAATGGATTAGCTATCGAGATGACAATACCAAGACTTTTTTTGCTAAAGCCAAACAAAGGAAGTTAGCCTCTTATATCTGCAAAATCCAGGACACAAAACGGGATCTAGTAGAAGGATTTAACCAGATGTGGCAGACAATGATAACTTTCTACAAGGCTCTACTAGGGGAACAAAACACCACTAGGCATGAGATTGATATGGGGGTAGGACATTAAGGGCCAACCTTAACCAAGGAGTAGCAGGTGCTCATGTGTTAGGATTTCACAGATTTGGAAATCAAAGAAGCTATCTTCTCAATCCCAAACATCAAGTCCCCAGGGCCTGACGGCTTTAATAGTGGGTTCTACAAAACCACATAGCAAAAGCTGGGTCCACTTGTATGCTCAGCTGTAAGGGATTTTTTCACTAAAGGGCTCATGCCTAGCTATATCAGTGACACCAGACTTATAGTACTCCCAAGGTGCCCCACCCATAGAATGCATTAGAGTTTAGACCCATCTCCAGCTATAATGTTATTTACAAGACCATATCTGAACTCATTTGTTAGAGAATCAAAGAGGTGTTGCCTTCCCTAATAGACTAAAGCCAAGTGGCATTTGTCAAAGCGAGAGAGTTATTATATAATGTGCTAATATACCAGGACTTAGCAAGGGGCTATCAAAGGAAGCACATCTCACCAAGATGCATCCTGAAGATAGACCTCCAGAAAGCTTTTGATTCCATTCATTGGGGTTTTCTCAAGGAGTTCCTCACTGCCCTAAAATTTTCATTGACATTCATTAAATGGATACTTGCTTATATAACTTCTGCCACTTTTTCAATCCATCTCAATGGCCAAGACAGTGAGAGGCTTAAGGGTGGGAAAGGACTAAGGTAAGCGGACCCCTTATCACCCCCTGCTCTTTGTGATCTCAATGGAATGTCTTTCTGGATTATTGAAGGTTACCAGCTTGCAGAAGGGTTTCAAATATCACCCACACTGCAGCATACTTAGATTTACACACCTAATATTTGCAGATGACCTCCTTTTGTTCTGTAATGCAGACCCAACCTCCCTCTAGCATCTGATAATGCCCTCACTTCCTTCAAGGGAACTGCTAGACTGAGGACAAATTTACAAAAATCCCAAATTGTGCTTAGAGGGAGCACAGCTAATCTGCAATAGCAATGTTTACAGATTACTGGGCTCAGGGATAGCAGTTTCCCATTGAAATATTTGGGAGTCCCTATTACAGCTAGTCGCCTCATAAAGATAGAATGTGCTAGTCTAGTGTAGAAAATCATGGCTAGAGTTCATTTATGGGCCACCAGGAATACCTCATTTGCAGGGAGAGCAAGGCTTATCAATAGTGTGATATTTGGGATGTACACTTACTGGGCTTTCATCTTCCTATTGCCCATTAAGGTAACAGATAAGATCACTAAGATATGTAGGAACTACATATGGAGTAGTACAGGAGAGTACAAAAAAGTACCATACATCTCATGGCAACAGACTTGCCCAGCTAAGTCACAAGGGGGGATAGGCATCAAGAATGTAGCAAAATGGAACAAGGGCACAATTGCAAAACTAACCTGGGCAGTAGCTAAAAGGAAGGAGGTGCTATGGGTTAAATGGGTACACGAGAGATACATCAAGCACAGAGCATAGTGGGATTATACACCACCCCTTGAGTCCAATTGATACTGGAAGAAGATCTGCAGGATAAAGGAAGAATTCAAAAAAGGTTATAGAAACCCTCAAACATGGGACTGGCAAGGAGAATCGAATTATAAAGTGGCCTAGGGATATAAATGGTAAAGGGAAACCAAGGGAAAAGTATCCTGGATAAAGCTTATTTGGGCAAGACTTAATATACCAAGGAATGCTTTCATCTCCTGGGTATTAATCCAACATAGATTACCCACAAAACAAAGACTGTCAAAAATTCTGTCATAAATAGACAACCCATGTGTTTTGTGCTCTGCAAAAGAAGAATAGGAAGCACATCTCTTCTAAACTTGCAGTTATGCCAAGACAAAGTGGGATGAGCTAAGGGAGTGGTGGAGGTATACTCCAGCAGTGCAGAACAATAGTCAACTACTGAGTGAACTGGAGAAAAGTAAAGGTCCAAGGACATTGAAGAAAATTACTAGTTCCATTATTCAAGCAACCTTCTACTACATATGGAGTGCAAGAAACCATAAGATTTTCAAAAAGCAGCATATCATAGCCTATCAAACAGTCTACCTCATCAAAGACTAAGTGAGAAGCAGAATATTGTTCTTGAGTACATGCTCTAAGAAATTCAACAAATACATAGATAACATGCTGACCTAGAAACAAGGAGAGTTACATCAGTGAGTACCCCCCAACCCCACTAAGGATGTAGTGACAAATAGGTTGTATACATGAGCTTATGTGGTAAAGAAGCACCTTTCTTACCAAATAATATATAAATATATATATGTATATATATATATATGTATCTATGTGTATATATATATATATATATATATATATATATATATATATATATATATATATATATATATATATATATATATATATATATATATATATATATATATATATATATATATATATATATATATATATATATATATATATATATATATATATATATATATATATATATATATATATATATATATATATATATATATATATATATATATATATACATATATACATACATATATAAATGGGCCT
>JAKOGI010000708.1:77500-327500 GCA_029747015.1 Carnegiea gigantea
TATAACACCTGTTCTGCAGATCAACGACAAAAAGTAGCCAGTGTTTTCCCTACACCTCATGAAGGGGCATGAATACTTGCACCATTTATCACCATCACTGACACGTACATTTCAAATACATACAGACACTAAGCACGTGTTCGCAATGGATACACGGATTAAACAATGTCCCAACCACAATACATTTCATACCATATAGGGAGCGAAGCAACAAATTTTGCAAACTTACAAAGCAAAGGTTTTGATGAACATACTTCTTCAGCCGTTCCCATATGGCACTAGACACGACGGTTGCGTTTGCAAGCTTTGCCTGTGGGACATGATGTCAGTACAGGGGACACATTCAGTAATATGCAAATAGTGCATTCAAAAGCATTACATCTCACACTGCAGACCTTATTATGATGCAAGAGGAAGCCATAACTTCAGCAGAACCTCAGGTACTTTTCCTGTCTGTCTTGCAGGAGGCCTGCATAAAGGTCTATAGTAAAGTTGCCGATGCAGTATTTACCCGCATCATCTCCAGCCCTAAATGGAGGAACTATATGAATTAGCCCCTGCAAGTAGTTCACACAAATGCGGCGAGGCTTCAACTCAGGCAGCTCCATGCACCTGTTGTATTCGTGTTCACTTAATTAGTAACTTTATAAACACAAATTGGTTAAAGTGAACAACGTAGTTCATGCACTGCATATTGCATACTATTCTTCCCGCCCTTCTTGATTTTTACACTTCGCCCTAAACTCCTTCAACAGTTGTAACTCACTAGTAGACAATGGTGCCATCAAGTAACTTCTAACTGCCTGCATCCAAATATGCATAGTTATGTTGCACACTCTATCACCTGCTCCTGAATACAGGAACCGTCGTCGTCAGCCCCACACCGCGTACATTCCACCTACCTATAGCAGTGGACCCCTATGATTACCTGATCGCATGCCTCCCTTCTGGATTTGTGTATTGAGAGACATAGGCTCGAGCTGCTCTTTTATGTCTTACGGTTCTCTTCAACTGTTTCGTAATATTCGTCGAACATCCTCGCTGTTGAACCTCCCCAGTGGTTGCGCGCTTCTCCACTGCTGGTGTTGAAACAGCGGTAGTTTGCTCGTTAGTCGGGGCAGGAGTTAGTCCCCCAGCTTCCTCCATATCTTCATCTAGGTGTGGCCTACTCAGCCCTTACATTGTGATCTGCTCAGCCTTCCCTGTGTCCTTTTCATCCTCATTGGCCAGTCCTTGATTCTCTCCACTGCAGTGCTGCTGGTCAAGTGGAGGTGTCACAACTGCCTTTGGAAGTTTTGTAAGTGCAAAAGCAGTTCCTGTCCGTTCTTTCGCCATAGGTGTAGTCTCGTCAACTCCACTTGTACCGAAAAAAATGACGTCCCTCCTTCAACGATTTGCGCGCCTTACAAATTGGACACAGCTTCATTAGCGACACTGACTTTGGTATCCGTATGTGGCACCTGAGCTTCTCTTGCCTGGGGACTTGTGCCACCTTTAGTGCAAACACCAGCCTCCTTGTCGACATCCTTCTCTACAGCATTGTCACCACTTTTGTCGACTGGGGATCCACACGTGTTTTCCATGTTTTCCCCTCCCATGTGCGATATGTCATCACTAGGGCGGATCATCTCGCTATGGACATGCACACCATCATGCTTGTAACATGTTGCATGTGGTCCCACATCAGCTTCACCACCATGCTCACATACTGTTGATTGCAACTCCGCCACTTGACCCTTCCACAACTCCAACTCTACGCGTGTGGAGGGATGGAATTCTTTCTCTTTACATAACGAATCACGTACCCGCCTAAGCCGCTCTTCAAAGGAGAATACTGCCTAGATAGACAACCAACACCAAGGGCAGAACATGTAAGCAAAAAACCCCACCCCTAGCTACCCCCCACCCTAACACAACAACTAAAATACACTAACGACTTACCTCCCCATCTTTCACATAATAACGAAACTTATCCGCATCGATGAACTCCCTCACAATGGCCTCCTCTATCTCCTCATCACGTAGATGCAGAACCTATATGATTTGCACTTCTGCAACAAGTGAAACTGTTATTGCGAATACCCGACAAAGTATCGAATACATAATTACATTTTCCTCACATCACCACATCTAGTGGTTCCATGCCATACATACCACATTCTCAGTGATTCTAGCGATAAGTTCGAAAGCATCGGACCAACCTCCATGGTACACCTTAGACCAACTAGCTATGCGCGGGAACGTCAGCTTCTCAAATGCATCAAATCATGTAGTGTGCTCATAAAACCACACTTATAGAAACATAGACAATCAACCCCAACCACACCTATAGAAACATAGACAATCAACCCCACACTACTAGAAAAAGGGGCATTATGCGACCTTATTTTGCCTTTATTTAGACGCGTAAATGGGTTGCTATATTTTCGGTCAACGCTTTCAAAAAGGGTCGAGATATTCAGGGCTGAGATTTTTTGACCCTTTTTTTAGTTGAAATATACAAAAATCACGACCCTTTTCTTGGACACCCGTGTTAATATTTCGACCCTCTTTATGGACTGTGCTTGTTTTAGCGGAAGTTTGCAAACCATTTAGCGGAATTTTATGGCAGCTGACAAAAGGGTCGAGATGAAAATTATTTTTCTTCCATATATAAATTAAAATTACTAGGGAACATATAAATATATATATATATATATATATATATATATTGTTTAGTGTAGGTGTATACGATTATATATATATATATATATATATATATATATATATATATATATATATATATATAACATAAATTAAATAGAAAATGAATAAGATAGCAATGTACGTAACAAATTAAAGATTAACAAGAGATTCGTACTTCAACTGGGATAATTAAAAAGTACGTATATAATTCCTGGAATTCAAAGTTAAGTGGCCTGATAGGCTGATCCAATTCAAAAGTCACCAAATTTGACAAAAGCTAGCCATAGGAAATTAATTAGAGTCCCATGAAAAAAGCTCTGTCACAAATCGAAGTGATAAATATGCATGCAACAAAACCAAAAAACCAAAAGTCTAAAGGACTAAATTTGGAATGATTCAAGATTCCCAAATTAGTTTGCCAATCTCCAATCATTAAAAGTCTTGAACAAGCCTACATCAGCTAGCTAATTAACTTGTGAGGCTGAGGTTGAAGGTCCAGTATGCCTCGATTCATTGCTAAGGTCATTTCCACTTGATGGTTCTGGAACCTGGAAGAAAGATACGCAAATAGCCAACTATGGGACAAGTTATTCAAAGTCTTCAACATTTAATGATGGAAATAGGGAATTACTAACGGACAATAAGACAAGGGCATCAGTTCGTTTCTCTGTAGCAAGTAGTTGTCAGTCTCATGTGGATCTAATACTTCCTCTTAATCAGTTATTTGTAAAGCTAGCCTATAGCCCTCATTGATGGGTAATAGAAACAACTTTCTGTGTGTTTGCAGTAGCACATAAGGGCATTATACTCTGGCTTGCTTGGTTGCTAAGTGTGTGGAGAAGACAATATAACTTCCATTCATTCTAAACTGATGACAGTGCAACAACTGAAGTTGCTATAACTCATTTAAGTAGAAGTGTGGAACAAATAGCTTAATGTACCATCAACCAAATTTTGATGGGTCCAGGATGCATTGAAAGATCTGACTGGAAGAGGAATGGCAATCAAGTTCACTTTCTTTTTAAGCAAATGAGGAAATCGCTTATACGGCCTAGCTTGCTCTCTTTTTTTTTAAGACCTGACTGGAATAGAAACAACTTCATTGGTAGAACTATCACCACTTACATAACCCCATTAAAACTCTTGTCACCGTATTCATTTCAAAAGAAAGTATTACCCATAGAATTACAATGCTAAATACCATGCCCTTAGCTTATATGACCTAAGACAATAAAAGTAAAAGGTTAATAGATGAAAAGAGGCCCCGAAGAACAACAAAACCTACTGTCCAGTTCAGGTCCCCACATAAGTATGGGACAAAATGTAAAATACTACTCGAATTCTTCATTCACCATGAGTATCCATATCAAATACAACATAGGTATTGGACTATAGACATTTTGATTATATGTTTTAAGATTATAGATGAACAAAATTTCCCAAAATGGTAGAGTATAAAATCTAAAATGTGCAATAGTTATTCGCTACTAAAATGCCCCAACATGGATATGACTGTATCCCATTGCAACTATGAAAGCATCAGACGGACATGACCATACCAATGAAAAGTGTGAAAGTATATAAAGGAAACACACCGTGGAGGGGGATGAGAGGTTCAAAGCATCACATCGGTCCCTTGTTACGAATTAATAGGTCTTTGATATAGGACAAATAGCAGGTAGTTTGTACTTTCTTGGGCTCTGAGCAACAGAGAATCAGTGGACACTGATAGAATATAAATATTGATTAAATGCAGCCTTCTTTTTTTTTTTTAAATATCTTGGACTTTATAAGCCTGGAGCAATTTTGAATGCATGAGAGGGGGGAAGGGGATGTATTTTGTATTCAGTAATGCTACAGAAGCAGCCCAACTAAAAGAATCTCAAATCAGATCACATGCACCTATTCTAAACATCTTTTCATTTACAGTCCTTGCTAGAAACACAGCAACTGTGCTTATAGATTTAGTCAACACAAGGAAGATAACACAATAGGTCGAATACACTATAGTCCTATGCATATGTTCCTTGGTATGCAGAGAGCAATCGTAATTCACAAAACCACACTCCATTCACGCTTATATATGCACCATTAGATATGACTAGTTTCAATTATTAACTTCTAGCCCAGTCTGGTCATGTGTCAAATGCCACTGCTTGTATATAGGAGTGTATTATATCTGGACTCGTATGCCCATGGTCTTTCTTGGGTATTCATTGAAATAACCTAATCCGAAAGTACTGGAAGTGCAATGAGATAGAATTTGAAATTTATCGCTAAGTTCAGTTTTACACTTTAAGAGATATTCGAAGGGGTAAAAAAGATTGATAATGCTATTTTTACTGTTAAACAAAAGGAAGAAAAATGGACCATACTGTTAGTCAGACTCCTAAGCTCAAGCATAGTAATTAATTTGGTGTTTTCATATGTGCACATCAATTTTTCCAACATTTTAAGTAGGTTTACACTGCAAACACTATCCAGAGCTCAAGATATACTGCATTTCGTTCCAACAGATTGAAAAGCATACTCAATCTCATATCAGTTTTCCCTAACAAGTGGACAAAGTACTAACAGATGTTGGAACCTACTACATACCGAAACTAGAAAAGAACAAGAATCAAACTATCTGCACCTTATCGATCTTTTTAACCCCTTCAAATATCCCTTAAAGTGCAAAACTGAACTTAGTGATAAATTTCAAAGTCTATCTCATTACACCGTCAGTACTTTTGGATTGGGTTATTTCAGTGAATACCTAAGGAAAACCACGGGCATACCAGTCCTGATATAATACACTCCTGTATGCAAGCAGGTTATCTTCTAGGCTTAGTACCTTGGTTAAGTAATAGGCATAAAGTATACCAGTCCTGAACATCTTTCCATTCACGCTACTAAAATACACCAAAACCACAATAAACATGACCAAAATACACCAAAACCACAAACACTCACACTACCGATTCAAAAATTGCTGACATTAGCTCCAGGCAATCATCAAAATATAAAGTAGCCCCAATCTCAATATAACTGGCAGAATCATTATTGTGAAATTGCAAAACCATGCATCAGTACGTATTACTCTAACTCAAATTACAAATAATAGTTGTTGACCAATGCACTCCCCCCCCTCAATGTAAAAAAATAAGTATAAAACATTAGCATTTGAAAGACTAACCTAATCACTAGCCATATGTAAGGTAGCCTCAGTAGCATCTAGGAATTCGTCCATAATTTTTCCATTGCGCACCGCCTTCAGCATAAGTAAGAACATGGCCTTCTGTGATGCTAACTCCTCTTTCACACGCTTGAGTTCCATATTGTTGTCAGGGAAGGTATAACCTCTTTTCCTAAGGACATCATTTACATCAAAGACATCACTTCGATCTACGTTAAAGCCAAAACCGATAGGTTGCTTGGGATTTTCTTCTTCATACATAAGCTCATCGAACACTTCATTTTCAATTTCAACTTGAGTTTTTGAGGGGGGAAGAGGTAAGAAGTCGCTCTTGAACTTTTAAAGTCGCCTCATTCTAGCACAATTTAAGAGGAAATAGAATAAATATCATAATTAGACCACAAAAATAGAAAACTAAGAATGACAAGTAGTAGAATAAGAACATATACCAGAAAACCTTCAGTTGCCATATTAGCTACAAAGCCCCCGCCTTCTTTGCTATGTGTCTCTTTAAAGAACTCCAAATGTGTTGGATCTCTTCCATGAGCTTCCACCTATAATTACAAATCTTATGATGAGTCTACATAAATACATTGTATAGCTTGTCCCATTTTAACATGGTAAAAATGACAGAAAATTTTGACATTCTTGCAACAGTTGCTCAAGTCTGGATCAAAGTAGCAATAGGATATAAATTGCTCTAAAAGAAGCAAAGAAAACACACAAAGTCAGCTCGCTTTTCTGCATAACTGGTAGAACCAGTTGTATGATAATGAGTTTACGAAGCTCATGCATCTTGACCTATTTCAGCCAATGTTTGTAGATTAAGAAAATAGCCTCAAGGTAGCAATTCTGTAAGCGTAATGCTCAATCTAAGAAAAAAAAATAAGCAGATCGACATGGAGTTTAAAGAAAAAAAATAGCTCATGAATACAAGGAAAAAGAAGCCTAGTGTAAGACCCGCATTTTTTTTTTTGTTTTCTGTTAAGCTAACTGTATTACCTTTTTACGTTATAAAATCGTATTTTTAGTAACTGTATGAGTTAAATAATTATCGATGTGCTTTAGGGAGCTATAATTTTATTAAAAAGGGATTATTATTGCTATTATTGATTTGAAAGTTAATTTGTGCTATTTGTGCCATTAAATTATATCGATAATTTAATTTAGTTGTTATTCGATTTATTTAGTCGTTTCCCGAATACGAGTAGGATTTCAACCTTAGAATTAGTTTGTGGTTTATTAAATCGAATCTAGACATATTCGGGATCGAATAATCGACGAAGGGTCGTATTATCGATTCGGGGTAGGGTATGAGGCCCGAGATTAGAAAGATAGGCGATGTTAGCTGATTAAGCAAGCATAAAAAAGGGGGACAAAAGCCCCTTTCTTCTTCTCGGCGGACACGAGCAAGGTGGGTTTCCTCAAACCCTAACCCCCGTGAACCTGCCACCACCAGAGAGAAAGAGGGGAGGACTGAGAGAAAGTGGAGGGTCGAGGAACGCCGGCGGCTGGCGGTTGGCCATCGTCGCGCCTGGTGCGACCCTCGGTGCTACCCCGCGACGCCACAACAGAGAAAGAGAGAGAGTTTGAGCGAAAGAGTGAGGGCGTGAAAGGGGTTCAATAAACCACGGCCTGTTGCCGACGACCGTCATGACCGAAGACGATGACCAGGCAGCGGTTGAGCCCGACTCCGGTGACCACCAGCAGTAGCGACAAAGGAGGGTAGAAAC
The DNA here is from genome assembly GCA_029747015.1 of Carnegiea gigantea. Taxonomy (NCBI): domain Eukaryota; kingdom Viridiplantae; phylum Streptophyta; class Magnoliopsida; order Caryophyllales; family Cactaceae; genus Carnegiea; species Carnegiea gigantea. Next base: position 85,097 of record JAKOGI010000708.1, read on the forward strand.
CAGATCGGGTAAGGCTGTTCGAACTGGGCTGCAAAAATGGGTCGAATTTCGTCTGTTTTTGCGTTGGTTAAGCGTGGATTGGGTTGGTTCGTGCATCGGAGAGCAAGGGTTAGGGAATCGGGTCTTTCCAGCGCTCAAAGCCGAGCCTAAAGCCCTTTGAACGAATCCCTAGCTTGGAGTCCAGGCAGGTGTTTCTCACCTCCTAAGCATTAGTAGTTTCAAAATCATTTTATGTTTTAAGTTGTGAAGCATGTTAAGTTTAGGTAGTTTATGCCAGATAATGACTTTGAATCGATATATGTTAGTTTAGTTGATTAATACTCGAAAGTGGCTTAGAATCGATCCAAGTGAATTTAGTTAATACATGCCTGAAAGTTTAGTTCGAAGCAAATATGCATGTTTAGATTCTATTCGGACCTATTTAGCTAATTCATGCCTGAAAATCTAGTTCGAAGTGAATTATGCATGTTTAGTTTCTATTCGAATCTATTCAGTTAGTTCAGGCCCGAAAGTTTAGTTCGAAGTGAATTATGCGTGTTTAGAATCAATTCGAATATGTCAAGTTAATTCATGCCTGAAAAGTAGTTTTCGAATTATTATCTTAGCATTCGAATTGAAATAGGGTAAGTTTAGCTAATTCATGTTCGTGTATTAACTTTGAAACGAATTATAATTGCTTAGAATTGACGTATGCATGTTTAGTCGCTTCATAATCGTATACTAACTTTGAGGAGAATCGTCAGTGGCTAGAATCAACGAATGAACGCCCCGAATCGAGGCTTGCCTATTTGGTTGAATTATGCTCATACAATAGCTTTAGACATAGTATTTGAGTGATAAACTGAGCATGTTTACCCCCTTAACTTCAATGTATGAATGTTTGAAACGAACTAAGATCACCTAGGATCGAAGCAGGCTAATTTGATTAGTTCATGTTTATAAGTGACCCTTGAATGACAAGCATTTTTTAAATTAACGCACATTGAACTAGCTAGTTCATGCTTAAGAGTACCCTCTTGAAACGACCTAAGAACATTTTAACCCAATGAATGTTTAGTTGGATGGTTATACTTTGAATATTAGTTGATTAGTTATGCATGAAAGTGGCATGAATTTGGCGTGCTTAGCTTCTATTCGCAAGTCATAAATGTAGACCATGTTTCATGCGTTGTGTGTTTATTTCAGTTAATTAAGTTCTTATTTCAAGTTAATGCAAAATATACCTATATATTTATGCTTCTATATGTGGTAACGAGCTATGGGACGGTTGCTGCTTGCTCGGTAAGTTATACGTAGCTATTTCATAAGACCTTTTTAATAATATGTTATGATTATCAAATTGAAAATCGAGATGGTAGTTGGATGGTTTGAGGTAGAACTATGAGTGGTTCGAGGTTCTTATGGTACGGTGCTTATGAGGAGGGAGTCTGGGTTGTGAATTAACCGCAATCGTGTGGATTGTGAGGCCATGTGTGGCTCATTGTGTTGAATTGATTATGAAGTGCCTGAATGCGATACATGTGCACCCCCTTCCCTTCGATGTTCTCAAGTTGCATTATGTGCATAAGGGTGAGTTTTTCAAAGAATGATTTCATGTTTTGAAATGATAGTAGCCATAATTATTAGTGTATGATGGCCTATTTTAACTAAATGCATACAGCTTTGGGAGTGAACTCACTCGAACGGGGGAATCCCTAAAGAGTTTTATAAATGCGTGAGTTGTATGAGAACTATTTCGCTGTGAGAGGCAGCAAAATTATTAGCCGTTCTGGCCGATACGCTTTAAATTGGCTAAGATAATATGCTTCAGATAATATGATATGATATGAATAATATTAGCCTAGGGGATAAGTTCTAGTACTAGGAGACCCTAGAAGACCCTGACGAGGGTAATGTAATGGTCCGATATGTTATATGTAGCCATCCCGGGAGTAAGAGCTTAAGTGTGAGCATTAGGTCTCACTATGGCGTTGAGAATAGATCTCACTCAATCAGCACCCTGTAATGATCTTATGCCAGATGTATTTTCCTAAAAAGAAAAGAAAAGCAATTGGCACTTTGCCATTTTATATGTTTCGACAGGAAAGAAGGTTTTTACGGGCCCTAAGAGGCCATATGAAATGAGATATGAAAAGTTTATAAGGGTCTTTGCATGACCAATATGAAATGAAATGTCTTTTGAAAGAACAAGAGCCTCAAGGGGCTAAGCAAGGTGCTTTCAAGAAAAGAAGAAAAGTTTTCTGTGCATGTTATGCGCTTTTCTTAAGAATGAAATGTGAATGAGATTTCAAGCAAGGTTAAGTGAAGTATTTTCACGAAAAGAAAGAAAGATGCTTGTGCATATCATATGAATAAAATCTAAGTAAAGCATTCTAATGAAAGCAAAGCGTTATGTGAACATTCCAAGTATAACTTATGAATGAGATGCTAAATAAGATACGATCATGAAAAATAAAGCCTTATGAGCATGTTCATGCATGCCCTATGAATGAGACTTGAAATGTGTGTGTGCCTTATGCATATTAAATGAATGAAATGCCAAGACAAGTATGATTATGAAATAAAAAGACAACCTTATCTGCATATCATATGAATGACGTTTTATGCATAGTTTAAATGGAGTGCTAAGAAGTTATATTTATGAAAAAGAAAGATCCCTATGCTTAAGTTATAAAAGAAAGTTTCTTTGCTTAGCCCTCGATGCTTGCTTATGTGCTAAGTGCTTGTTAGTTAAAAAAATTCAGAGGCCTAAACATGAGTTTCAACGGCTAAAATGAAGTTTATGATTAGTTGTATTTCATAAGAACTCCGAGAATGCCTAATATGATAGTGAAGTATGAATACGTGATATGTGACTATTAAAGATAATATTGCCTGCAACGGTTTTTGGTTTTAAGGGGATCCGGGGACACTCACTGAGCGCGTGGTTGCTCATCCCACTACTCTTTCCCCTTTTCCCCAGGTTTTCTTTGTGCCAGGTGAAAGTCAAGCCTCTTATGCAGAGTTGAAGTTTGCCCTTGATTGACAAAGAGTCATATGTGCCTACTTATGTTCTTAACGAAGCCATGTACAGTATTCTTAGTTTATAGACGTCTGTAAACAATTATGCTAGTTCATGTAATGCATATGGTATAAAGGTCGCTCTGCATGGCCGTATGAGCTAACCATCTAAATAGTTAGATGTCTTCTCTTTTAAAGTTAGTTATGTTTTGGGATGTAAACCCCAATACTCTGGTTGTGTGAACCGTTGAGTTGTATCTTCCATTTCTTCTTTATTCATGAATTAATCTGGTTGGTGTACTCCGAGTGAGTGGCTCGTTGAGTTATGAACTCCGGCGTGTGGCTGTTGAGTTTCTTTTAATGTTTTGCGCTTCCGTTGATTACAGGGACTTATTGTACGGCTTTTAGCCTGGAAACAGTCAGTTTTTAGGGGAAACTCTGTCCGTTTTGTCCCAAAAATTTACATAAAAAGTTAAGAAAACGTAACGCTTCTTGACCCTAGACGTTGGGGGTGTTACATTGATGGTATCAGAGCATGGTCCTGCGACCATAGGCCGCGACCTGAGTCTTGCATCTCATATAGGTGCCTAGGAACACTTCGTGGTTATGTGACATATGCCTGCTTCATGTGCAAGTGTGCTTTATAGTACAGCCATCTTTGAATTATGTAAGGCTCGAGTAGGTTGATTGAGTAAAAGTGGCGAGTTGTGCGTTAGTATAAGAGTCAAATAGCTCTCCCCACACCTTCAAGTGGCATTGTTAACACTTCATTGGTGTAATATGTTCCTAATGTGTAATTGACTTTACTGATTGACTTTTAGGCGATCCGGTTGAGCCAATCGGATGTATGTGAGCCGTTTGTTAGGAAGTGAGTCCAATTCACTTGTATCGTGTGAGCTAAGTGATGTTTTGAATGATAAATATTTTCTTCGTGCGCTCTGATAAGACAATCGATAGTTAAAGTACGTCAATCAGACTCAAGCGATTGAAAATTCTTTTCTAAGCTCGTTTTTGCCCCTAAAGTACGATTTGCTCCTCGGGTCCCATAATGGAGTGAGCAGACGTACTCAAAGGTTGGTAGAGAAGAAGTTCAAAACAGATCAGCTAATTTCACCTTTGAAATCCGAAGTTTTGAAATGTTAATATCTTTTTGTTGTCAAGTCAAGTTTTACTTTACACTCTTTAGCTATGATGAATGAGGTTAGGTTTCCAAGCACATGCCATTGTACTATACGCGTCAAGATCGATTGCTATAATTGGTAATCCTACTAAATGATATCTTCCCTCTTTTCTTTTGAATGCCGAATTCCCTAAGTATATTAGAGGCTACCTTTGCATGCATGCTTGGAAGACTATGTGCTAGTGGTAGGAGCTCGTTGAACATTGCATAAGTGTACCTATCGTTCTCCTTCTTCGCCATTATTGCCTAAACCATGCATTACCTATTCTTTTTATTTTATAGATTGTTATTCGTGAAAGGGGTGACAATGTTTTGGCCCGAACGAACCCTGATATACCTAGAAAGCATAAGGGAGAAAGAACCTGGCAGACTTTGAAATTGTACATAGCAAATGATCCCTACTAAGGTAAGCGACCTACGGTGAGACTCCTATGATCACCTGCGGAATGGGTGTACCTCATAAGACCTCAACGTGTACCTATACGACCAGTAATGTCAACCATACTCAAAGCAGTTGGACACCAAATCCTTCCTAAATTGAACGGTGTTTAGGGCAAGCCATTGACCACAGGTTGCAAAGGAGGATTGCACGCGTATATACAATTCTAGGCGTTCTCTCTATGTGACGACCCCATGAGTCTGCATGTCTTAAGGATTTCTTATGACGCCAAGGGGATGTTGTGTGATGTCTCTATTGCCTTGCAATGAAATGAAAACCCCCTGGTTAAGTAACTTAGTTTTAAAGTGCTTCGGTTGTGTATGCTAGTGAAAGAGCTTGACTTGAGTTGGATTGGTACGTGACTTGATTATTCAGATTATCCAAGCTTGATAATTCATGACATGGCATAACCTCTGACTTATTGCTTGCATTCCGTGAATTCTATGATTCCACATAATAGCTGAATAACTGCATACACAAATATTAAAGCATGAGGAGACAACCTTAGAAACCTGCATTCACACATTCTTGCCTTTGTATGTTTTATCGGAGTAGCACAGCGGAAGCATGTAGACCCATAAGCCATAGACCGAGCACTCATCTCGGAGTATAACCATTCATTTGTATGAATCTATGACTTCAGAGACGATCAGCCTCAAGTAAGAACCCTAGGGGAAGACTCCCCACCATCGAAATCATCGACTTATATTCCCGTCCCAGCATTTCCTTCTCCAAGTTGACCTTATCAACATGATTATGGTAGTTCATGTTAGTCATGATTTCGTATTTTTAGTGCTCTATTGTAAACCCTACGTGATGTCAATGTGAATTTGATCTTTTATTGCCAATATGATGCAATTAGTATCTCTGCTACCTTAGTGTAACGTGGTAACCTTCTAGTAAATAATTTAACCTTAGATTGACCTAATGTCTTCATGTTTTAGAACAAACCTAATTAAGTAAACCCCTTCATAGAACTTTAGCATGCCCTGTCTAAGTTGCCATGAATGAAATGTTTAAAGGTTACTCGTGATTGATGTAAAAACATAGAAATGCTGGTCAGATATGCTTTCGTTTATAAAATTGCTTGCTATATGTATATTAGCCGGTTGCATGTTACTTCCAATTCCTAAACTTGAGAATGTTCAAATGCTGATACTATACAATACTATGTCATACTATTATACTTAAATGATGCTATGTGACGCTGTTATGCTTAAATGATACTATGTGGTGCCATGTGACATTTTTGTTATTCTAAATGTGTTATAGGAGTCTCCATGTTAATCATTGTGGTCCCAAAAGTGACTTGAATTTATGTTTTAGAATGAGACTACCATATATAACCTTGAGATGTCATCGTCCCGGTTGCCACACCTTTAGATGCCCACTTGTAGGTGCATATCCATAGAGTTGTTGCCTGCCATGCAAACTGAGTCTAGATTATCTAAAATCTATGTTTCATTTTCAAAACAAAGTCCATATGGTTTCCATGCCAACTCATTTGCCCTTCTTCAATGCAATTTGCCCTCGACGCCTAAATAGAGTGAGTGGACGCTTGAAGAGGATTGGTGAGGAGGAGACTGGATACTAAAAGTCATTTTCTTTTGATTTAAAAGAAGTAGAGTCTGCAAAATGAAACCTTTTGAAAACCTACCGCGTAGATCTTATTCGTGTACGTGCATTCTCGGGAAGACCGAACTTAGATTTAGAATTTCGATGACGAAATTCTTTCAAGGGGGGAAGAGTGTAAGACCCGTATTTTTTTTTTTTTTTCAGTTAAGCTAACTGTATTACCTTTTTACGTTATAAAATCGTATTTTTAGTAACTATATGAGTTAAATGATTATCAATGTGCTTTAGGGAGCTATAATTTTATTAAAAAGGGATTATTACTGCTATTATTGATTTCAAAGTTAATTTGTGCTATTTGTGCCTTTAAATTATATCGATAATTTAATTTAGTCGTTATTCAATTTATTTAGTCGATTCCCGAAAACGATTAGGATTTCAACCTTAGAATTAGTTTGTGGTTTATTAAATCTAATCTAGGCGTATTCGGGATCGAATAATCGACGAAGGGTCGTATTATCGATTCGGGATAAGATATGAGGCCCGAAATTAGAAAGATTGGCGATGTTAGCTGATTGAGCAAGCATAAAAAGGGGGGCAAAAGCCCCTTTCTTCTTCTCAGCGAACACGAGCAAGGCGGGTTTCCTCAACCCTAACCCCCGCGAACCTGCCACCACCAGAGAGAGAGGGGTGGACAAAGAGAAAGTGGAGGGTCGGGGAATGCCGGCGGCTGGCTGCCGGCCACCGTCGTGCTTGGTGCGACCCCCGGCACTGTCCCGCGACGCCACAACAGAGAAAGAGAGAGAGTTTGAGCGAAAGAGTGAGAGAGTGAAAGGGGTTCAATGAACCACGGCCTGCTACCGGCGACCGCCGTGGCCGAGGACGACGACCAGGCAGCGGTTGAGCCCGACTACGACGACCACCAGCAGTAGCGAAAAGGAGGGTGGAAACCAGATCGGGTAAGGCTGTTCGAACTGGGCTGCAAAAATGGATCGAATTTGGTCTGTTTTTGCGTTGGTTAAGAGTGGATTAGGTTGGTTCGTGCGTCGGAGAGCAAGGGTTAGGGAATCGGGTCTTTCCAGCGCTCAAAGCCGAGCCTAAAGCCCTTTGAACGAATCCCTAGCTTGGAGTCCAGGCGGGTGTTTCTCACCTCCTAAGTATTAGTAGTTTCAAAATCGTTTTAAGTTTTAAGTTGGGAAGCATGTTAAGTTTAGCTAGTTTATGTCCGATAGTGACTTTGGATCGATATATGTTAGTTTAGTTGATTAATACTCGAAAGTGGCTTAGAATCGATCCAAGTGAATTTAGTTAATACATGCCTGAAAGTTCAGTTCGAAGCGAATATGCATGTTTAGATTCTATTCGGACCAATTTAGCTAATTCATGCCTGAAAATCTAGTTTGAAGTGAATTATGCATGTTTAGTTTCTATTCGAATCTATTCAGTTAGTTCAGGCCCGAAAGTTTAGTTCAAAGTGAATTATGCATGTTTAGAATCAAGTCGAATATGTTAAGTTAATTCATGCCTGAAAAGTAGTTTTCGAATTATCATCTTAGCATTCGAATCGAAATAGCGTAAGTTTAGCTAATTCATGTTCGTTTATTAACTTCGAGACGAATTATAATTGCTTAGAATCGATGTATGCTTGTTTGTTCGTTCCATAATCGTATACTAACTTTGAGGTGAATCGTCAGTGTCCAGAATCAACGAATGAACGCCCCGAATCGACGCTTGTCTATTTAGTTGAATTATGATTATACAATAGCTTTAGACATAGTATTTGAGTGATGAACTGAGCGTGTTTACCCCCTTAACTTCAATGTATGAATGTTTGAAACGAACCAAGATCACCTAGGATCGAAGCAGGCTAATTTGATTAGTTCATGTTTATAAGTAACCCTTGAATGATAAGCATTCTTTAAATTGACGCACATTGAACTAGCTAATCCATGCTTAAGAGTACCCTTTTGAAACGACCTGAGAACATTTTAAGCCAATGAATGTTTAGTTGGATGGTTATACTTTGAATATTAGTTGATTACTTATGTGTGAAAGTGGCATGTGGTATGCTTACCTTCTATTCGCAAGTTATGAATGTAGACCAAGTTTCATGCGTTGTGTAAGTTCTTATTTCAAGTTAATACAAAACATACCTATATATTTATGCTTCTGTATGTGGTAACGAGCTATGGGACGGTTGCTGCTTGCTCGGTAAGTTATACGTAGCTATTTTATAAGACCTTTTTGATAATATGTTATGATTATCAAATTGAAAACCGAGATGATAGTTGGATGGTTTGAGGTAGAACTATGAGTGGTTCGAGGTTCTTATGGTACGGTGCTTGTCAGGAGGGAGTCTGGGTTGTGAATCAACCGCAATCGTGTGGATTGTGAGGCCATGTGTGGCTCATTGTGTTGAATTGATTATAAAGTGCTTGAATGTGATGCATATGCACCCCCTTCCCTTCGATGTTTTCAAGTTGCATTATGTGTATGAGGGTGAGTTTTTCAAAGAATGATTTCATATTTTGAAATGGTAGCAGCCATAATTGTTAGTGTACGATGGCCTATTTTAACTAAATGAATACAGTTTCGGGAGTGAACTCGCTCGAACGGGGGAATCTCTAAAGGGTTTTATAAATGCGTGAGTTGTATGAGAAGTATTTCGCTATAAGAGGCAGCAAAATTATTAGCTGTTACGGCCGATACGCTTTAAATTGGCTAAGATAATGTGCTTCGGATAATATGATATGATATGAATGATGTTAGCCTAGGGGATAAGCCCTGGTACTAGGAGACCATAGAAGACCCTGACGAGGGTAATGTAATGGTCCAATAAATTATATGTACCCATCCTCGGAGTAAGAGCTTAAGTGCGAGCATTAGGTCTCACTATAGGGTTGAGAATAGATCTCACCCAATCAGCACCCTATAATGATCTTCTGCCAGATGTATTTTCCTAAAAAGAAAAGAAAAGCAATTGACACTTTGCCATTTTATATGTTTCGACAGGAAAGAAGGCTTTTACGGGCCCTAAGAGGCCATATGAAATGAGATATGAAAAGCTTATAAGGGTCTTTGTATGACCAATACGAAATAAAATGTCTTTCAAAAGAACAAGAGTCTCAAGAAGCTAAGCAAAGTGCTTTCAAGAAAAGAAGAAAAGTTTTCTGTGCATGTTATGTGCTTTTCTTAAGAATGAAATGTGAATGAGATTTCAAATAAGGTTAAGTGAAGTATTTTCACGAAAAGAAAGAAAGATGCTTGTGCATATCATATGAATGAAATCTAAGTAAAGTGTGCTAATGAAAGCAAAGCGTTATGTGAACATTCCAAGTATAACTTATGAATAAGATGCTAAATAAGATACGATCATGAAAAATAAAGCCTTATGAGCATGTTCACACATGCCTTATGAATGAGACTTGAAATATGTGTGCGCCTTATGCATATCAAATGAATGAAATGCCAAGACAAGTATAATTGTGAAATAAAAAGATAACCTTATGTGCATATCATATCAATGAGGTTTTATGCATAGTTTAAATGGAATGCTAAGAAGTTATATTTATAAAAAAAGAAAGATCCCTATGCTTAAGCTATAAAAGAAAGTTTCTTTGCTTAGCCCTCGATGCTTGCTTATGTGCTAAGTGCTTGTTAGTTAAAAAATCTCAGAGGCCTAAACATGAGTTTCAACGGCTAAAATGAAGTTTATGATTAGTAGTATTTCATAAGAACTCCGAGAATGCCTAATATGATAGTAAAGTATGAATACGTGATATGTGACTATTAAAGATAATATTGCCTGCAACGATTTTTGGTTTTAAGGGGATCAAGGGATACTCACTGCGCGCATGGTTGCTCATCCCACTACTTTTTCCCCTTTTCCCCAGGTTTTCTTTATGCCAGGTGAAAGTCAAGCCTCTTATGTAGAGTTGAAGTTTGCCTTTGATTGACAAAGAGTCATATGTGCCTACTTATGCTCTTAACGAAGCCATGTACAGTATTCTTAATTTATAAACGACTGTAAACAATTATGCTAGTTCATGTAATGCATATGGTATAAAGGTTGCTCTGTATAGCCGTATGAGCCAACCATCTAAATAGTCAGATGTCTTCTCTTTCAAAGCTAGTTATGTTTTGGGATGTAAACCCCAATACTCCGGTTGTGCGAACTGTTGAGTTGTATCTTTCATTCACTCCTTATTAATGAACTATGCTGTTTGGTGTGCTCCAAGCGAGTGGCTCGTTGAGTTATGAACTCCGACGTGTGGCCGTTGAGTTTCTTTTAATGTTTTGCGCTTCCATTGATTATAGGGACTTATTATAAGGCTTTTAGCCTGGAAACGGTCAGTTTTTAGGGGAAACTCTGTCTGTTTCGTCCCAAAAATTTACGTAAGAAGTTAAGAAAACATAACGCTTCCTGACCCTAGAGGTTGGGGTGTTGCATTGATGGTATCAGAGCATGGTCCTGCGACCATAGGCCGCAACCTGAGTCTTGAATCTCACATAGGTGCCTAGGAACACTTCGTCGTTGTGTGACATATACCTGCTTCGTATGCAAGTGTGCTTTATAGTACAGCCATCTTTGACTTATGTAAGGCTCGAGTAGGTTGATTGAGTAAAAGTGGCAAGTTGTGCGTTAGTATAAGAGTCAAATAGCTCTCCCCACACCTTCAAGTGGCGTTGTGAATACTTCATTGGTGTAATATGTTCCTAATGTGTAATTGACTTCACTGATTGACTTTTAGGCGATCCGGTTGAGCCAATCGGATGTATGTGAGCCGTGTGTTAGGAAGTGAGTCCAATTCACTTGTATTGTGTGAGCTAAGTGATGTTTTGAATGATAAATGTTTTCTTTGTGTGGTCTGATAAGGCAATCGATAGTTAAAGTATGTCAATTAGACTCAAGCAATTGAAAATTCTTTTCTAAGCTCGTCTTTGCCCCTAAAATATGATTTGCTCCTCGGGCCCCATAATGGAGTGAGCAGACGTATTCAAAGATTGGTAGAGAAGAAGTTCAAAACAGATCACCTAATTTCACCTTTGAAATCTGAAGTTTCAAAATGTTAATATCTTTTCGTTGTCAAGTCAAGTTTTACTTTACACTCTTTAGCTATGATGAACGAGCTTAGGTTTCCAAGTACATTCCATTGTACTATACGTGTCATGATCGATTGCTATAATTAGTAATCCTACTAAATGATATCTTCCCTCTTTTCTTTTGAATGCCGAATTCCCTAAGTATATTAGAGCCTACCTTTGTATGCATGCTTGAAAGACTATGTGCTAGTGGTAGGAGCTCGTTGAACATTGCATAAGTGTACCTATCATTCTCCTTCTTTTCCATTATTGCCTAAACCATGCATTACCTGTTCTTTTTGTTATATAGATTGCTATTCATGAAAGGGGTGACGATGTTTTGGCCCGAACGAACCCTGATATACCTAGAAAGCATAAGAGAGAAAGAACCTGGCAGACTTTGGAATTGTACATAGTAAATGATCCCTACTAAGGTAAGCGACCTACGGTGAGACTCCTATGATCACCTGTGGAACGGATGTACCTCATAAGACCTCAACACGTACCTATACGACCAGTAATGTCAACCATACTCAAACAACCCTGGCAGTTGGACAGCAAATCCTTCCTAAATTGAACGGTGTTTAAGGCAAGCCATTGACCACAGGTTGCAATGGAGGATTGCACGCATATATACAATTCTAGGCGTTCTCTCTATGTGACGACCCCATGAGTCTGCATGTCTTAAGGATTTCTTATGACGCCAAGGGGAAGTTGTATGATGTCTTTATTGCCTTGCTATGAAATGAAAACCCCCTGGTTAAGTAACTTAGTTTTAAAGTGCTTCGATTGTGTATGCTAGTGAAAGAGCTTGACTTGAGTCGGATTGGTACGTGACTTGATTTTTCAGATTATCCAAGCTTGATAATTCATGACGTGGCATAACCTCTGACTTACTGCTTGCATTCCGTGAATTCTATAATTCCACGTAATAGCTGAATAACTGCATACACACATATTAAAGCATGATGAGACAACCGTAGAAACCTGCATTCACACATTCTTGCCTTTGTGTGTTTTATCGGAGCTGCACAGCGGAAGCATGTAGGTCCATAAGCTATAGACCTAGGACTCATCTAGGAGCATAACCATTCATTTGTATGAATCTATGACTTCAGAGACGATCAGCCCCAAGTAAGAACCCTAGGGAAAGACTCCCCACCATCGAAATCATCGACTTACATTCCTACCTCAGCATTTCCTTCTCCAAGTTGATCTTATCAACATGATTATGCTAGTTCATGTTAGCCGTGATTCCGGATTTTTAGTGCTCTATTGTAAACCTTACGTGATGTCAATGTGAATTCGATCTTTTATTGCCAATATGGTGCAATTAGTATCTCTGCTACCTTAGTGTAACGTGGTAACCTTCTAGTGAATGATTTAGCCTTAGATTGACCTAATGTCTTCATGTTTTAGAACAAACCTGATTAAGTAAACCCCTTCATACAACTTTAGCATGCCCTGTCTAAGTTGCCATGAATGAAATGTTTAAAGGTTACTCGTGATTGATGTAAAAACATAGAAATGCTGGTCAGATATGCTTTCGTTTATAAAATTGCTTGCTAAATGTATATTAGCCGGTTGCATGTCACTTCCAATTCCTAAACTTGAGAATGCTGAAATGCTGATACTATACAATACTATGTCATACTATTATACTTAAATGATGCTATGTGACGCTGTTATGCTTAAATGATACTATGTGGTGCCATGTGACATTTTTGTTGTTCTAAATGTGCTATAGGAGTCTCCATGTTAATCATTGTGGTCCCAAAAGTGACTTGAATTCATGTTTTAGAATGAGACTACCATATATAACCTTGAGATGTCATCGTCCCGGTTGCCACACCTTTAGATGCCCACTTGTAGGTGCATATCCATAGAGTTGTTGCCTGCCATGCAAACTGAGTCTAGATTATCAAAAATCTATGTTTCATTTTCAAAACAAACTCCATATGGTTTCCATGTCAACTCATTTGCCCTTCTTCAATGCGATTTGCCCTTGGCGCCTAAATAGAGTGAGTAGACACTTGAAGAAGATTGGCGAGGAGGAGACTGGACACCATAAGCCATTTTCTTTCGATTTAAAAGAAGTAGAGTCTGCAAAATGAAACCTTTTGAAAACCTACCGCGTAGATCTTAGTTGTGTACGTGCATTCTAGGGAGGACCGAACTTAGATTTAGAATTTCGAGGATGAAATTCTTTGAAGGGGGGAAGAGTGTAAGACCCACATTTTTATTTTGTTTTCCATTAAGCTAACTGTATTACCTTTTTACGTTATAAAATCGTATTTTTAGTAACTGTATGAGTTAAATGATTATCGATGTGCTTTAGGGAGCTATAATTTTATTAAAAAAGGATTATTATTGCTATTATTGATTTCAAAGTTAATTTGTGCTATTTGTGCCTTTAAATTATATCGATAATTTAATTTAGTCGTTATTCGATTTATTTAGTCGTTTCTCGAATACGATTAGGATTTCAACCGTAGAATTAGTTTGTGTTTATTAAGTCGACTCTAGACATATTCGGGATCGAATAATAAACGAAGGGTCGTATTATCGATACGCGATAGGATATGAGGCCTGAGATTAGAAAGATAGGCGATGTTAGCTGATTGAGCAAGCATAAAAAAGGAGGGGGCAAAAGCCCCTTTCTTCTTCTCGGCGGACACGAGCAAGGCGGGCTTCCTCAAACCCTGACCCCCGCGGAGCCGCCACCACCAGAGAGAGGGGGCGGGCCGAGAGAAAGTGGAGGGTCGGGGAACGCCGGCGGCTGGCGGTCGGCCTTCGTCGCGCATGGTGCGACCCCCGGCGCTGCCCCGCAACGCCACAACAGAGAAAGAGAGAGTTTGAGCGAAAGAGTGAGGGAGTGAAAGGGGTTCAATGAACCACGGCCTACTGCTGGCGACAGTCGTGGCCGAGGACGACGACCAGGCAGCGGTTGATCCCTACTCTGGTAACCACCAGCAGTAGCGACAAAGGAGGGTGGAAACCAGATCGGGTAAGGCTGTTCGAACTGAGCTGCAAAAATGGGTCAAATTGGGTTTGTTTTTGCGTTCGTTAAGCGTGGATTGGGTTGGTTCGTGCGTCGGAGAGCAAGGGTCAGAGAATCGGGTCTTTCCAGTGCTCAAAGCCGAGCCTAAAGCCCTTCGAACAAATGCCTAGCTTAGAGTCCCGGCGGGTGTTTCTCACCTCCTAAGTATTAGTAGTTTCAAAATCGTTTTAAGTTTTAAGTTGTGAAGCATGTTAAGTTTAGCTAGTTTATGCCCGATAGTGACTTCGAATTGATATATGTTAGTTTAGTTGATTAATACTCGAAAGTGGCTTAGAATCGATCCAAGTGAATTTAGTTAATACATGCCTGAAAGTTCAGTTCGAAACGAATATGCATGTTTAGATTCTATTCGGACCTATTTAGCTAATTCATGCCTGAAAATCTAGTTCGAAGTGAATTATGCATGTTTAGTTTCTATTCGAATCTATTCAGTTAGTTCAGGCCCGAGATGATAGTTGGATGGTTTGAGGTAGAACTATGAGTGGTTCGAGGTTCTTGTGGTACGGTGCTTGTCAGGAGGGAGTCTGGGCTGTGAATCAACCGCAATCGTGTGGATTGTGAGGCCATGTGTGGCTCATTGTGTTGAATTGATTATGAAGCGCTTGAATGTGATGCATGTGCGCCCCCTTCCCTTCGATGTTCTCAAGTTGCATTATGTGCATAAGGGTGAGCTTTTCAAAGAATGATTTTATGTTTTAAAATAATAGTAGCCATAATTATTAGTGTATAATGGCCTATTTTGACTAAATGAATGCAGTTTTGGGAGTGAACTCGCTCGAACGGGGGAATCACTAAAGAGTTTTATAAATGCATGAGTTGTATGAAAAGTATTTCACTGTGAGAGGCAGCAAAATTATTAGTCGTTATGGCCGATATGCTTTAAATTGGCTAAGATAATGTGCTTCAAACAATATGATATGATATGAATGATGTTAGCCTAGGGGATGAGTCCTGGTACTAGGAGACCCTAGAAGACCCAGACGAGGGTAATGTAATAGTCCGATATGTTATATGTAGCCATCCCGGGAGTAAGAGCTTAAGTGTGAGTGTTAGGTCTCACTATGGGGTTAAGAGTAGATCTCAACCAATTAGCACCCTATAATGATCTTATGCCAGATGTATTTTCCTAAAAAGCAAAGAAAAGCAATTGGCACTTTGCCATTTTATATGTTTCGAAAGGAAAGAAGGTTTTTACGGGCCCTGAGAGGCCATATGAAATGAGATATGAAAAGCTTATAAGGGTCTTTGCATTACCAATACGAAATGAAATGTCTTTTGAAAGAACAAGAGCCTCAAGAGGCTAAGCAAAGTGCTTTCAAGAAAAGAAGAAAAGTTTTCTGTGCATGTTATGTGCTTTTCTTAAGAACGAAATGTGAATGAGATTTCAAGTAAGGTTAAGTGAAGCATTTTCCTAAAAAGAGAGAAAGATGCTTGTGCATATCATATGAATGAAATCTAAGTAAAGCATGCTAATGAAAGCAAAGCGTTATGTGAACATTCCAAGTATAACTTATGAATGAAATGCTAAATAAGATACGATTATGAAAAAGAAAGCCTTATGAGCATGTTCACGCACACCCTATGAATGAGACTTAAAATGTGTGTGTGCCTTATGCATATCACGTGATTGAAATGCTAACACAAGTATGATTATGAAATAAAAAGATAACCTTGTGTGCATATCATATGAATGAGGTTTTGTGCATAGTTTAAATGGAATGTTAAGAAGTTATATTTATAAAAAAGAAAGATCCCTATGCTTAAGCTATAAAAGAAAGCTTCTATGCTTAGCCCTCGATGCTTGCCTATGTGCTAAGTGCTTGTTAGTTAAAAAAATTCAGAGGCCTAAACATGAGTTTCAACGGCTAAAATGAAGTTTATGATTACTAGTATTTCATAAGAACTCCGAGAATGCCTAATATGATAGTAAAGTATGAATACGTGATATGTGACTATTAAAGATAATATTTCCTGCAACGGTTTTTGGTTTTAAGGGGATCGGGGGACACTCACTGAGCGTGTGGTTGCTCATCCCACTACTCTTTTCCCTTTCCCCAGGTTTTCTTTGTGCCAGGCGAAAGTCAAGCCTTTTATGCAGAATTGAAATTTGCCCTTGATTGACGAAGAGTTATATGTGCCTACTTATATTCTTAACGAAGCCATGTACAGTATTCTTAGTCTATAAACGTCTGTAAACAATTATGCTAGTTCATGTAATGCATATGGTATAAAGGTCGCTCTGCATGGCCGTATGAGCCAACCATCTAAATAGTTAGATGTCTTCTCTTTTAAAGTTAGTTATATTTTGGGATATAAACCCCAATACTCCGGTTGTGTGAACCGTTGAGTTGTATCTTTCATTTATTCCTTATTAATGAACTATGTTGTTTGGTGTACTCCGAGCAAGTGGCTCGTTGAGTTATGAACTCCAGCGTGTGGCCGTTGAGTTTCTTTTAATGTTTTGCACTTCCGTTGATTACAAGGACTTATTGTAAGGCTTTTAGCCTGGAGACGGTCAGTTTTTAGGGGAAACTCTGTCCATTTTGTCCCAGAAATTTTCGTAAGAAGTTAAGAAAACATAACGCTTCCTGACCCTAGAGGTTGGGGGTATTACACCTAGACAGAGGGTTGCGCCTGCCTTAAGCTTATATATATATTCCTGTGCATAAGACCTTGTCACTTTGTGTAAGAATTATCTGATAGTGGCCATTCTTATGACTTGTAGGAGACTTCCAGTATAACTTGTAGGAGACTTTGTATAAAAATAATCGTACGCAGTGGTCACACTTTTGAGCTCAAGGATATATGGAATACAAACTGTCATCATAGAATCAAGACATATACAACATATTCATTGCTACATGCCTTTGAGGAAAATGAATTAGCAGATATATATAATTAAAATAAGCAAAGATGCTATTTTGAACAATTCTGTTTTGAGGAATAATGCTGTTTTGAACAATTAAAATAAGCAAAAATGTTGTTTTGAACAATTAAAATAAGTAAAAATGATGTTTGCGAAAAATGAATTAGTAGATATACATAGATTAAAACGCATTAGTAGATATCAAGACATATACATAAATTAAAATAAGCAAAATTGGAGGTTAAAGGGGAAAAAATTAAGCAAATATAGAGGTTCAAGGTGTAAGCAATTCTGTAATCATAACTATTGTTAGATATATATACCTTATGTTGTTTTGAACACCAATAGTCAACTAATCGCATCAACCCACCACGAGAGTGCCTTTGGGAACAATCTCATATATGTCCTCTCCTGTTTTCTCTTCAGGTTTGAAGTAGTCTCTCTTCAAACCATGTTTATATTGTTTGAAATGCTTAGCAACATATTTAAGGACACGTTTATCAAAGCCCTTATCTGCTGGAAACATGAACTTGGATTGTACATCATTTACAAGTCATAAATCCAGAATGAATGAACTTGACCAATCTAAACTTTAGATAGCTAGATGTTTAAATTAGATTTTAAAAAAATACTTACTTGAACCATTTCAATTATGTCAGCTTTATATGTTTTGTTCAATTTATGCCAGCTAATGGTTTCGATAGGGTAAAATCTCTCTAACCTTGCAATGTAGCCAAGAAACCTCACGAAAATGTAGCCTCCCTTTCTAATAGGTTGGTTGTAGTTGTTAAATGCCACATAAAATCTCAACCCTTGCTTGTAATTCACAAAATCTCAAGGTAGAATTGATCCTTTTATAACCTCCTCACTCCCTTAATCATCTGTTAAAAAGAATATAATTTACAAGACATTAATTATGATAATGACTAACTGAAACTAATAATCCAAACCTGGGAAAGGTGTTTCGATTAGCCGAGCTAATAATAGTCAGAAAATATTTTCAAAAACAGTTTTGCTTTATATGCCAAAAAAATAGGTTGAAAATATCTTTCAAAAACAGTTTTGATTAGTAGGCCAAAAGACAATTTGAATATATGTTCAACAAACCAAAAATATTGTTTACCAATGGTCAGGACTTCTTCTTTTGCATCGAACTGTATGTTATCTTTCCAAGATGATTGAGAAGATCTAGTGCTTTTAGATATAGATGACTTCTTTTGTTTCCTTCCAACATGACCCTTTCCTTTATCATTAGACTGATTTCGAGAACTCTTTGCTAAGTCTTCATGATCATCATTGCCATTTGACGGAGATTCTCTACTTGCTTGGCTAGTGGAGCTTGTTTTTTGATACACTTCTTATTGTGTTGCACCTTTAGCAACTTTAACAGTAGCTGAGGTGGATTGATTGTCTAACGGTACTAACCTAGTTGAGGGATTTACTTGGGAAGTTCCAACAACAGAAGGGGGCTAACAAGGTCGATTCGATCCTATAGTTGAGGGATTTACTTGTGAAGTTCCAACAAGAGAAGGGGGCTGATAAGGTGGATTCGATCCTGTAGTAGTAAAGGACGGCTGAAAGGACCAAATCTTATCGTAGATGGGCAAATCAGGGGCTGTGCTGCTCTAGTTAGGGAAGTGGGTGTATGTACGGGCTGTAATGCAGCAATGGAGGCAGTAGGTTGCGGCTGAAGGGATGGCTGAGATGCTAAAAGAAAAAACAATGCACGTACAACAGTGAGACAAATACCATAATATTAAATTAAAAGAAAGCTAAATCAGTGAAAACCTCTCAAAAATATGTTCTCTATAACTGGTAGAGTAAACATATCTGATCTTCCATTTAAAGAAGTAGGCTGAACAAACTGCTGCATAATTGGTTTTGATCCTCCAATAGATCTAGTCAACTACTGAACTATTTGTTTGAAGCTTTAATAGATGTACTAGTTGGGGGAAGTAGTTGTCTATATCATCGTGGCGCTTCAATTGAACCTCGAGTTGATGTTGCATGCTGAACAGATTTTTTGACAGACAGTTGCAAAGGTAATTGCAATGCTCCACTTGATAGAGTAGGCCGAAGAAGCTGATGCGGAAGTGGTTTTGATGCTCCAATAGATCTACTCAGCCCAACTGGTCGCTGCTGCACAATTAGTTTTGAAGCTCTAGCTCCAGTACCTAGTGGGAGAAGTATCTGTCCAGAACATCCAGGAGCTTCAGTTGATGCTCCAGCCACAGCAGTGGGTGGCCGAAGCGGCTGTGTGGGTGGCCGAAGGACTCCACTAGAAGTCGGGCATAGTACAGGTGGCTGCTGCTGCACTAGCGATTCTGGTGCTTTCAAGGAGTAAGCAGGTTGTGTTGGTTGTGCTGTTGCAGCACTGGAGCTGGGATCACCAAGTGATTGTGCTGCTATGGATGATTTGGCAGCCAGTACATTGAGTGTTCTTTTGCTCTTGTAACTCATCCTTTATGTCTCACTTTATACTCAACACCTAACAATAAGATTTGCAAAGACATTTACCCGGATCAGTGACATGAGATACATTAGTTGATAAAACCAACTGTGTACAACTACATATGTAAATTCAAGTCATTAAATACATATATAATATCAAGTCATAGTAATAGATGTAGTACTACCTGATTTAATATCGAGCATAATATTACAATATCCAACAGTTAATAAAACCAACTTAACTCAAGCCATAGACTTAGATATAATATCAAGAATAAGTAACTACACTTATCAAACATGGGAAACACAGAAGGCAGATAAGTAATCCAACAATAAAATGGCAAAGAGATAACATTATTCCGTATCAAAATAATGCTTAACACATAATGATCATATACTACACACTAAAAAGCCTACAACACATCCTCGCCTAAATCAAAAATGTCTCTGGGCTTAGTTTTAATAACATGCAACCATCCTTTTTATTTCTCATCTTCAATGTAGAAAACTTGCTTTACTTGAGATAAGAAGACAAATGGATCATCATGTAAATATCGACCGATATGAATGAGCTTTGAGAAGTTCACACAAGCATGGCCATTTCTAAAAGTTTTCAAACCCCTATTTATGTCTACCCAATCGCAACAGAAAGCCACAACTTTATATGCCCCATAATAATCTAATTCATAGATGTCCATCAGTTTTCCATAGTAAGCTTGGCCATCAGCTTCCACCATAACCCCAGAATTTTGTGTCTTTCGGTAACACTCACAATGAACTGTTTGGAATTTGTAGCCATTAACCACTGGCTAAAGCTTTTCTCAACTTTCCTTCTGGTGTGCTGATATCAATGTACTCCACCTATAATACGAAAATGTTTAGTTATATAAAAGTAGTTACACAAGCACACTATATATAGAAATTCGTGGCATACATTCTTGAAGATAGAAAGATAACCTGATTTTGCAGCCATCCATCTAATTCATTAATTATCCAATCACTTCGAAGAGTTTCATTCGCAGTTACTGAAGAGCATCGATTAGAGACTTACCTTTCATTTAAGAATTCCCTAACATAATTAGCAAAAGCGGTTTCCTCATTTAGTTTCATCACCAAAAATGAAAACCCAATTAGTGGAGCATCATGGTGCATAGATGATACTTACTCAATAAGTTCTTTCATATCATCTGAATGAAGCAGTACATAGTGATGTGCCTGCCTTAAGCTCTTGTCATCAAGACGACAAGTCCTCTCCATCCTAACCACTTGGCCACCAGAGTTAAACAAGTAGGTACTCATATTAACATTATAATCATCACTCCTCTTGCTCCTACAAAATATGGTCTCAGCCCCTTCCAAAAAGGTTGAACAAAAGGCGATAGTCTCCTCAAGAATGCACCCTTCAGGCTGGGATTTATTAATGACATGAAATTTCAAATGGGCCAAGTACCTTTTTCAAGAAGTTCTGATAAATAATACAATAAAATATTAATAAAAAAGAGAGAGAAACAAAAAAAAAAGAGTATTTAAAATTGTCACCTTTGAATAGGGTACATCCATCTATAATGAGCGGGACCTCCAAGTTTAACTTCATCTACCAAATGAATTATGAGATAAACCATGACCATGAAAAAAGTTGGACGAAATTCTTTTTCCAGCTCACAAAGAGTAAGAATAAGCCTCGATTGAACGTGCTCCAGTTCATCCACGTCAAGGGTAGGTGAGCACACATACTTGAAAAATGAACATAGATCAGAGAGTAGGTCAATCACTTCCATGGCATGTGATGCTCGTAAAGCTACAGGAAGAATGTCTTGCATTAAAACATGATTCTTATGACTCATAAGATTTAAGAGTTTTCGCTATTTCAACTTAACACATATAGAGATGTTAGACCCATATCCATCCAGAACTCTAAACTTTTGTAGAACTTTTAAGAATCTTTCTTTCTCCTCCAAAGACATGGAATATGGAGCTAGAGGCATAACTGGATCTTGACCAGGTCAAGATTGAAGCCAACGGTGAGGCTTTATCCCTATCTCTTCAAGCGCTTTTCTTACATTCACATCATCTCCAGTTTTCTTATCCACATTCAAAAGGGTTCCCAATAAATTATCACACACATTCTTCTCAATATGCATGACATCTAAATTATGTCTTAATCGATTAACCTTCCAGTAGGGTAACTCAAAAAATATGTTTCTTTTAGTCCAAAGGACATCATCGGTAGCATCATCATCATAGTCCTTATCACAATTATCCCCAATTTCACAGGTAGATGCACCTGCTTGTTGTCTTCCTCTCTTTTTTTTTGAAGCCTTTTTAGACTTTCCATGCACATAATCGACTCCATCTTGTTGCACTAAAATTTCAATCCCATCTACAACAACTGGAGCATCCCTAAATTCCTCTGTCCCGTCAAATAAATGGCCTTGGGAATGATAAGGATGATTACGAGGCAGCCATCTTCGATGGCCTAAGTAATAAATTTTACCACCAAACATATATGAATGTGTGGAATCAGCACATAAAGGACATGCTTTATAGCCCTTGGTACTCTAACTAGACAACATAGTATAAGTAGAAAAATCATTGATGGTGCATCTCAAAACTGCTTGCATATTGAAGTATTCATTGCTATAAGCATCAGAAACAAGAACACCATCCCACGGCAATTTTAACTCATGTATTAGTGGTTGCAAGTGTATATCAATATTGATTTTAGGACTTGATTTTTCAGGAATAATCAGTGAAAGAATAAATGATGATGGCTTTATACATATCCATAGAGGCAAATTATAAGGGATTAACACTACAAGCCATGTACTGTAGGTTGTATTCATAAGACGATATGGATTAAAGTCATCACTAGCAAAGGCAAGTCTAACATTGCAGGGATCAGAAGCAAAGTCAAGATATAAGGCATCAAATTCCTTCCAAGCAATAGCATCAGGTAGATGTCTTATCTTTTCGGTTTTCACACGATCCATGTCGTGCCATCTTATTTGTTCAGCTGACTTAGATGACATGTAAATCCTCCTCAATCTAGGGATTAGAGGAAAGTAAGGCATCACCTTAGCTGGCTCTCCTACCTTAGCATTTGAACTTCCTTCACATGTCTTACCTTCCTTGCCTTTTACTGTCTTCCATCTTGAAACACCACAAACATGGTAACTATCTTTTTCTAATAGCTCACCCTAATATAGAATGCAATCATTAGGCCAAGCATCAATCTTTCCATATCCAAGGCCTAAATTATTGATCATTTTCTTAGCTTCATAATAAGAGGAGGGAAACTCCATGATTTGAGGGATTGCATCCCCTAAAATTTTCATCAACATTGTGAAAGACTCAGCTGACCAATGAAACATACATTTCACATGAAATAAGCAGAGGAGGAAAGATAATTTTGAAAAGGTGGTACACCCATCATAAAATGCCTTATTGGACACATCCAGTAGCCTCTAATACTTCAATTTTTCTTCATCATCCAATAGAGGATTTACTGATTCGTTAAATTATTCTGAGGAAATTTGGTCATCATAGATTTCAAAAGGTTCAACTTCTTCATCAAGCGGCTCATCAACCACATCATGAAGAATGTCATCCTTACACCTAGGTATATTAACCCCAAAAGCTGCTCTCAACAAACCTTTCATATCATCTGCACTAGTAAAATTCGGCGGGTCAATATTTGTTTCTTGACTTGTGCTTCCTCTATATTTTATATCATCAAGAATGTCCCCTTTACCATGAAAAATAAAATGTTTATACTCCTTATGGAAACCTTTGAATAAAATATGTTGCTCCACTCCTTCTATAGGTAACCATTTATCTACTTTGCATGTCCTACATGGAAATCGAGTCCTTCCTTCTACGAGATTTTCCTTAGCAAGCTTAATAAATTTGACAGCACCATCAAGATAATCAGGATGATCATTTGGTAATTCAATCCAACATGAGTCCATTTCTACAAACATAAAATAATTTAGTACAATATCTTATATGCTTCATTTATGATAATAAAACAAATATTATTTAAGGAGCAGCCCTAAAAATTCAAGGACAATCAGATTGCACAAGAAGGGCTGATAAGAGACAGAACTAACATTAGGAGAATTAAAACTGAATGTGAAACAAGAAGGGCATTTTTCCTTTGGAATGATTCTCGCTTTGGGTGCAAGAAGCCCTGCGTTCAATTGGAATAGCCCTTCAGAATTATCTAGCAAATTCTTTGGCCAACCCCAAACCTATTGTGCTATAAAGTCTAAATATGCTTACGAGATGCTTAATGCAGAAGATCCAAAGCCTATAGGAAGATCCCATCTTGAGTTTAATTAATTATTGGGGTGCCCTGTCAGCAACATCTAACATTCTTTTTGGCAAACTCAAAAACCATTCTACCACAAAAGCCAAACCATAAATTTATAAAGTATCACAAGATGTATTAGAGATTCAAATCATTAAGCCTACATTATCAAATGTTCACTTGAAGTTAAACCAAAAGAGCCTGAGAAATAGACGATGACAAGAAAATCAAGGTGTTCATTTAAAACTGCAAGAGTATTTTGGCTAAAGGAGCATGCTCAAAAATCCACAGACATTCCCATCACAACTAGAAAGATTGGAAAGAAATAGCCAAACCAAAGGACAAGTTCTAACAATATAAGTGACCAAGAAAAACAGGGCATTTGGATTAGTGGTATGCTTCTCGCTTTAGGTGCAAGAGGTCCTGAGTTAAAGTCTTGGAATATCACGTCTGCTATGTCACATATTCTCTTTTGCAAACTAAAAAACTACCCTACAACAAAAGTTCAAGAATGGAGATATAATCTATTACAAGAAGCATCAGACATCTACACGACTGAAGCATAAAGGATCAGATTTGGCCTTAAAGTTTGACCAATATATAATTGAGATAAACAAAATGATGAGAACAAAATAAAGGCATCCACCCAGGATACTAGAACCACATTATTTTTGCTGCAAGTGCGCTTGCTGTTTAGGAGCACGCTCAGAAATCAAAAGACATTAGAATAAGAGTTAAAAAGAATGGAAGGAAACGCAAAACCGACGCACAAGAAGAATAACAGCATTGATCAAGAACAAAACATGAGCATTTGGTCTAACGGTATGATTCTCGCTTTAGGTGTGGGAGGTCCAGAGTTCAATTCTCGGAATGCCGTAATTGCAAAATTCAATATTCTCTTTTGCAGACTCAAAAACTACTTTGCAACAAAAATCAAACAATGAAAATATAAAGTTTTACAAGAAGCATGGGACATCCATAAGACTCAAGCCTAAAGGATTAGATTCGCACTTAAAGTTTAACCAATACATACATTGCAACAAACGAGATCAATGTTAGCAAAAATCAAAGTAGTAGGTTAAATATTAACCTAAAGGTTGAAAAAACAATGTATAATTAACTAAGGCTAAAAGGCACTTTGATGAAATGGATACTGCAAAGGAATGTAAGTAGCATTTATTTTCTATGAGATAACTTAACAAACCATTAAGTAACTACCTTTACAAAATATGTTTCTTTAACATATATTTATTGAGAGGATATTCTGAACTAGCATAATCTTAATTAGGTCCCTAGTGAGTAGAAACTCAATGTTATTGATGTGAGTCTTAAGTCAATTTGTTTTGTCATATGAGATTTTATGAAGGGAATTCAAATCGCTTTCTTGAATGAAAAGATGTCACTATGAACAAAAGCTAACGGAGGATAAATTTTCCAAATCAAATGAAGTAAATTTCAATACACTAAAATCATTATTAAGGGCTTTGAAGGAACGTGGCTGACATTCAACATCAAGGGCCAGGATTGAAAGTTGCCTAAGTGTTAGGCAACAGATGAAAACCTCACATCTAAAATGTAATGTTATGAGTCCTAAAGAACAAATAAAATAAACCAATTTGCAACAATTTATACGGGTTCATGGATATACCATCACCAAATAAAACGCAGTTTCACTTAGTTTTTTGACGGCCTAGTATCTTATTTATAACAGGAACACAATATATGATCTTTAATTTTTCTTAATCTCACTTATTGCAAGTTACAAATACACTATCATACCATTGTATCCCCATTCTCAGCACAGCATGTCAACACCACTTACTACAGATTTAAATTACCAAATCGACTATCAAGATGTCAGAGGTTTGAGCAATGTAATTGTTGAATGCATGTGAACAGGCTGAGCATTCTAACAAATTAGAAAATGCAGTAAATATGACCCAGAAAAGAATCATTTTTCCATTATATTGATGAACCAATTATTATTGGAATTACAATAGAGGAATATGTGATAATAACAATTCAACCAATACAACATCGAAGCATGAAAATGCCAAGCTGCCCAAAGGGTAACTTCAGAAGCACATAAGTAACTTGTGTGGAAGGAGAGATACACACAGACTGAGCAAAGAAATTCCTACTCACTCTGTGTCAGCGTCAGTCCCTTGCTCTTAGTTTAGTAGGCTTCAATTTCTCCACTGAGGCAGGGCACTTCAACAGAACCCCGATAAACCATCAACCATCAACTTATTACCATCCAAATTGTAGAAATTAAAAGAACACACAATCAACACCAAAAATTGTTCCGTAAACCCAAAATTTCCCAAAAAAAAAAAAAAAAAAGGCTACAAACCTCAACAAATTCACAGGCATGAGTTGAAGTTAAGCGAATTACTGGCCGAAAAAGAGAAATCGAGTTCCATGACAGATTGTGGCTCACGGTTCTGTGCGAAATCGATCGAGACTCACGATTCTGGGCGCAATTGATTGAGAGCTGGAGTTAGGGTTCTGGTTTTTGGCGAATGCAAAATTGATGTAGGAGGTAGATAGGCTAGGGTTCGTGCATGGGTTTTGATCTGTTCTGGGTGAATGTTCTGGGAAAATGCAAAACCTGGAACTCTGTTTAATTATTTTCAATCTGTTGAAGGCAAAGAGAAATCGTGGGTTGGAAACTCGACCGGCCAAATACTTTACAAACACAAGTTCTAGTTTTTGTTTAACTTGGGACTCTATAAAATTTGGGCGCGGGTTCCAATGTGAATTATCTCAACCCTTTTAATGGCCGCGATAGTTCTTACCATAAAAAGTGTTGAGATTTCTTGATTAGTATCGACACAAACGATAAGGTTTGGTACATAAGGGTTGAAATCTGGGCCGCTTTCCAGTAGTGCCACATTGTAAGATCATATCCCAAGCCATACATATATGCCACAGTCACACTTCTTCAGGCACAACACATACAACCTCATCACATTATCACCTGCACCGCTACAAATCAAACTACGAAATGTGCAGTTGTACCCGAATGAGGAGGCAGAATCTATTGAATTGAATGTGCGAAACAGGGTTGTACAGCCTCCTCTACATATCATCCAATGAATGCACTATATGCTGCTACGTCGCTTCCGTCCACGCATAATGACTCATCCCGTGCACATGATTGGCATAACGTTGTAACTCCCACGTGACTCCATACACAGCACGAGAGAACAACAATCCACTAAGGACCTGTTAGGCGATAATTTGTCGCATTTTACATGCCTTTTTCGCCTAATCTTAGCTCGTATAATAACGTTATCTTTAGAGTTTTTCTTGTTTTATTCAATATTCTTTGAGATTTTTACTTGTTTTGTTTATTCTTGCAGGTAATAAGTTGAACCAAGCAAATACCGCAAAAAGGGGCGAAAAAGGATCAAAACAGGCGAAAAGACGGGAAACGGAGCCAACTGGGCAAAACCGGCCAGCAATGTGGCACGGCCACACCATGCCACGTGGCACGGCCGTGCCATCATGGCACGGTGGGGCCGTGCCCACTGGCACGGTCGTGCCACTCGTGTCTCCGTCCGGTTCTTCGCGGCCCGCCTTGTCTTCTATTTAATCCCCTCTTTCGGCCTTGCTTACGGGAGGCTTCTTCTTCTATTTTTCTAGGTTAGTTTAGATTAGATTGTAGGCAATAAAAATCCCATTGAGGGGATTAGATTAGGATGGAACTTGTAGATTCAAGGAATTGGATTGCAAATTCATCCTATCAAACATGAGTTTTCTCTTTCCTTCTCTTTTATCTTATGTTTTGTTCTTGCTTTAGATTTCGTTAAGTCGGTTTATTTGTTTCATTTTGGTTTGATTTAATTGCTTTGTTTCA
The DNA here is from genome assembly GCA_029747015.1 of Carnegiea gigantea. Classification (NCBI taxonomy): domain Eukaryota; kingdom Viridiplantae; phylum Streptophyta; class Magnoliopsida; order Caryophyllales; family Cactaceae; genus Carnegiea; species Carnegiea gigantea. Next base: position 112,919 of record JAKOGI010000708.1, read on the forward strand.
TGTTTACCCCATGTTAGAATTGCTTGTTAGAATTAGATTAGTTTTATCATCTTTTCTCTTGTTCATGTTTGCTAGTTTAAGCGTAGTTAGGTTTTATGCTTTCTTATGTTGATTAGTTGGTAGATTTGTGGCTTGGATTGTGATTAGCCTCTTGATGGCTAATTAATCTTGTACTAGGCCTAACCATACCCAATCTATGCTTAGAACCTAGAGTTTTCCTTCACGCCCGCCAAGTGTTCGATGAAATGCCTGAGAGGGTTTTCATCCATATTTTTGGGCGATTGACTTATGCTGAGAGGTGAGGTCAATTAGCTAGTGTGGGAGAGGGAATAGCCGAGTTCGGGACATGAAAATAGTATCCGAATCGAGTTAGGTCTGGGGTTACTAGTTTTGTGGTCTCATTGGGCTAACCCCATGAAAATAGGTGGTTAGGCTAATTAGACTAGCTCATAACCCTTGAGAGAGGGCTTGGGTGGCCTTTGATGGTGCAACCGATCATCTCTGGTTCATGATGTAGTTTGGGGAGATTAGACTTGTTTAGTTGGTTCATTCGTTGGTCAAATCGCCACTCCAAGTCGCTTTTTCTATGTTTGTAGCGTAGTTTAGTTTTCCCTTATCACCCTTCGATCTTGCCTAGCTCGAGACGCTTTAGCTAGCCCTAGTAGTTGGAAATACAATTCCTTGCGAACGACACCCCAAGTACTCAATGATACACCTTGCGCTTGGGGTTTATAAATATTAAAACTCTATTTTTCTTGCAACGAGTTTTTGGCGCCGTTGCTGGGGAATGGGTGTTTTTCAATATTGGGGTTTACTTCAGCATTCGAGGCTAGGCCTTTAGAAAATCCAAAAAAAAAAAATCAAAAATTTCAAAAAAAAAAATATGTCTCTTTCCCACTTCCCTCAACATGAGCACGAATTGTTTTGGCGATACTATGATAGATTACATGCTTTTCTTGCTCATTGTGGTTATTGCCTAGAAAAGTGGGAAATTTTGAACATGGTATATGAGGGTGTCACTTGTGAGACCCGTGCTCTTTTGGAGCATTGGGATTTTTGTGCTCGGAATGTTGATGAAGCTTAGGAATTACTTGAGTGGTTGGCTAGGGATACTTATGAATTTGAGACTAGTCAATTTACTTCATCCACCCCATCCCCCTGCGTTCCTAATTATACACCTCTTGCATGTGAGATCTGCCATTGTTCTAACCATGACAGTGTTTCTTGTCCCTATCGTATTTCTGCTGATGATTTTGCTAGAATTTCTAGTATGATAAAGGCCATGAACAAGCAACAAGTTGAGTTTGCTGAGTTTGTTAATAAACTGCGGGAGTATGACCTATCACCCGAGACGGACCCTAGTTCTAGTGCTCCTAGACTTGATGTCAATCTGTGTGATGATGGTGCGTCTTTTCCTCCTCCAGAGTCCGGACTAGAGGACGTGCGCGACCCTCCCTTACCTACTCTACCTCTTGTTGCTCCATCCCTACCTAGCCCCTTGAAGGACAACACTATGACCTATCCTAATCCACCTTTTCCTTTAGCTCAGTCAACGGAGTTCGAGGTAGGTGCGACATTTTGTGTTGGTGCTAGTATCGGTGGGGATGATTTCTGTCTTGAGTCAGACGGTACTTTTAGTGAGGTGCATGATCTCGATGAGATTCTCGAGGGGGAGTCCTGTGTGGATGCTGTGGCTGCAGTTTCATCTAGTCCTGATCTTACTGACCATATATCCCTCAACCCCCTTGATTTTTCTCATGCTTCTTCATGTTCACTACCCTCCCCTTCCCCTCAATATTGTGACCTCTCACCGATCGATCCTCTTACGGTGCTCGAGGGGAATGTGGTTGACTGTTCTGAGCCTCTAAGTACTTTTAGAGGGTATGACCCCCTCCTTGATCCTTATCGTCTGTACCTAGAGGGCATGCCTGGAGAAATCACATTGACTATTGTATTTGATTATTCTGCTGATTTCTCACAGGTATTTGGTGAGTTTAAGAGGGCACTAACTTTGTTTGCTCCATCTTTACTGGTGTTCTCTTACTCACACCATTCTGAGCCGCATGCAGCAATGCATGATAAGCTCCTACGAGCTTTGACTGCATCCGAGATGACGACTCGCATCTTGAGCGGCAAGGAGTGGCTGATGCTCCTTAAGTCGTCATGGCATAGTTCGGGTACATTCAGTACCCGACCTGGTATAATCGTTCTCACTCTTCTCTTCCCCCCTTCTTTTTATTTTTCTTTTCTTTCTTTTTTTGTTTTTGTTTAGTTGTGAATATTAGGATTGTGTTTTTGTTGGTGATCATCTTGTGGTGAAATTTGGATGTTGTTGAGCCGTTGTTGGTTATGATCACCATTTTTGTGTTTTTGTGGATTTTTATTGTGTTGTGATTGGTGGTGTTGTTGGATTGGTCTATATTTGTTTTTGGTGGTGTTAGTTTGTATTTATGTGTGATCGTGTTGTTGTTTTGGGTGAGATTGTGTTTTTGGGAGAGTGTGTTAGCTTGTGTATATATTTGTCGATTTTGTATGTCTTGTGTTTGATTTTGTTTTCTTTATTTTTGTGTGTTGGTGATACTCACGGCTCCCAATGAGGACATTGTGAGATTTAGGTGTGGGGGTGGGGTCATCTCCCCTTTTCTTTTTATTTTTGTGAAAAATTTTCATTTTTGTGTAAATTTTTCATTTTTTCTCCTTTTTGTATAAATTTTTCTTTTCCTTTTGAATTTAGGGGAGTTTTGTACTATTTTGATCAGCCTTGATCTCCGGTACCTTGACTATTAGCTCATATATAAGTATAATGTCCATGACAGATGTTCATCTCCAATCTGTCGTTTTAGGTCTCAGTTCTAACCCCAACAGTCCACTGTAATTTTGCAATCCAGTCCTGATTTATGTATTATCATCATCCTATATTCTTAGTCTTTCATGATTGACTCTCCCACTTGTCTACTGCACAGCTCCTTTTATATGTGCTGGCACCTCCATTTTCCAAAACAAAAGCAAAAACAAACAAATTCAAGTGCTACTGGGTGTATGCCTTTGAGGCGTGGCATGAGTTTGTATTGAAAAAATAATGGAAAGAAAAAAAAAACAAAAAGTGGGGAAGAAAAGAATTGGAAATGACAAGTACCCCTTTGAGGCATGCGCTACTGGGTGTTACCCTTTGAGGTAATACTGCTACTGGGGAAGCTTGCTTTCCATGCGAGCCATTTGAAAAGGTAGCTTGTGTCAGCTGCGTGGGATTGAGTTTGGTTTTGGTAGGCTTAATTTTAGGGTGATGATACACTTGCACACAGGCACCAGGATGGATTCACTATTTTCATGTGTCGTGGGGTGAAAAGCTGATGTCTGAATGTCATTCTTTGGGATAATGTGTCCTGAAATGCATATAATACTTGTATATAGACTGATACTTGAGTTACTAGGGGGTTTTGGTTGATCCGAACGTGTACAGTTCACCTTGATGTATATATTTTGTTTTGTCATTTTCATTTTTCATTTTTTGTTTCTCTTTTCTTTGTTTTTCCTTTCTGAGATTTTGTGGGTATATCTTCTACAAACCCTCACGAGACCTTACTCGTCCACTTGGGGGAACCAAGGGGTTCAAAGGGCTTGTTGCATATGCTAAATGCAACCGTGATTCCTACAAAAGTGAGTTAGGTTCCTAGGTTAGTTTTTCTTTTGTCTTGCTCGAGGACGAGCAAAAGATAGGTGTGGGGGTATTTGTTAGGCGATAATTTGTCGCATTTTACATGCCTTTTTCGCCTAATCTTAGCTCGTATAATAACGTTATCTTTAGAGTTTTTCTTGTTTTATTCAATATTCTTTGAGATTTTTACTTGTTTTGTTTATTCTTGTAGGTAATAAGTTGAACCAAGCAAATACCGCGAAAAAGGGGCGAAAAAGGATCAAAACAGGCGAAAAGACGGGAAACGGAGCCAACCGGGCAAAACCGGCCAGCAATGTGGCACGGCCACACCATGCCACGTGGCACGGCTGTGCCACCATGGCACAGTGGGGCTGTACCCACTGGCACGGTCATGCCGCTCGTGTCTCCGTCCGGTTCTTCGCGGCCCGCCTTGTCTTCTATTTAATCCCCTCTTTCGGCCTCGCTTTGGGGGCTTGCTCTTCTATTTTTCTAGGTTAGTTTAGATAAGATTGTAGGCAATAAAAATCCCATTGAGGGGATTAGATTAGGATGGAACTTGTAGATTCAAGGAATGGGATTGCGAATTCATCCTAATCAAACATGAATTTTCTCTTCCCTTCTCTTTTATCTTATGTTTTGTTCTTGCTTTAGATTTCGTTAATTCAGTTTATTTGTTTGATTTTGGTTTGATTTAATTGCTTTGTTTCATGTTTAACCCATGTTAGAATTGCTTGTTAGAATTAGATTAGTTTTATCATCTTTTCTCTTGTTCATGTTTGCTAGTTTAAGCGTAGTTAGGTTTTATGCTTTCTTGTGTTGATTAGTTGGTAGATTTGTGGCTTGGATTGTGATTAGCCTCTTGATGGCTAATTGATCTTGTATTTGGCCTAACCATACCCAATCTATGCCTAGAACTTAGAGTTTTCCTTCACGCCCGCCAAGTGTTCGATGAAATGCTTGAGAGAGCTTTCATCCATATTTTTGGGCAATTGATTTATGCTGAGAGGTGAGGTCGATTAGCTAGTGTGAGAGAGGGAATAACCGAGTTCGGGACATAAAAATAGTATCCGAATTGAGTTGGGTCCAGGGTTGCTAGTTTTGTGGTCTTATTAGGCTAACCCCATGAAAATAGGTGGTTAGGCTAATTAGACTAGCTCATGACCCTTGAGAGAGGGCTTGGGTGGCCTTTGATGGTGCAACCGATCATCTCTGGTTCATGATGTAGTTTGGGGATGTTAGTCTTGTTTAGTTGGTTCATTCATTGGTCAAATCGCCACTCCAAGTCGCTTTTTCTATGTTTGTAGCGTAGTTTAGTTTTCCCTTTTCACCCTTCGATCTTGCCTAGCTCAAGACGCTTTAGCTAGCCCTGGTAGTTGGAAATACAATTCCCTGCGGAGGACACCCCACGTACTCAACGATACACCTTGCACTTGGGGTTTATAAATATTAGAACTCTGTTTTTCTTGCAACAGGACCAACCATGTGTACAATTTCAACCATAACTCTAGCTGCTTCTCTCCCGCATTCTTCTCACACAGGTACACCATTGCAGCAATGAAGTTCTTGTACACATTGTTATCCTTGCTTCATTCCCCAACCTTCCTACTCCTCAACTCCTCCTGTTCTTCCTCTTATACTCTGTACCTCATCATATCCCAAACTCTATCGTCATCTTATCATCATCAAAATCAACCCTTTCTCCAGTTGCAGGCAACCCTGTCAGCAGCGCAACATCAAACACAGAGAATGGGGCTATCCTGTCTGCCAACCTAAATGCCTTGCTATGTAGCACCTAACAGTTGACAAGTGCAAGTGCTAGGTTCCGTTCCATGGAAAACGAACGGTATTTGAGGATAGGTCTCAACACCGTTCCTATCACTGCATCTTTCCGTACATCAGACATAGCCTCATTCAAGCTCACCACACGCTCTATGGTGCACCTTCCCCTAATACCTACACCTCCACACTTTTCATCTTTTAATGGGTGCTCCCTAATACTACAGTATCCCCTACGACTTTCCTCCTCCCCCTCCTCTGTTGCCCGGGCACAGGCAACTCCTATTACCCTTTTTTGGTTCAACATCAGACACATTGTCCAAGTCCATTTGAGACATCGACACATTAGGACTATCATCACCACCGGCATCAACTCCACCCTCGAAATCACTCCCAGAAGAGTAAATTAGGTTATCTTCCTCAAAATACTTTCACAGAACCTCCAGTTTTAGAACATTACTCACCCGCTTCCATGCCTCTGATTCGTCCCCTCTCCCCTTCACTATCATAACCTCCCCCCACATCCTCCGGAAACTCTCACTCGGACTCCAACAACACACTTTCACCACTACTACCCCCACCTATACTCCCCTCCGCCATATAGTCACTCCCGGATGAAGTCCTCACATCGTCACCCTCATCGACCATATACAGTCTACATGACTCCCACCACAATGTGTATGAACTCCCTCCCTCCTCCTGCTGTGACGTTCTATGCCGTTTCGATGATGCCTTGTAACGCCCCAAATATACATGATTCATTGCCTACATTCGCCTACTTGCATTCACCTGCTTAAGGTTATCAATAAGATATAATAACTCAATGAACGGGGCATTACCGCCGTCCACGAAGGACAAGGCTTCCGTTATGCATCAAAACTTCCCATAAACCAAAGGTTACCCTATAAAGGGGCATTCACCATCTTGTTAGAATTGAGAGTACACTGACACAAGAGGGGGGTGAATTGTGTTAGCAGATTTTCGCAGTTTCTGGGAACAGCCTTGGAACTTGTTTGGACAGACTGTTTGTAACGTGCACAGGAAGTGTAAAACAGCGAAATAATTGAAAGATGAGAACACAAGATTTTTTACGTGGAAACACCTCGAGTCCAACCGAGGCAAAAACCACGACCTACCCCTGTAGGATTTTCACACACTTCCACTAAACGGGCTAAACACGTTGCAAAGGTAACCTTCACTGTTACAATTACAACACACGTAACTGTCTACCTTAGACTAGTTACACACTACGTCCTAGTCTCCCAGACTTGGACACACTCACGTAATCGTCTCCCCAAGACGAATTACACACGTCCAAAGCCTCCCTAGGCTTGGACACACTCAACTCTCACTTTGATGAAAGAAGAGAATAAAAACACCTTACTTTTGTGCTTCTAACTAAGCGAATGTAAGGTACACTTTGAAGGTTTTTCTGAAAATATGATTTGCAAGTTAAATCCCTAGAAAAACCGTGTAAAAGCTTCCTCAAAAATTTATGAAATCGTGTGTAAAACGGTGTATGAACCGTGTGTGTGTATTCCATGAGGAGGTGTAGAAGCTCCTTAAATAGTAGAGGGCAACAAGATCTTTTTGTGTGCTTGATCCACAAGTATAAGATCTTTTTGCTCCTAAAAAGATTATGGAAAGTGACTAATATTTTCAGTTGCCAAATCCTGAAATTTCCTATCTTATATTCCAAAAATAAGAGTTTGATTTATTTTGTAAAAGATTTCCTTTAAAAGCTAGACTCAAAATCTCCACAATATATTTTCAAAGCCAAAGATTAACTTATCCTGGGTTTAATGATAACAGAAAATTTATCTCAAATATTTTCAAAAACGTCAGCCCAAGATTTGGAAAAAACTATGAAAAATCGTTTTGGCTTGAAAACAGTCTGAACCCTGATCTCAGAACTGATCTGAGACAGTGTTCTTAAAAATCATTCAAGGTAAATGTTAAATCGAGTTCTTCCAAGTGGCATATTAACAAGAATCTAAGAAAATAAAACCTATAACAGACCAAGACTCTTGTTGAATCCACCGGATAGCATCTATAGGATCTTGACTTGTTACTTCAATGCTGTGGTGTTACTCAGAACTGTTCCCTGAACTGTTTCTGGAGTTCTTCATGTCTTTGATGTGCTTTAAGTTCTTTTCCATTCAGCTGTTCTAAGGAACTGTTCTTAAGACCTATTGCTACAAGTTACTCAGAACTGTTTCCTGAGCTGTTCCTTGAGTACTCCATGTCTTTGATGTGCTTTAAGTTCTTTTCCATTCAGCTGTTCTGGGGACCTGTTCTTAAGACCTATTCTCGACCATGGTTAATCAAGCAGTTTCAAAGTTTTCCAAACAGTATTTGGAACCTGTTCGATCAACACACTCAAGTGTATATTCTTTTTGTGTTTGTTATCATCAAAACCTTACATTACATAATGATGGGGTCAACAATTTCCCAACAATTTCCCCCTTTTTGATGATGACAAACCAAATGATCTTATTGGCATAAAAGGCAAAAGCAGGTTTCAAGATAAAACGTTCATGGTCAAGCCCATCTTCCCCCTTTTTGTTTTGAGAAGTCAACTGAAGCTAGGTCAAACTAAAATGATCCTGGTCATGCCCATCTTCCCCCTTTTGACATCATCGAAAAAGGGTGGTCAGGTCAAACAAGAGAGGCAGGGTGTTTGCAGTCACCACCTGTTGGGTAATGGAGGAAAGACAGCCTGCGATACACTCAAGTATATGGTACGGTAATGATATTGGCCATCCGAGTCACGCATAAACAAATAGCAACAAGAAGACAAGCATGGCACAACCAAGATTAGCATAAACCATTATCAGTCACAAAGCACAACCAAAGAGTTAGAAACAGTTGTTGTGAACAAGGTGGAGAATCAAGAGAGGCAAAACAGGGTAGGATCAGGGTGGAGGAGAAGAGAGTTTGGCTGTGAGGACGGAGAGAATGGACATCAGATCCTCATGGCGCTTGGCATTGAGAGCCTTCTCCTCGGCAAGGGCAGCTTTAACCTCAGTGAGCTCGGTCTTCAACCGGTTTTGATCTAGAAGCAAGGCATCAACATAAGGCTCACTGGGGGGAGAACCAGGAACAGGGGTGAAGGGTGTTTGAGGCCCCTGTTTGGAACCAGAAGGCTCACCCTTTGCAAGTTTAAACCCACAACTGATCAGGGTGCTGCTTCCTATCTCATCTGTTACTTGCACCCCTACCTTCTTCTGCAAAGAAACCCCAAAGTGCTCAAAGACTGAAGTCAGAAGAAATCCATACCCCAGGTCATGTTCTCTGGCCGTGTTTGCAATGTGGGAGATATGACTGATCATGATGGCTGGGAGGTTGATCTACTCTCCCCGGTCCAGGAGATCGGTCAGGCATTGATCCATTGCATCTGCAAGGTTACGCCCTTGGCCACGGGGGATGATGTTCTTGATGATGAACCAGAAGAGCAATCGATGACACGGTGTCATCTCCCCTTTCTCAACTGACCTGGGTGTTTGCGACCCTGGTTGTTGACTCAACCTTTGAGTCAATTGGAGTAATCTTTCAGCTCCAAGTACTGCCTTGTTTTCTCTTACATACACCCCAAAGCCCTCAGCATGAATGCCCAGAATGTCTCCCAATTCCTGAGCATTGAACCGTATCCCCTTCCCATTGACCATACTTGCCACCACTCCATTGGTGACCTGACAGTTGGCATAGAATTCAGCCAACTCTGGTACAGAACACCCTCTCTGGGTGTTTGCAAAGAGATCTAGTCAACCTTGGGCAGTAAGCTTTCCAGGAACATCTCCAGGCCCTATTTATGAAAATAGGCAATTTTGACAATTTTGCCCCGTACTACACTTCTTTGAAGAAAATGGGCAACTCGGTCTCCTGTGGGCATGTTAGTTTTGGCTTTCTTGGATTTCGGTTCATCAGGTTTGGCGTTTGTGGGCACAGTCAGAGCTGAAGCCGCCTTTCTCTTTGATGAGGCTCGCTTGGAAGAAGGCTTCACTGATGAACCAGGGTCAGGCACCTGTTTGGAAACAATTTCCTCAGGTTCTGATTCTTCAGGCACCTGTTCTGGGGCTTGTTCTGGAATAGCTTTTCTCTTGGTTGGGGTGCTTTGGGTTGTGGTTGATGGAGACTGGGTAGATTCTTTAGTGGATTTGGTAGAGGCTTTTGCAGTAGAAGGTTCAGGTACTTGTTTAGGCTGGGAAGAACCAGAGAGTGAACCAGAACTGCGGGTTCAAGGTCTACGAACAGGTGTGGGAACAGGTTTTGAAGTGGTGGTTTTAAACCGACGTCTAGGCCCCTACTCACCTGATTTAGTTTTCTGGAAGGGCTACGGTTGGAGGACCTCTATGGTTGACTCAGACCCATCACTGTTAGTCTCCTCAAGGTCTTCCACTCGATCCAAATTTATGATGGGGTCATCCATTATGTCAAAGAAAACAGGGGCAGACCCTGTTCGGGTTTTCCTCAGTTCAGAAACAGGTTCAGACCCTGTTCGTGCCATATCAGACTCAGCCAGACCCTTGTTGGTTTCAAAGACACCCTTAAACCTAGTCGGTTTCACATTAGGGTCAAACAACTCCAAATCCCATCCAAACACCGGTGGAACATCATCCAATTTCAGCCCCACCGTTCGCAAGTCTAGACATTTTAAAAATCCAAAAGTTTTAGAGTAAATCGGCAAAGGGGGTAGAGAATCAAACCACATACCTCTGATTTGTGCAGTCGCGGCCGTCGCAAACAAGGGCAGAGCAATGGGTGTTGGTGGCGACGCCATGCGGGGGCGCTTCGAGACTAAGGTATGAGACATGGTGGTGCTGCGTTTGCTGCTGTCGGAATTCACCATTGATGTTGAAGAGGAGCTCGAGTTTTTAGAGATTTAGGGTTTAGGATTGAAAGAGAGAGAGCGAGAGAGTGAAATTGAGAGGGTTCTAGGTGACTGGGGCACGACGTGAGCAAGCAGGAAGTTAAGGGGGTACTTGCTTCCAACCGAAAAGAGCAGTATTAAATCTCCCAGTCACGCACGTTTCAACAAAAGTCAACAACTGAATTAACTACCTGATTTGCACAGAGTGACAAACAGTGGCCATACCTATTCTTGGTGCTTGTTCCTGCAGTCAATTGCTTGGTAACATGGGACAATAAGGGCAATATCATCAGACCTCAACGAGTGTCAACAAGCTGTATTCCACACATGTGCTAAATATAGCACCAAGTTTGACTGCAATCAATAATTTCAACAAGCTTGACCTGAAAAGCCCTTTAACTAGACAAGCATTGGGGGTTAATTAAGCATTCTCAAGTCATGTTAATTAGACCCAGTTCCAATCTGTTCCTCTCAAACTGTTCTCTACTTAGTGCCTTGGTGAAAATATCAACAATTTGTTTATTAGTGGCATAGAAATTCATTGAAACCAAGCCTTTTTCAACATTGACTCTCAAAAAGTGATGACGAATGTCAATATGTTTAGTCCTTTTATGCTGACAGGGGTTTTTGCAAATATTAATTGCACTTGTATTATCACAAAATATGGGAATGCATCCCGTGTCAACACAAAAATCTTTGAGTTGTTGCCTTATCCACAGTAGTTGAGCACAATAAGAAGCAGCTGCAACATATTCAGCTTCTGCTGTGGACATGGCAACTGAGTGTTGTTTCTTGGTTGCCCAAGATACCGAACAGAGTCCAAGAAAATGAGCCATACCTGAGGTGCTTTTGCTATCAACCAAGAAACTTTCAGAACCAGGGGGTTGTATTACATACACCTCCTCTTTAAGGTATCCGTTGAGGAATGCACTTTTGACATCCATCTGATATAGCTTGATCTCCATGTGGGCTGCAAAAGCTATCAAGATTCGAATAGCCTCAATCCTTGCAACAGGTGCAAAGGTCTCTTCATAATCAATGCCTTCTTCTTGGTTGTAGCCTTGAACCACTAGCCGGGCCTTGTTTCTAGTGACTGTTCCGAGCTCATCAAGCTTATTTCAGAACACCCACTTGGTGCCAATAATTGATCTGTCTTCCGGCTGAGGTACAAGATGCCACACCTTATTCCTTTCAAACTGATGGAGCTCCTCTTGTATTGCTGTAACCCAATCTGAATTTTGGTGCTTCCATGGTCGTGGAGTAAGCGGATCCACAGACACGCTTTCTACTCTTCCTGGAATACTCGGTGAAACAGGTTCTGGATCTGTTCTCGAGGCTGTTCTGGAGCCTGTTCCTGAGCCAGTTCTGAAAGAATTGGGCTGATTTTGTATCAAACTGGGTTCAGCAGTGCTTCCCCCTGTTTGATTCGAACCTTGCCCTCCTTCCAAGGAAACAGCTCCCTATCCTGTTCCATCCTCAAAACTCTTACCTTTCTCATGTGTGAGCAATGAGTCTCTTCTGGCAAGTCCCAGTTCAAACTCTGCATCCTGTGCATCATCCTCAACAAGAGAGTTAGTTTCATCAAATAGCACATGCACACTCTCCTCAACACACAAAGTTCGTTTATTAAACACTTTGTATGCTTTACTGTGTGAGGAGTAGCCAAGAAATATCGCCTCATCACTCCTTGGATCAAATTTTCCTAAGACATCCTTCCCATTATTATGCACAAAACATTTACAACCAAATACTCTCAAATGCATAAGATTGGGTTTTCTACCTTTGAGAAGCTCATAAGGAGTTTTGTTTAGAATGGGTCTGATCATGCATCTATTTATAATGTAGCGTGATGTGTTCAAAGCTTCGGTCCAAAAGTTTCTAGGAAGACCACTATCAACAAGCATTGTTCTAGTCATGTCTTCTAGAGTATGATTTTTTCGCTCTACCACCCCGTTCTGCTAGGGTGTTCTTGGGGCTGAAAAATCATGATCCACATCATGCTCATTACAATAGTCAATAAAGCTTGAATTTTCAAATTCTGTACCATGATCAGACCTTAGGCAAACCAATGAGTGTCCTACTCTCTTTTCAACCTTTTTAAGAAACGCAAGAAATTTTTCAAATGTTTCATCTTTAGAAGCCAAAAACAAGGTCCATGTGAAATAAGAGTAATCATCCACTATCACAAGCACATACCTCTTTACACCTCGACTTGAGATCCTCATAGGACCACATAAATCTACATGTAGCATCTCAAGAGGTCGGGTAGTGCTAACACAGTTTTTCAGTTTAAAAGAGGTTTTGACTTGTTTATCCTTGGCACAAGCGTCACATACCTTGTCATCATTGAATTTGATGGAAGGTAGGGCAACTACTAGGTCTTTAGTGACAAGTTCATTCAAGAGTGAGAGACTTGCATGGCCTAGTCTCTTGTGCCAAAGCATGACATCATTATTTAAAGCATTTAAACAAGTCAAATTGTTTTGGGGAAGTGAGAGAATACTTACTTTACACACATTTTTGTGTCGCTTCCCCCTCAACACAACATCTCCTGTGTTGATATTGACGACCAAGCATTGTTTTGAAGAAAACACTACTAGGTTGTCTTTATCACACAGTTGGGACACGCTGAGTAGGTTATGTTGTAAACCATCCACCAGATATACATTGTCAATTGAATGGGGGAGTGACTCACCTATCTTACCTATACCGACAATTGTCCCTGATTTGCCGTTTCTAAATGCCACACTCCCTCCATCAGAGGCTGTAAGTGAGAGGAAGTTTGATTTTTCACCAGTCATGTGCCTTGAACAACCGCTATCCACATACCACAATTGGTTGTTTGCTGAGTTGTTTGCTCGGTTGTTCCCCCTCACTTTAGCCTGCAAAACAAACTAGAGGTTAGTTTTGGGAACCCAGATCCACTTGGGTCCCATTCGTTTTGAAGTGCAAATCTTATCTTTTCTAACCCATATTTGTTTTACATGAATCAAGTTCTTTTCCATGGCATACCTTCTTATAGGACACGTATACTGATAATGCCCCGTTTTACCACAATAAAAACAAACAATATTTTCAGGTAATCCCGCATATTTTCTATTAACAGGGTAAACGGTGCGCTTAGTCACAAAGCCTAATCCTCTTTTGCCCTGGTTACAGTGAGTGTTCAGCCAATTTAGTGCCTGTGCGGATCTGTTCCAGCGCTTGTTTGCAGCAAGGTCTGATTCTACTTATTTTATCTTTTCAAGCAATTTACCGTTCTCAACAAGTAGGGATTCAATCTTCTGTTTCAGTTCAAGAGACTCATTTTCAAGCTTAGTAAGGTCAGAAACAAAGGCTTCTTCTTTCATGCTTAAGGTCTCTTTGGATTTATTGAGGTCTTCATGCAAAATAATATTCTTCATATCAGTTTCAATTTTTTCATTTTTAAGAATTTTGTTTTCATGCTCTAATTCTCTAATATCCCTTTTTAGCTTAGAACATGTATCCTTTAACATACAATTTTCAGAATTAATAGCATCACACTCATCCATCAAGGTAAACAATAACTCTTGAAGTTTTGCTTTATTTAGACCACGTACCTTATCCTTAAGCTGGGCTAGGCTGTCTATAGGCTCATCGTCTGAGTCAGAATCACTTCTGGCCATAAGAGCTACAGCAGCTTCATCTTCTTCAGTCCCTTCCTCATCCTCGGTAGAATCTTCCCAAGCCGCGAGCATTGCCCTTGAGAACCGCCTGGCTAAACTGTTTCCAACCTGTTTCCTGCCTTGTTTCCTGAACTGTTCGGGCTCTTGTTCCTCTTTCAGCAGTGGACAGTTTTTCACAATGTGATCATGTTTACCACATTTGAAACATCCAGTGAACTGTTCCCGGTCATTGTTTCTGGGCTTGCTGAGGTTCTTCTTTTTATTGTTCTCTTTGACCTTTTTGAAGAACTTCTTGAATCTTCGGGTGATCATGGCCAGTTCTTCTTCATCAAGGTCCGAACCATCCTCTTCCAAAGCCTTTAGAGCAAGGCCTCGGTCTCTCTTGGTCTCCTCTTTCAGTTGAGAGCTTCTTCTAAGCTCATAAGTTTGGAGATTACCAATAAGCTCGTCCAAGGTGATTTTATTCATATCCTTGGCTTCTTGGATGGCCGTGACTTTGGCCTCCCATGACTGTGGCAAAAATCGTAGGATTTTCCTCACCAACTCCTCGGTGGTGAAGGACTTTCCTAATGATTTTAGCTCATTAGTGACATGGGTGAAACGGGTGTACATCTTCATCACCGTTTCTTTATCACCCATCTCAAACAGTTCATATTTTCTCATAAGAAGCTCAATTCTCGATTGTTTACCTGATTAGTACCTTCGTGAGCTACTTGCAAGGCATCCCAGATTTCTTTGGCTGACTCGCATTCGGAAATGCGAGTATACTCATCAGGACCAAGACCAAAATACAAGAGTTTTTTGGCCTTTGCATTCTTTTCCATCATCTTGAAATCTTCGGAATTGAACTCTTCAGGCTTTTTGTGAACTTTGCTTCCATCTTTGATCACTTTTGTGGGAATGAGTGGTCCACTCTTGATAAGCATCCATAACTCGTAGTCCTCAGCTTGAATGTAGTTTTCCATTCGGTTCTTCCACCAACTATAATGTTGACCATTAAAGTATGGTGGTCGAGTTATGGATTGCCCCTCAAGCATGCCATGTGGTGTACTCATGTTTAGGATCTCTCAAGATGTTAATCTTTTAGATGAGAACCTGCTCTGATACCACTTGTTAGAATTGAGAGTACACTGACACAAGAGGGGGGTGAATTGTGTTGGCAGATTTTTGCAGTTTCTGGGAACAGCCTTGGAACTTGTTTGGGCAGACTGTTTGTAACGTGCACAGAAAGTGTAAAACAGCGAAATAATTGAAAGATGAGAACACAAGATTTTTTACGTGGAAACACCTCGAGCCCAACCGAGGCAAAAACCACGACCTACCCCTGTAGGAATTTTCACACACTTCCACTAAACGGGCTAAACACGTTACAAAGGTAACCTTCATTGTTACAATTGCAACACACGTAACTGTCTACCTTAGATTAGTTACACACCACGTCCTAGTCTCCCAGACTTGGACACACTCAAGTAATCGTCTCCCCAAGACGAATTACACACGTCTAAAGCCTCCCTAGGCTTGGACACACTCAACTCTCACTTTGATGAAAGAAGAGTAAACACCTTACTTTCGTGCTTCTAACTAAGCGAATGTAAGATACAATTTTGCTCCTAGTATGCCAAGGAAGATGACTCAATTTTCACACACACTTTGAAGGTTTTTCTGAAAATATGATTCGCAAGTTAAATCCCTTAAAAAACCGTGTAAAAGCTTCCTTAAAAATTTATGAAATCGTGTGTAAAACCGTGTATGAACTGTGTGTGTGTAGTCCATGAGGAGGTGGAGAAGCTCCTTAAATAGTAGAGGGCAACAAGATCTTTTTGTGTGCTTGATCCACAAGTATAAGATCTTTTTGCTCCTAAAAAGATTATGGAAAGTGACTAATATTTTCAGTTGCCAAATCCTGAAATTTCCTATCTTATATTCCAAAAATAAGAGTTTGATTTATTTTGTAAAAGATTTCCTTTAAAAGCTAGACTCAAAATCTCCACAATATATTTTCAAAGCCAAAGATTAACTTATCCTGGGTTTAATGATAACAAAAAATTTATCTCAAATATTTTCAAAAACGTCAGCCCAAGATTTGGAAAAAACTGTGAAAAATCGTTTTGGCTTGAAAACAGTCTGAACCCTGATCTCAGAACTTATCTGAGACAGTGTTCTTAAAAATCATTCAAGGTAATGTTAAATCGAGTTCTTCCAAGTGGCATATTAACAAGAATCTAAGAAAATAAAACCTATAACAGACCAAGACTCTTGTTGAATCCACCGGACAGCATCTATAGGATCTTGACTTGTTACTTCAATGCTGTGGTGTTGCTCAGAACTGTTCCCTGAACTGTTTCTGGAGTTATTCATGTCTTTGATGCGCTTTAAGTTCTTTTCCATTCAGCTGTTCTGAGGAACTGTTCTTAAGACCTGTTGCTACGATATTACTCAGAACTGTTTCCTGAGCTGTTCCTTGAGTACTCCATGTCTTTGATGTGCTTTAAGTTCTTTGCCATTCAGTTGCTCTGAGGACCTGTTCTTAAGACCTGTTCTCGACCATGGTTAATCAAGCAGTTTCAAAGTTTTTCAAATAGTATTTGGAACCTGTTCGATCAACACACTCAAGTGTATATTCCATTTGTGTTTGTTATCATCAAAACCTTATATTACACAATGATAGGGTCAACAATTTCCCAACAACCATCATAATCACTCAAACCATTAAGTTATAAACAAAAAGGCTCTAATATCCCAAGGATAATACCAACTTACATAACTCAGTTCAGAAATACAGTTGTAACATCAAAATATATAATTCAATTTAAATATACAGTAGACACTCCAAAATACATCACAATATGCCAAGATCGCATCTTAGCTCTCCCACACCGTCAACCACATGAACGGTCCTGTCCCATTTATCACCTCCAGTCTCCCTGCCCACCTGAGGGCGGTTCACTGAACATTTTCCTAAAACAAAATATAAAACATTTTGAACTATGAGCCAAAGCTCAGTACATACACCCCTGTACTGATAAAAATTCACTGAAAAGTTATTTGGGCCCGCTTGCAATTCATTTTAATTAAAAACAGGGAATGAGATGCATATAAAACTGTATTGCCACTCATTATCTGTTAGTGCACCCCTTAGTAACTGTTACGATCTATGAATAGGTGTACACCTGCCAAGCCGACCGAGGGACCCGGCCTGAAGCCGCGCGGGTAACTGGAGGGTAATGCCCTGTAACTGATAACTGACGGGGTCACTAATTATGTGATGAAGCACTGATTAAAATGATTCATTGATGTGCTTACTAAAATATTATGATTTCGATGAATACGTGCTGATTACTAAAGATACAGACAATGAGCGTACCTGGAAGTTTTAAATGCTAGTTCATAGAGGAATGAGACGCACTAAAGTGAAGGAAATGAAAGCTTAGACCTTGATTCTGTTCAAAGGTTCATTATAGGAACATGAGGTCAGAACGATCTTATTCTTATAATAGATAATTTTAAATAAAACTGGCTTATGAAGAACTTTTACACACCAGTTCAATGATTAAACCAAAAAAAAGGCGACATAAACCAATTAAATGTGATGTAAGGCACGGTAGCAAGTTTAGAGCATAAGGGCTTGCAAAGAGGGTACGGAAAGAATAATCCACAACATAAACTCCTGACCTCAAAATGAGACATAAGACCCCAATATAAATAGCTTAGGAAGTCCTCTATAACTTTTATTAAGGACATGAAACTTGATTCCCTTGACAGGTTGCATAAAATGGGGTTAGAACACCAACATGCCAGTTTGCAGTGCTGGAAAATCCATTCTACCTATTCAGTAAAAAGCCCATAACTTCCTCCACAAACCTCGAATTAATGCAATTCAAAATCCATTTTAAAGCTAGCACACTGACTTATCTACCCACCAAAAATCAAAATTTTTGGCTGCGCCGATTATTACCAGTTTCGTTCCAAAGTGTGTCTTATTTTTCTGAAAATTCCAGCAGCACTGCTTTAGTGTGTTCCTTCATTTTTTACACCAATCCTCAACTCAAACTCTTTCTTAAGAGTATGTAAACACACTTTGGTACATCTCAACCTCACACAAAAGCACCATACATAATTCCTCTTCATATTCATATCAAATAAAACTCCTTTTCTAGTCACATATACACACACACCTTAAATTTACCATTAGTTAATCCAAATCTTGCATTTTGGGCAAAACCCTAACTTTGGGTCACTTTGAACTCACTCTCAACTTTTCAAAACACCATAAACAACATAACAAACTTCAATATATTAAGAGATAAGCAAAAACAAGGATAAATCAATCACTAAACAACTCTTGAACAAGAAGCTTGCATGACTAAGATGAAACCCTAACCCTAACCTCATCCAATTTCAACTCCAACATAATCCATCAACTAGGTGATTCTTAATACCATAAGAATAGCATAATCCATCACTAAAACAACCAAAATAATAAGCAAAAACCAGCAAGATCAAGAATCAAGAACAATTTCAGCATAGGAGGTGAAAAGAATACTCACTTTGAGCTTAAAGAGAAGTAGAAATGATGCTTGGTGCTTGAAGGAGGGACAGGGATGGTTGGGGTGGTGAGTGGTGGTTGTTTGGTGGCTGAAATGGTGATGGTGCTGCTATGAATGCTGCTAGCCGTGTATAAGAGAGAAGGAGGAGAGAAATAGGAGAGAGAAAGTATCTTGAAATTGCTTGGTGTAAAATGAAAATTTTGTAATTTATACTTGGCTTTTACTTGGCTGAAAATGAAAGTGGAAAAGTCAATAATCTTAAGCTTAATTAAGGCTTAATTAAGAGAGTTTAGCTAAACAAATAAAGGTCAAGTCTTGTTAGGTCAAAATCGGCCCTAAACGGGCTCGGGTTTAGAAAAAGAACTGAAATTGAGTGCGCTTGCGAATATTTTTTTTTTCAAAATTTGAGATTAAATGGTTGTAGTGCCATGAAAAAGCATTAAATCATTAAATTCATAAAATATCAAGGCCTAAATAAATTTTCAAAATTTAACTAGAACAAAACCCCGAATTGCAAAGTGAGGGCCTATTTAGAAATGTCCAATTGGAATAATAAAAAGAAATGATGTAAATGAAATGAAATGAATCACATGGATTAATGAAATGAAATTAATAAACATAATTTAGGGTCGGACTATTACAGTCTCCCCCCTTAAAACGTTTCGTCCTCAAAACTGATGAATTTCACCATATCATGCGATTTACCTCGAATAAATGTGGATATGCAGTTTTCATAGCTTCTTCAGTCTCCCAGGTGGCTTCTTGGGAGGTGTGGTTTGTCCAGAGTACTTTGACTAATGGTATCTGCTTGTTGCGCAACTGTTTGATCCTACAATCTAGTATTTGAACAGGACGCTCCTCATATACTAGATCTTCAGCAATGTCGATAGGTTCAGATGCAATGATATGGTCTGGATCTGGAATGTATTTTCGAAGCTGAGAGATATGAAACACGTTATGCATGTGCTCAAGTTCGACAGGTAACTCTAGACGATAAGCGACGGGATTCAACTTTTCAATAATTTCATAAGGTCCAATATACCTTGGACTCAATTTGCCCCGTACTCCGAACCTCTTGACACCTCTAGTTGGTGAAACCTTCAGAAAAACTTTATCACCTACTTAAAACTCTAGAGGCCTTCTTCTTTTGTCTGCGTAACTTTTCTGTCGACTTTGGACAACCCTGATCTGCTCCTGAATCTTTCTTATTGTCTCAGTGGTCTCTTGAATTATTTCAGGACCTATAATGAGTGCCTTATCCAAATCACTCCAGCACAATGGTGTTCTACATTTTCTTCCGTACAGAGCCTCGAATGGGGCCATTTTGATGGTGGATTGATAGCTGTTGTTATAGGAGAATTCCACCAAAGGTAAATCATCTTTCCATTTCCCTTGGAACTCTAATACACAAGCTCTCAGCATGTCCTCCAAAATTTGATTCACCCTTTCAGTTTGTCTATCTGTTTCTGGGTGATAGGAGCTACTGAAGTTTAGTTTGGTTCCAAAGGCCTTTTGAAGCGCTTGCCAGAAACATGCTTGGAATCTTTGATCCCTATCTGAGACTATGTCTAAAAGAATCCCGTGCAGGCAGACTATCGCCTTAACATATAGTTGGGCTAGTCTTTCAACTCCCCAAGTATCCTTAATTGGCAGGAAATGAGCCGGCTTCGTGAGTCAATCAACTATGACCCAGATAGCATTCTTTTCCGAGGCAGAAAGGGATAAACCCATAACAAAGTCCATCGAGATTGAATCCCACTTCTAAGTGG
This sequence comes from Carnegiea gigantea, assembly GCA_029747015.1. Classification (NCBI taxonomy): domain Eukaryota; kingdom Viridiplantae; phylum Streptophyta; class Magnoliopsida; order Caryophyllales; family Cactaceae; genus Carnegiea; species Carnegiea gigantea. Next base: position 133,183 of record JAKOGI010000708.1, read on the forward strand.
GAATTTTTAAGGGTCGTAGTTCACCCACAGGATGTTAATGCTCTGCTTTAACTTTCTGACAACTTAGACACTTATCCACATATTCTGCAACGTCCTTCTTCATATTATTCCACCAAAAATATTATCTCAGATCTCTGTACATCTTGGTGCCTCCTGGATGCACTGAATAACGAGTATTGTGAGCCTCTTTCAGGATCTGCTTTCTTAATTCCCCATTTTTGGGCACACATAGGCGATTCTGGAACCGCAAAGTCCCATCCTCGTGTACTACAAAACTCGAAGACTTTCCTTTTTCTAAAATTTTGCTTTATGCTTTGGAGTTCGGGATCACTTTCCTGACTCAGTCGAATTTCTTCCACTAGGGAAGACTGAACAGTAAGTGCTGATAATTAAGCATTCGTTTGCTCGTGAGATACCAATTGAATCCCAAAGTCCTCAAGTTCTCTTAAGAGATTAAATTGAGTAATCACCACAGTGTTCGAGCTATGTTGTACCTTCCTACTCAGGGCATCCGCCACTACATTTGCTTTACTAGGGTGATATTGAATTTGCGAATCATAATCTTTAAGCAACTCAAGCCAACATCATTGCCTTAAGTTGAGCTCCTTCTGGGTGAAGATATACCTTAGACTTTGATGATCAGTATAGATCTTGCACGATACCCCATATAAATAATGTCTCCAAATTTTCAATGCAAAGACCACGGCTGCTAATTCCAGGTCATGAGTAGGGTATTTTTTCTCATATGGCTTGAGTTGTCAAGAGGCATAAGCTACTACTTTGTCCTCCTACATTAGTACACACCCCAAACCGTTCTTCGAAGCGTCACTATAAACAGTATACTCCTTTCCTTCCATTGGTAACGTTAGGATTGGGGCGGTAGTTAGTCGTTGTCTTAGCTCTTGGAAAGCTTTCTCACACCTTTCAATCCACTCAAGCTTATTCACCTTCTTCAGTAGATTGGTCAGTGGTGAAGCTATTTTCGAAAAGTCCTTGACGAACCTTCGATAATAACCTGCTAAACCCAGAAAGCTTCTAATCTCAGTGACATTGGTAGGCCTTGGCCATTCTGTGATTGCTTTCACCTTTTGGGGGTCAACTTTAATTCCTTCTTTGGTAATCACATGCCCCAAAAATACCACTTCCTCCAACCAAAATTCACATTTCTTTAATTTGCCATAAAGTTGATGTTCCCTCAAAGTTTGCAATACTATCCGCAATTGATCAGCATGTTCCTCTTTATCCTTAGAATAGATAAGGATATCATCTATGAACACCACTACAAACTTGTCTAAATAAGGTCTGAAAACCCTGTTCATAAGGTCCATGAAGGCTGCAGGAGCATTAGTGAGGCCAAAAGGCATCACTGTGAACTCATAGTGATCATACCTGGTCCTAAACGTTGTCTTAGGAATATCCTCAGGCTTAATCCTAAGTTAATGTTACCCTGACCTCAAATCAATCTTAGAGAATACTCCTGCTCCTTGTAGTTGATTAAACAAATCATCTATTCGTGGCAGAGGATATTTGTTTTTGATGGGAATCTTGTTCAACTCCCTGTAATCAATACAGAGTCTTAAGATTCCATCCTTTTTCTTAACAAACAACACTGGAGCACCCCATGGTGACACACTTGGCCTAATAAATCCCTTCTGTAACAGTTCATCTAGTTGAATCTTTAATTCCTTAAGCTCAGTTGGGGCCATACGATGTGGGGCTTTCGAAATAGGTTGGGCCCCAGGAGTTAATTCGTTTCCAAAATCAATTTCCCTTTGTGGGGGTAATCCTGATAACTCCTCAGGAAAAACATCTTCAAATTCACAAACTATAGGTATATTCTCCGCTTTCTCTTCTTTCGTTTGGGTGTCAACAGCATAACACCTATATCCAATACACCCCTGACACAACAGCTTACTTGCTTTCGTAGCGGAAATCAAAGAACAAGATTTTGCCTCTCTCTGCCCATAAAAACACACTTTTCTCCCTTGTTCATCTTTCAAGATAACCTTAAGATCTTCACAGTTAATTTTGGCTCCATAAGTGTGCAACCAATTCATCCCCAAAATGATATCAAAATCAGACAAGTCAAATTGAATCAAATCCACAGGGAAAGTAGCTTCACCAATGATGATGGGGACAAGTTCAAAAGAGAGGGGGCACTCAGTCACAGAATTATTGGGTAGCTTAATTCTATAATTGGTTTCCATCCTCTTGTTCTCCAGACTCTATTGTATAGCAGATCGGGTAGATATACAAGAATGAGTGGCGCCCGAATCAAATAATACGCAAAATGGTTTTGAATTTAAAAAGAGAGTTCCAGTGACTACCGTACCAGAAGTAGCAACTTCCTTTTTGTTCATCACAAATGCTCTTCCTGCAACTGCAGGCCTTACAGGTGGGGGTCCCTGGCGGGGTGGAGCCAAGGGTTTTGTTACACCCTTGTCTACAGCTTTCAGTCGTTGGGGGCATGCAGCGATGAGGTGTTCAGGACTTCCACACCACATGCATTTGTTGGTGCCAACTCGACATTCAGGAGTGATGTGATTTGTTCTTCCACACTTCGCACAGGGTGCTGTCGAGCCTGCAAGACGGCTTTTAGAGGGAACCGGAGTAGGTTTCTTCTGGTTCTGCTGATTCTGGTTCACACTCTCACTTGGAGTCCCCCGCTCAAACCCCTTTCTCTTATGGTTGATTGGATTCAGTGTCCTCAACTCCATCTTCACTCGTTCCACTTCAGCGGCTCGCTCGTACAGTTCTTGGTAAGTCAGAATGGGTTGCCCAGCTAACTGGTTTCGAATGTAGAAGGCCAAACCCTCTTCAAACCTTCTCATCTTTAACCTTTCAGATGACACAAATTCAGGGACAAACCTAGATAGTTCTGTGAACTTACTAGCATATTGCATCACTGACATACTGCCGCTCATTTTCAACTCCATAAATTCCTTTTCCTTTTGCCTTTGCACCATAGCTGGGTAAAATTTCGCCCTTAACTCTGCTAAAAATTTACTCCAGGTGAATTCAGGCTCTAGGAGCTTATCCTTCATAGTATTCCACCAAATGTCAGCTTCACCTGACAAATAATACGTCCCAATGTTCATTTTCTTTTCCTTTGGTACCTCAACTACTGTGAAAACTTTCTCCATTTCCCTTATCCATTCCTCTAGTACTACTAGATCATACGATCCATGATAAACTTTAGGGTTGTGCCGTGCTACCCTATCTGCCAATTTATCCTCTTTAGGAGGGGTTTCAGCAGGTACCTGGGGAATCCGTTTTATCAATTCAGCAACTAAGGTTGGCCAATAACTCGGGTTTCCTAAGTTGCTAGCTAATACAGAGGGCAATGGTGGCGTGTCACCATGTTGTGGCTCCTGGCAAGAGGCTTGATCACCCGATCCCTGGCCTTGTTCCATATTGTCCTCTACATGAACCTCCATGTTGTTGTGCACTGACTGGGACATTCTGATCATATATTAAATAAAGCAATTCAAACACTAGAACCTCCAGGCATATCAGATAAACATGCCCAATAAATACATAGGAGATGGCTCGAAGATTATGTCATAGCTCAAAGCATCATCATTTCATTTCAAAATTGCTTACTTACATACATAGCTGATTTATACACATGAATAACAAAAGCATATTACACCTAGCTGAGTAAGCAAGACTAGCTCTGACTCCTATCCTATCACTAAACACTAAATAGCCCCTAGACACTAGGTCCGTCACATAACCAAAAAGAGGTACGGACCATGTCATCACGGTCGGAGAGGATTAGACTAACTATGTACAATGTCAGATGCTCCATAAAATATAATTATCCAATCCAATCAAACCATTTCTACATACAGGGCTCAAAATGAAAACCACTAGACCAGCCCCTAGAACCACCTAACGATCCCTAGATGGATCGTAATCTGGGTCACACTCATCATCAGGTTCTTCACCTGAATCGAAGCTGCTCGTAAATGCCTCTGACTCGGCATTATCAACCTCTTGTTGAACTTATGGCTCATGCTCCTCCTCTAAGTCCACCATCAAATCATCCGCCTCTTGTGCCCCTTGCTGCTCTATCCCCATCTCATCACTGTCTTGATCCTCCTCGGGATCATCCTCCTCTGGATCGTCCTCCTCTGGATCATCCTCCTCTCCCTGGTGGTCCTCATCCCCAGAACTAATCACCACTACTTCTAGGGTGTCGGGGATGTCTATCACCACGTAAGCCTCCCCAGGGCTATCAGGCATCAGTGGAGTGTCTGGTGCGGACGGAATGGGTGGCCCCTGTACTGGTGCTGGCGAGGTGGGTGGCCCCTGTGCTGGTACTAGGGCTACAGGTGGGGGATGGACCTGATATAGGGGAAAGACATGCTGAAGAGTTTCCATAGTAATTCCTCTCAATTCAAACTCCTCTCTCAACAACAGCTCCGTAGTGAGAGTTGTCCATGCCTCCTAGGCCTGAAACCTAGGCCCATCCAAGCCTGGGTTCCCTGTCATCATAAAGTCATAGTAACGTTGCCTAAACTCCACCCACGGGCCAACCGGGGGTAAGGACCCAAGCAGTCCCTGTGCATGGACCATAATACTATGGAACTCAGAGTAAGGGTCCTGTGCATGTGCTTCCATACTCATATGTAGCAACGTAATGTGAGCTAATATAGACCCCCCCGGCAGCATATTAACGCCATAAGGATCCATCTAACAAAGAAAACACATATATGAGAGGCATGCATATCCATAAACAAGAAGCATACAAATGGAAGCAACTAGTAGTCTAATATCGTTATTACACTCCTAACATCATTCTAGCAATATATGATAGCCCCCTCACTACAACCATTCTCACCCTATAGTCTCTAACTCTAACTCTACATTCCTCAAGAAAATCTCAACCTGACTCTGATACCAAATCTGAAACGCCCCAAATATACATGATTCATTACCTGCATTCGCCTACTTGCATTCACCTACTTAAGGTTATCAATAAGATATAATAACTCAATGAACGGGGTGTTACCACTGTCCACGAAGGACAAGGCTTCCGTTATGCACGAAAACTTGCCATAAACCAAAGGTTACCCTATAAAGGGGCATTCACCATCATAATCACTCAAACCATTAACTTATATACAAAAAGGCTTTAACATCCCAAGGATAACACCAGCTTATATAACTCAGTTCAGAAATACAGTTGTAATATCAAAATATATAATTCAGTTTAAATATACAGTAGACACTCCAAAATACATCACAATATGCCAAGATAGCATCTTAGCTCTCCCACACCGTCAACCACATGAGCAGTCCTGTCTTATTTATCACCTCCGGCCTCCCTACCCGCCTTAGGGCAGTTCACTGAACATTTTCCTAAAACAAAACATAAAATAGGTCGAACTATGAGACAAAGCCCAGTACATGCACCCCTGTACTGATAAAAATTCACTGAAAAGTTATTTGGGCCCGCTTGTAATTCATTTTAATTAAAAACAGGGAATGAGATGCATATAAAACTGTATTGCCACTTATTATCTATTACTGCACCCCTTAGTAACTATTACGATCTGTGAATAGGTGTACACCTGTCAAGCCGACCGAGGGACCTGGCCTGAAGCCGCGTGGGTAACTGGAGGGTAATGTCCTGTAACTGATAACTGACGGGGTCACTAATTATGTGATGAAGCACTAATTAAAATGATTCATTGATGTGCTTACCAAAATATTATGATTTCGATAAATACGTGCTGATTACTAAAGATACAGGCAATGAACATACCTGGAAGTTTTAAATGGTAGTTCACAGAGGAATGAGATGCACCAAAGTGAAGGAAATGAAAGCTTAGACCTTGATTCTGTTCAAAGGTTCATTATAGGAACATGAGGTCAGAACGATCTTATTCTTATAATGGATAATTTTAAATAAAACTGGCTTATGAACAACTTTTACACACCAGTTCAATGATTAAACCAAAAAGAAGGCGACATAAACCAAAGAAATGTGATGTAAGGCATGGTAGCAAGTTTAAAGCATAAGGGCTTGCAAAGAGGGTACGGAAAAAATAATCCACAACTTAAACTCTGAACCACAAAATAAGACGTAAGACCCCAATCTAAACAGCTTAGGAAGTCCTCTACAACTTTTATTAAGGACATGAAACTTGATTCCCTTGACAGGTTGCATAAAATGGGGGTAGAACACCAACATGCCAGTTTACAGTGCTGGAAAATCCATTCTACCTAGGTTCAGTAAAAAGGCCATAACTTCCTCCACAGACTAGAATTAATATGATTCAAAAGCCATTTTAAAGCTAGCACACTAACCTATCTACCCATCAAAAATAAAAATTTTTGGCTGAGCCGATTATTACCAGTTTCGTTCCAAATTGTGTCCTGTTTTTCTGAAAATTCCAGCAGCACTACTTTAGTGTGTTCCTTCATTTTTTTACACCAATCCTCAACTCAAACTCTTTCTTAAGAGTATGTAAACACACTTTGGTACATCTCAACCTCACACAAAAACACCATACATAATTCCTCTTTATATTCATATCAAATAAAACTCCTTTTCTAGTCACATATACACACACACCTCAAATTTACCATTAGTTGATCCAAATCTTGTATTTTGGATAAAACCCTAATTTTGGGTCACTTTGAACTCACTCCCAACTTTTCAAAACATCATAAACAATATAACAAACTTCAATATATTAAGAGATAAGCAAAAACAAGGATATCAATCACTAAACAACACTTGAACAAGAAGCTTGCATGACTAAGATGAAACCCTAACCCTAACCTCATCCAATTTCAACTCCAACATAATCCATCAACTAGATGATTCTTAATGCCATAAGAATAAAACAACCAAAATAATAAACAAAAACCAACAAGATCAAGAATCAAGAACAATTTCAGCATAGGAGGTGAAAAGAATACTCACTTTGAGCTTAAAGAGAAATAGAAATGATGCTTGGTGCTTGAAGAAGGGAGAGGGATGGTTGGGGTGGTGAGTGCTGGTTGTTTGGTGGTTGTTTGGTGGCTGAAATGGTGATGGTGCTACTGTGAATGCTGCTGGCCGTGTGTAAGAGAGAAGGAGGAGAGAAATAGGAGAGTGAAAGTGTCTTGAAATTGCTTGGTGTAAAATGAAAATTTTGCAATTTATACTTGGCTTTTACTTGGCTGAAAATGAAAGTGGAAAAGTCAATAATTTTAAGCTTAATTAAGGCTTAATTAAGAGAGTCTAGCTAAACAAATAAAGGTCAAATCTTGTTAGGTCGAAATCGGCCCTAAACGGGCTCGGGTTTAGAAAAAAAACTGAAACCGAGTGCGCTTGCGAATATTTTTTTTTTCAAAATTTGAGATTAAATGGTTGTAGTGCCATGAAAAAGCATTAAATCATTAAATTCATAAAATATCAAGGCCTAAATCAATTTTCAAAATTTGACTAGAACAAAACCCCGAATTGCAAAGTGAGGGCCTATTTAGAAATGTCCAATTGGAATAATAAAAAGAAATGATGTAAATGAAATGAAAAAAATTACATGGATTAATGAAATGAAATTAATAAACATAATTTAGGGTCGGACTATCACATGCCTCCCCCTTATCACCATCCACGCTACAACGCCGTCTACTGCGAGTCCGTTGTTCCATTGACACCACTTTCATAGACAACACAAACATCATTATACTGACAACATCTCCCAATACCTCAACATACTGCACCCATACATATACCCCCTTACCCCTGCAACAGACAATCAAAACACGCATATACAAATACAAATCATTCCAATGACATTCACTATTTCACCCTACACTTCTCCCGGGTTTGCATTCACAGTCGACAGGGATAACAATGATGTCATCCAACAAAAACATCACATAACACAACAACCATCCCCCTCCACTCCCACACCCCTCCTACACACAATCACAACAAACAAAAACAAATAAAATTGCTCTCCATATCCATCCCTTATTTCAGCACACTTATTTTCTGGGTTTGCAATGACAATTCAAAGGGATAACAGATATGTCATGGACCAAAATCATAACATCTCATATGCACCTTCTACCATTTCTCCCCTAACTCCTCCTACATACCATCAATATACACATAAAAACTGACAATGCTCCCCATAAACATCCCTTACTTGGCCATATCTTATCCCGGGTTTGCATCTACAGTTCATGCGGGTAACAATCATGCCATGCAACATTCACATAAACAATCATAATAACCCTCTACCCTACACCCCCTAAGCCCTGCTACACACATTCACAACATACATTACCAAATATAACAACTCGAAATACATATTCATCTCTTCACCATATATTTATCCTGGGTTTCCATGCACAGATCAAATGGATAACGGTCATTCTATGCAACACAATCCTACACATTGTTAACAACCATACACCATATTCCCCCTACCCCGTGGTACACACAATCAAAACAGAATGAACATATTGAAAACGCTCCTCCTAATCGTTGCTTCTTTCACCACACTCTTATCCCGAGTTTGCATTTGCAGTAAAAGGAATATCAGTTATGTTATACCACTAGTAAAAGGGATATCAGTTATGTCATACCACTAATACATACCAACTCATAACCTCCAAGGCTAACATGGACATTTCCTCCACTGTTTTCGCCCCCAGCTTGCCATGTGAAAAGGCGTGTAAGAATTGGTTTCCAACAAAAGGAACACCAAAATGCAACAACAGTAAATCGAGACACAATCTTAATCCAACACCCATAGGTAAATTTCCCTTAATGAGAAGAATGACATACAGTCTTGTACTTACCTATGTTGTTGTTGTTATTATTATTATTATTATTATTATTATTATTATTTAATCTCCTCGGCTCTGCTAGACTTGGAGCGAGTAATGCCTCTTGGCCTTTGTGTGCACGCCAAGGCGAGTGTGAACATGGTTCTAGCAGTAGAACATAAAGCCCTACTGGCCATGGAAATTGCAGTGAGTGTTCGTGAGGCAACAGACAGATGAAGCTGGCAGGTGTTGCTGAATTAGTCTTGGTCCTTCTGATTGGGCTCCATTTTGACTTTTCTAAGGTTAGGTTGTTTTATGATATTTTCTAATGAACATTACGATGGGAGAGTGAGACAACCCAAATACACCGTCAATCACTTCACTTCTTCCCAACCTCCCGCAGTCAATTCCGACCCATTCCATTGAACAACCAAAACTCCATTCCCCTCCGCCCGCCCTCCCTCCCTCCCTCTCTCTCTCTCTCTTTCTCTGTGTCTCTCTGTCTCTCTAAGCCATGAATATGGACTACAATCGATGGCTGAAGCTCTGTTCTTTCTTTCTGTTTTTGTCTCTCATCGTCCCTCTGTCTCCAGCAGCTGATAGGATCACAGCAAGGAACTCTCTTTCCGGGAAGCAAACCATAGTTTCATCTGGTGGGTTCTTTGAGCTGGGCTTCTTCAGTCCCTCAGGTAACTCTTCAAAAAACTTCATAGGAATTTGGTACAAAAAAGTCTCTTTGCAAACTGTAGTTTGGGTAGCAAACAGAGAAACTCCTATTTCTGATACCCTTAACTCCGAGCTCAAAATCTTGAATGGTAACTTGGTTCTCACTAATGAAGCCAAATCACCTGTTTGGTCCACAAATCTGACTAACCCCATCTCTGCAAACCTCTTAGAAGCTGTTTTAGGTGATAGTGGTAATCTGATTTTGAGAGAATCCATCCCGAATAATTCGACTCGGGTCCTCTGGCAGAGTTTTGACTACCCAGGGAATACATGGCTTCCTGGTGGTAAGATTTCATTCAACAAAAAGAATGGAACTGGTCAACACCTTACTTCATGGAAGAATGGTGACGATCCTGCCTCTGGCCTTTTCTCTCTTGAACTTGAACCAAAGGGTAAACAATATATTATCAAGTGGAATGGGACACAGCAGTATTGGACGAGTGGTACTTGGGATTCCAAGCAGCAGATTTTCAACTTGGTTCCTGAAATGAGGTTGAATTATATTTACAATTTCAGCTTTGTTGATGATTCAAATGAGAGTTATTTCACCTATTCTGTTTATGACAATAAGTTTATTTCACGGTTTGTGATGGATACTTCTGGCCAAATTAAGATGTGGACATGGCTGGAGAACACTCAGCAGTGGAACTTGTTCTGGTCGCAGCCAAGGCAGCAGTGTCAAGTCTATGCTTATTGTGGCAAGTTTGGCACTTGTAACCAAAATTCATTGCCATTCTGCAATTGCTTAAATGGATTCCAACCACAGTCGCGGAGTGACTGGGGCTTGAGTGATTATTCAGGAGGGTGTGTTCGGAAGGCGCCATTACAATGTGAACGTGCTGGGTCAACTAAGAAGAGAGATAGATTTTGGGTTAATCCCAACATGGGTTTTGATTCAAAGAGCAATGCTCAAACTGTACCTGCTGCAACTTTGGATGGTTGTGAGTCAGCTTGCTTGAGAAATTGTTCTTGCAATGCTTATTCATATGAGGGAGGTGTCTGTTCTGTTTGGACTGGGGATCTTCTGAATCTACAGCAGCTTTCTGATGGGGATAGTAGTGGAAAAACTCTTTACTTTAGGCTTTCTGCCTCGGAATTCCCCCGCAATACCAACAAGAAGTTGATTATTGGTATTACTGTGGGTTCCATTGCTGGGATATTAGCCATTTCAAGCTTGGTTTTTGTCATCTGCTGGAAAAGGAAAAGACAATCAGTTGGATCAACCAAGGGGATTGAAGGCTCTTTGATACCTTTTGCGTACAGAGAACTTCAAACTGCTACAAAGAATTTCTCTGAGAAATTGGGTGGTGGAGGATTTGGGTCTGTTTTCAAAGGAACATTGCCAGATTCATCAGTCATTGCTGTAAAGAAGCTTGAAAGTTTTAGTCAAGGTGAGAAACAATTCCGAACAGAAGTGAGCACAATTGGGACAGTTCAGCATTATAACCTCGTTCGCCTTCGTGGGTTCTGCTCAGATGGGGCTAAAAAGCTGCTGGTATACGATTACATGCCAAATGGCTCTTTGGATTCACATCTTTTCCATGACAAGGGTTCCCAAGTCTTGGATTGGAAAACTAGATACCAGATTGCACTTGGCACGGCCAGAGGATTAGCGTACCTACATGAGAAATGTAGGGATTGCATCATTCACTGTGACATTAAGCCAGAAAATATCCTCTTAGATGCTGATTTCGTTCCTAAAATAGCAGATTTTGGCTTGGCCAAACTTGTCGGCCGGGATTTTAGCCGTGTTCTAACCACAATGAGAGGAACCAGGGGCTATCTTGCCCCAGAATGGATATCGGGGGTAGCAATAACAGCCAAAGCCGATGTGTTTAGTTATGGGATGATGCTGTTTGAACTAATATCAGGCCGAAGAAACACCGAACAATCAGTGGAGGGAAAAGTGACGTTCTTTCCAACATGGGCAGCAAGCAAAATAGGTGAAAGCGAGGACATTATGACGATATTAGATCCTCGGTTGGAGAGAAATGCAGATGAAGAACAGGTTCGTAAAATGTGCAAACTTGCTTGTTGGTGTATTCAAGATGATGAATATAACAGGCCGTCAATGGGGCAAGTTGTTCAAATCCTCGAGGGTGTTCTGGATGTAAATATGCCCCCGATGCCAAGGTCCCTTCAGGTGTTTGATGATAATCAGGAGCATATTATGTTCTTCACTGAATCATCAATGAGTCAGAGTTCTCATGCAAAGAGCAACTCGTCAGCTATTTCCTCTAAACTAGAGAGTACCTCCTCCTCAGTGAGTGCCGGACTATCTACTCTCTAGTTTTGATAAAGCACTGAACTGATAATGCATTTTAATAAGTATGATCTGCTTTTCCTATCTAAGCCTGAACTTATGACTGTAATCCCCCCCCCCTTCCCAAAAAAAAAAAAAACCTGAGGAAAGGAAAAAAGGAAAAGCCATTATTATGTTAAATATTTTGTATTTTTTTGATATATTTCCCTTGTTAAATTTGAAGGATTATTGCGTGTATTGGTCAATCTTTAGGCTCTATTTGATGCTTAGAAAATTTGGTGGAAAGAAAAGTTCAAGGAAAACAAATGTGAAGGAAAAAAAATAGGGAGAAAATGAGTTTTTTTCTTTTATTTGGATTGAGGAAAAAATTGCAAAAATTTCGATGAAAAATTTGAATGTTGATGTTATTTAAGCAATTTAAGGTCGGACGAAGTTATGAATTTTCCTCAAACTTTCCTCACAATTTTATGAAAAAAATTTTGTCACTTGTGTCTAATAATTTTTCCATCTAATTTTCCTTCATATTTTTTTCTTTGTGATTTTTTCTAAACCAAATACAAGAAAAAAAGTGATTTTTTCAAATTTTTTTATTTTCATCAAATTTTTGAAGGATCAAACGGAACCTTAGTCGTAGACTGAGATCGGGTATTAGCATGTCTGTATGCAAGACCCTTGAGGAGAACCAAGTGGCATAGCAAGTTGAAGCGAGTTCTTTCACTGTAAAGCCCGGATATATCCTGGCATGAGCGCTTACCATAGCCATGCCGACAGATAAGCGCGTGAATAGCGCAGCCTCCGTGATTCTTAAGCTTATTTTCACACTGCAGGAAAATCCCAAAAAAAAAAAAGAAACAAAAAAAGAAACTGAAAACAAAAATTCACACTGCAGGAACTCGCGACCCATAGATGCATTTTCGATGCTTGCTTTGTCCTCTGTAAATGTCAATCCACCCAATTAGAGATTCGATAAACAAATTAAATTATCTTGCGCTACTCTAGAGATTACATCGCAGGCAACCTATCTCAATTTAGAATTGAAATCAGAGTTGATTTGACAATAATTTGTGATGCAACTGGAGGAGGATTCCTAGAAATGGAAAAGACATCCTCAAGGAGCTGCAAGTAAGAGTTGAAAGAGAGAGTAGAGATGGAAAATGGTGATAGAATTGGGTGTATTCTTTTCATTGATTTCCAGTTACTTGCAGAAGGCGGCATAATGAGAGAATAGAGAGGGAAAATAGTGATAGAATTGGGGATGTTCTAGTTTACCAAAGTTACGGTCACATTAATTATCCTATTAATTGGCCGTTATAAGATAGTTAATTACGTATTAATCATGCCCATTAAACCCTTATTTTATCTAAGTGCTATAAAATAAATAGTATAGTAACTAATTCGGTGCAATGACAGAAATCGAAAATAAACATCATCCCTAATTTTCTCTTCCATCCTCTCACGCTAACCTCATCATCGTTCGGGTACCGGTTTGAGGCGTGACAATTACGGTGACTCTAGTAGCCGCTGTCAGTCATAGTTCAACACTACATGGGCAATTACCAAGCAGCAGATTCCTACGCTTCCGCATTAAGGTAAGACCTTAATCTTCCAACAATGGTATTAGAGTCATTGTTGCTCGGTTTTGATCCCGATCGAATCGACCATGGTTATGTGTATGATTAGTTTGTTCCACATTGTCAATTATGTGAAATTGAATCAATCAACACATGCTTCTGTGTTGTATGAGCTCTAAAAGGCATATCTTTTATACCACTAAGTGTGATTATGATAACTCAAATTCATAGTTTTGTTCTATCTTATGCAACTGTTTGAACCCAAATTTCATGGTTAGTTCATGCAACTTTACTATTCAGAAAGCATATCTGCAATCAAGAAAATATACGATTATGCAATTATTGGGTGTAGCTTTGACTTCGTGCTCCTTCAAGTTTTGTTCTTGGAATAAATCGTATTTGCTACAGCCCATACTTTAACACTAATCCTGAGTGTCTGTCTGCCCGAATATGCTACAAGAACTTGCCCTAACTAGGCGAGATCTGATGCCTTGACCATGCTAGACCCACCATGCCTCTGTGTCTACGGAGGCGTTAATCTCGACTAGGCCTTAGTGGCCTAATCGGGATAGCCCCCTCCCCCTCATAGGAATAATAATAATTAAAAAAAAGGAAATTTGAGAGAGGTGGAAATAAGGAGAAAATTCGAACGTACCCTTCACTGCCGCCACGAAGGGTGGCGTGTGTATGTCACACTCCTGCAACAAAAGGCATTTTGGATGCCTCCTTTCTCCTTGTGACCACCTACTCTATCGATCTATGCGATACCATGAAGAAAACCGCCAAAATTCATTTTTTTATCCGCGCATAAACCTACCGCATTAGTGGGTGTCAGCGTCATATAGGTCACCCCGGTGAGCTCGGTTTTGGCTGATCTGCACAGTGGTCATGGTGGTTTAGCTGTGGTGGTGTGAAATAAACCTCTATGATCTCGTAATGGTGGTGGTGGTTGGTGGTTCATCTTCATCTGGGTTGTTCTGGATACACCGCGGGGTCAAACGTCGAAGGTTACACCAAAAGATGGCCAAGAGGGTGGCAATGTGTTCTGGGTAGGGGCAAGGCCAAGCTCGGTGAAAGATCGAAAAGAGAGAGAGCCACCGAGAGTTTAGAGAGAGAGAGAGAGACAAAGAGTATGAGGTTTTAGAGGTAGAGAGAAAAACGTCTTCATTAAACAGACCAGTGGAGGCCGAATAAGAAAAGAACGGGGGAGGTCTTTTGGGTTTGTATGATTTTGGCTGTGACTTAACACAAATATCAACATCGTTAGCCAGGACATAGTTCTGGGTGAGTTATGATTATAAACAAGTTGATTTGGTTCATGCAATTAGTTCATTAGTTGAATTAAGATTTCGAGTTAGTTTTAATTCAAAATGCATGAATTCGTTATAAAATATTAATATGTTTAGTGTAGCATATAAATTCATTTTATACATGCATCAACTTGAAAATTTCATGTCGAGTGACTTGTACATAATCATTTGGATTGAAGTTATATGAATTTGTTTCATATATAAAATTAGTATTTATGATGTAAATTTGTTTTACTCGAATTCAATAAATATCTATGTGATATTTAGATTAATGTTAATCCTCCTATTGTCTATAAATGAATATGTTTCATAAGTTATGTTTTATAAGTTATATTATATAAATATGTTTTATATAATGTTCAGTTACATGAACATGTTTCATGATAATCTTTTAATAATTTTATATAAATACGCTATATGCGAATATATGAGCAGCTGTGAATCGGTTAATTGTTCTGCCATTGCTCTAGATGATAAAGATGTTTCATGAAGTTTCACATGAATAAGTTTCATGCCATCATTTGGATACATGGGGTATTTGATTATTTTATGAATTTATTTCATGAAATTTAAATTTTCAATATTATATGAATACGTTTATATAATTTGCGAGTTTTACCTTGAATTCATTTAAGTCACATTTTAATATTATGTGGATTCTTTCTATATAATTAATTGCGATTAAATTTGGGTATGTTTCATGTTACAAATTAGGTTTTGTTTGATTATGTGAATATGTTTCATGTCAATCATCAATTAGTAGTGTTATATAAATGCGTGTTACATACATATACAACCTAAATGAATTATTGTAAATTTGTTAGTTGCTTTAGTGCTTTCCCCTTACCTAAATTAACGAATGTGAATTTGTTTCATATTTTCTATGAATTATGTAATTTACTAGTATTTTATGAATTCGTTTCATAAAATCCAAATTCATAAAATTATGAATGTGCTTTATAATTTGCAAGTGACATTTGAATAAGTTTCATATTGTCTATAATTATATAAATGTGTTTCATATAATGTTCTTTGGCTTTAATGAACTTCTTTTGTAACATGTTATCATTCGAATATGTTTTGCACGATAGATTCATTTTATTATGTAAATATGTTTTATATCATAATATGAATTTTATGATTGATGTGTCATTGATAGAGTTTTAAATGGCGTATTTGTAGCTATATAAATTCATTTTATGTAATAACATCATGTAAATGTGTTTTACATAATTAAATTGAATATCTTTGTGATATTTCCAAAAGAGTTAACTAGTTTAACCATAATTCTTTCCATAAATTTTGTTTCACGGAAAAATATAATAATTAAATTGTAGAAATTTCTAATTCATGTTTGTGTGTAATGATTATGAGTTTAGTGAAATTTTCGATCATGCAGCATTTATGATGGAGTTTTTGATAATTTAATTATTTGAAAATATGCCTAATATCCATTTTTAAAATATATAATTCTACATATGACAATTAAAATATGGTTGGTAATTTATTTATCAATGAAAGCTTGATAGCGTTGATTATGACATAAACTGTCAAAAGATTCAGTTTCTTCTGAACAAGTACAAAGCGTTAGAACACTTGAGAGGTTTTAGGTCTCCTAGAATGGCAAAGATGGTACTGCTAGTGAGCAGTATCGCGAAGACCTAAAGGGCATACCAAAAATGATTCGAGAATGGATTGATCAACATACTATACTAAGTTGTGTTGCATGAATGACAATCTAGTGGGTGAATTGAAAGCTATCATGCTGTTGAGTACATGTGAGATTAGCTTAGCATCAGGTTCGTCTAGATTCATTTCCTCTTAGAGTTCCGAATCTAATGTTGGTATTGTAAAAACGAAAAAGGCTAAGGGAAAGAAAGAGACGCATATAGAACGTGTGAAGTGCTATAACTGTGGAAATAAGGGACTCTACACTCGGGATTATCCTGAGCCGCTTAAGGTACCTTTTTTCACAGTTCGTTCTAAATAATATGTGTGCTTCCAAGCATCCGTTTCTAGCTATAATCCCTAGTTGATTGGTTGACATAATTTATGCTATTGCTTATACAATAAATTGCCTACCCATGCCAATTTTGTAAAACAGATCTCAGCTTGAAGTTTAATTTATGGAAATGTCAAACTATTCCTTTTTCAAACCCTTTGGTTGTGCTTGTTTTCCTAATTTTGTATCATCTTTTGCAAACAAAGCCAATCCTAGCCTTGTTGAGTATGTTCTCTCAGGATATGTTTCGTATTTAAAGAATACGTTGTTTAGATATGAAAATAGGCCTTGTTTATATAGGTCGTGATGTTCCATTCATCGCCTTTCCTTACCTTACATTGCATTTGACTGCTCCTAATATGTCTAAGTCACAAACGTTTGATGCAAAGACCATTTTGAGCCTTACATTTACTATTTCCATTTCACCCTCTACCAATCCTATTGTTGGGCTGAGTGTTTGGGCACCTAGTTGTCCTGAGTCCACATCTCATTCGCCTACCCTTCCTGGGTAGTCTCTTGCGTTTGTCTAGCCTTATTCTCAACTTCCCATCATGGATGTTCTCATCATTTCCTCAATCAAGTCTGCCCTGTTACTTGGTCCAACTGAGGTTGCTTCCTTGGACCACATGGACAGTTCAATTACCAATGCTTCAACTACCTCCGCTTGCAAGCCATGTCTCATAGTGTCTTCTCCAATTTCTGGATAATCTACTTGGCTAAGTAAATTGCCTCTTTTGTTTGTTTCTAGGCTTCTCATGGGCCGAGTCCACCAATTTGATTGCTTACCCTATCCCTACTCCATGCCTTCCATAGTCTGGGCTGATGATTTCTAATGTTCATCCTATGCAAAATAGGGCCAAGTCGGGTATTGTCAAACCTAAGCATCTATTGTCCCTCTCTATGTCTTCAGTGAAGTTAAGCCCACCTCTTTTAAATAAGATTTTCAACATTTCGAATAGAGAAAGCAACATTGAAGAACTTAATACTTTGATTGTTAATAATAAATTGAATTAGTTTCATCCCAATTAATAAAAGTTGGTCCGTAATAAGTGGGTCTACAAGGTAAAATATAGATATGATGGCACTATGGAGAGGAACAATGTTCTGTTGGTAGCCTAAGGTATTTATTGACAAGTACATATTGATTACCATGAATTTTGAACCCTATTGTTAAACCTGCTACTATTTGCCTAATTCTTTCTATTGTCGTTCCTTCGATCGGCCCCTTCATTGGTTAGATGTTAAAATGCCTTTCTGCATAATTATTTCACTAAGGAAGTCAACATAAACTAGACGTCCTAGGTTTGTTCATCTAAATCTCCCTCATTGTGTTTGCGTCTTAAAAAGATCATCTATGGTGTGGAATAGGCTCCTCGAGCATGGTTTCACTGTTTTAGCAGTTTCTTGTTGTCTCATGGTTTTATTTGTAACAATGCTGATCATCTCTATTTGTTTACAAGACTGGTAGTCACACATTGATCTTCTTCTTCTCTGTGTTGACAATATCATCCTTAATAGGAGTACCTATTCTCTTCTTTGTTCTTTCATTGGTGTTATTTCTAAATTGCCTGCAATGAATGGTCTTAGCAATCTTTGTTATTTTTTGGGCCTATAGATGGTTCGTTTTTCTTCTCCACTTTTCTAATTAAGCAAAAATATGTTCTTGACTAGTTTTATAAAGTTTAACTTTATATTGTTAAAACCCCTTAATTGCTAGAACTACCTTATCCTTTCATGATGATGACTTGTTTGTAGATCCTTCTTACTATAGGAGTTTGGTAGGTGCTTTATAGTATTCGACCATGACTCGACCTGATATGGCTTATTTTAGTTCATGTAATTTTCTTTATTTATGCGTGCCGCTACTACTTATATGCATGCTATCAAGTATATTTTCAAGTATTTGTAGGGAGCTCTTTGTCATGGTCTTCTTCTTTAACCGTCCACTCATGCTTCTATCATTATAACTTATTTGATGTGGAATGGTTTAGTTGTAAAGATCCTTGTCGAGCAAATATTGGTTATACAGTGTATTTTGGACCTAACCTAATTGCTTAATGTGTCAAGAAGCAACCTATTGTTTCTAACTCATCCATTGGAACTAAAAATCATGCTCTTGGTTATATTGTTGTCAAAATGATTTGGATTTACTAGCTTCTTTTTTTGCATTGGCATCACTCTTGCCACCTTTAGTCAGCTTTACTATGACAGCGCAAGTGCCACTTAAATGACTGTGAATATGGGACAACATGATGAAAATACAATTTATAATTGTGTGATTTGCACCGAGGAAGAAGTTCAATTCTCCGACAAGACTCATCTTGAACTCTTTGCACATTAGATAAGAGAACTCCATACATAACTAATAGTTAGTACCTCTAAAAATAATGTCATTAGCACAAAATTAGAGAAGTAAAAAGCCCTCACCTTTGGACCTTTTGAACCAGGTGTCATCAAACTTTCCCCTTTTGTAATCATGATCAAGCAGGAACTTGCTCAATCTTTTATAGCATGCTCTAGGTGCTTTCTTAAGACCATAAGGTGCTTTGTGTAACTTGTACACATGGTTAAGTTTCTATAAATCTTCAAAACCAGTAGGTTCCTCGACTTGCACTTCTCTTACAGGTAGCCATTTACGAAGGCATTTTCACATCTATTTGATGTAACTTAATATTCATAAAAGATGCAAATGCAAGCAGGATTTCAATGGCTTGAAGTCTGGCTACATGTGCAAAGGTCTCATCATAATCTTTTCTTTTCTTCGGATTGCACCTTTTTGCCATAAGTGTTGCTTATTTCCAATAACTATCCCCCGTTCTTCAGCTTGGCTACAGTGGCAAAGGTCTCATCATAATATTTTCCTTTTTCTTGATTGTACCTTTTTGCCATAACTGTAGCTTTATTTCTAACAACCATCCCCATTCATTAGGTTTGTTTTAAACACCCATTCAATTCCTACAACAGGGTGATTTTTATGTCAAGGTCCTTACTTTGTTTATTTCAAATTGAAACAACTCTTCTCACATGGTTATGGTCTAGTCAGGGTCCTCCAAAGCCTCTAAGGGCCTTTCGGTTCAATGAGTCACATGAATAAACAAAATGCGCATGCAGTTCTTATTGCTAAGAATGTTAGGTATGGGTGAGCAAACTGGTACTTTAACCCTTTCCTTGGCTCTTATAATTCTTCTCTTAGATGGCTAGATGATCAAATTCTCTAACATCATGATTTTCTAGTTGAAGTTATCTCTAACTGCGATCTTTTTTAATCATAGGTTGAGCTTCTTCTTCTTCTTCTTCTTCTTCTCCTCCTTCAAAAATCATGTTCAATTGAAATTCTTAGAAAGAAGATAAGCTATTATAATTATTATTATTATTTTCATCAAAGATAACATAGATATTTTCTGTAATAATATTTATGATCTTGTTATAAACTCTGCAAACTTTGCTATAGGAAGAGTATCTCAGAAATTTTCATAGATATTTTCTATAATACTATTGTTGTGAATGTAATAGATGCTGCAAAGGGTTTTGAAATAAGATACATTTTGCTTCCTTCCCTTGAAAACATCATAAGGAGTTTTCTTAAGAATGGATCTGATTAGGCATATGCTGAGAATATACTTTCTTATGGTTACAACTTCTGCTCAGAAACATTATGGAAGATCATTATCCAAGACTATTGTCCTTGCCATGTCTTCAAGGGGTTGTATTCTTCCTTTCAATGACTCCATTTTATGATATATGCCATATTTCTCACAATACTTAATGAAATCTTCCGGATCAAATTTACTTTCATGATCACTTCTAATAGCAGCAACTATTGGACCCTTTCACACATGCAGCTGTTTGATTAGTCTAACTCCCTCAGGGTTTCAGTTTATCCTTCAGAAACAAAGTCCATGTATCCTTTGAATTCATATTGACAACAACAAAGACAATTTGCTCCCATCATCACTCTGAATTCTAATGGGACGACACAAGCTCATATGTAATAATTCAAGGGATCTGATGGTTAATACACATTTAATTGATTTGAAGGGTGCTTTGACTTGCTTACCTCTCTCATATGCACTATAGACTCTATCTTTGGTGAACTTGTGCTTGGGTAGTCCTTTGACTAATCTATGTTTAGCTAGTTTGTTTGTGCTGTCCATGTTTGCAAGGCCTAATCTTTTATGCCAAACCTAACATTCTTCATGATATACTCTAAGGCATGCAAGATTTTTTTTTTTTTTTTTTTTTTAGGTCTTAGCCTTATATAAGTGTACAACATATGTATCACCAATCCTAGGTCTAGAGAGCGTGATTGCTATTTAATGATGCATATGTAATCTTATTTATTTTGTCACACAATTAAGTTACACTTAATAGATAAACGTTAGTCCTTTAACTATGTGCATATTATCAAGATTAGTAAAGAGATTTTAACAAACTTTACCACAACTATGATTTGTCCTTTGTTTTTTTTTTCCCCTTCAAATATAACTTTTCCTTTATCGTTCATTTGGATCTATGTGAAGAGTAATGCATTTCTAGTTATGTGCTTCTAGCATCCATTGTCTATGTATCATATGCCATCTTTGATTTTCAAGCACACCTACAAACCAAATATTAAATCTTTCGATAGCCTATGACTTAAAGTTGGGTCCTAGTCATGAAGGAAGTAATATCTGCTTTTCCTAGGTTCCAAGTTTATCTTTGTTTTCTTCCTTCAGTTAGCTTTGTTTTCCATAAATACAGTGGACTTTTGGGATATCCATAGTACACGTGTCTGATACCAGAGTTAAGAGTGACTATGATATCCTCAATGATAGTTAGAGTTCTAGCACTTTCCTATAAGGTTAGACCATTTGTGATATCTTCTAGAATGTCTAGGGTTCCTACAACTCCTCTCAGAGTTAAGGTTTCCATGATATTCCCTACGGTGCCCAGAGTGACTTCAACCTCTATTGGAGCTATGGTTTCTTTGTTATCTTCTAATAGAGTTCCTTTGGCCTCTTCGAGGGTTCCTTAAATTTCTGAGCTCCCTGGCTCTAGAAGTCTCAAGTTTGTCCTGATTGTTCCCTATATACCTTGCTTCATAAGTTAGTTCTTACAAACCTTTTTTATGTGGTGGATAATAGCCAAGATCTTCTTTGTTAAAGAATGCATGTTGAGAGCCCTTCAATCTTTCCAAGTTTCCTTGTTTTTAGAGAATTTTTAAAATGTTTTCGAACTTTTTTCGTATTCCTTTTTCAATCTTTGTACCTTGATCTTCATCAACATGGACCTTTTTTAATGAAATGTTCACAAAGATCATAGAGCGAGTGCTGTTCATTTGAGGGTAAGTCAAAATCTCTTTTTTAGAGTTCATGAGTTTTGCTGAATACCCTTCATAAACTTCTAATCCATGACATTTTTTGATTTATAAAACTTCCTTTTCTTTCTCTAGAGACTCAAGTTTTTTCGCTGATAGACTTGATTTTTGCTTGATGAGAAACCTTACTTTTTATACCACGTAGTACAAGTTCAATAAGATCTTCTTTAGAAAGAGATTTGAATTTTATAAATATTCTGAGGGTAATGGATCAAAATTCCCTTCTTGATAATTCTAGATCAATTTCATCAGTTCTTCTTGGTGTATGTCTCTTGCTCTTTCACTTTCGTTAGAGCTTGTGTCAAAGGGCTAGCTTACCATGAGGTAGAGTCTCACTACCTCATCACTTTCACTTTCTTCATCACTAAAGCCACTATCAGTCCAAGCTGCTGCCATTACCCCTTTTTCTTTCCCCTTGGATTTCCTTTCTTTAGTAGTCTTCTTAAGGATTGGGAAATCTTTCATCATATGTGGATGCCCTGACTATCCGCACCCAAAACATGTGATGTTTAGATTCAGAGCTTTGAAGATGAAATTTGTTACCGTTTATTCTTGGTGAGCTTCCTTTGTATAATTTCTTATAATCAAAATTTGTTTTCTTAAGAAATTTCTTAAATTGTCTTGCTAACTTGATCTTCTTCATCAAAGAACTAATTTTGATGGTCAAAGTCCTTCTTAGTGACCTTTAGGGTAGCTCCCTTCTCGGGTGGATCATCTTGTCCTTCTTAAAGATGAATATTATGGGTGAGCAATTTGCTGACAAGAGTCTTGATAATTTTGAGCTTCTTTAATGGCTGCCACTTCGATCTGGGGAGACATCTGAATATCTTCTTAACCATTTCTTCATTTGAGTAAGTTCATATAAAAAATTTGAGGTTGTTGACAATTTCTGTGAACCTTGGGCACATCTCATTAATAGATTCATTTGGTGGCATTTTGAATAATCTATATTGATGAACATAAAAACTTATTTTGGTCGCTTTGACTTGATTGCTTCCTTCATGGATGGCCACAAAAAAAAAAGTCCCATATTTCCTTGATAGTCTCACATATAGAGACTTTGTTGAATTCATTGGGATCAATGAAATGTACAAAGATGTTTAGGGCTTTGTGATTTTTTCTAAGCCCTGGCCATTCTTCTTCCGTGAATTGTTCTTCTGCTTTTGGAATCATCTCTTCTTCTTTGTCTCCTTTCTTGACTTTCATTGGAACATAGTTTGCTTCGTTTAACGTTCCATTTCTCAAGCTCTTAGTCTTTTAAGAATATCTATATAAGTTTTCTTTCCTATAAGCTAAGTTGATTCCCTTAAATAGAGGAGTTCTAGCATATGACCTACCTAGATCCATCTCAAAAGTACCCAAGGCTATAATGATCTTCACTCACTCTAACTGTTAGGTCAAGAATAAGTGAGACAGGCATTGATACCAATTGTTAGTCCCACTAAGCAAGGCAAGTTAGCCTATAAGGGGAGAAAATAGGATGACTAATAAAAACTTTCGTAGTTTAAACATTATTTACTTAAGATAATACATGAGAAATAGAGAGAATGGAGTTTTGAGTTTGATCGATACCAGTCACAATAACAATGTCTTTGATTAACTAGATACAAGTAGAATAGCAAGGTAAAGCAATTGATTACAAAAAGTAAATAGATCAAAGACACAAGAATTTGCACAAGGTTTATTGAAATCAACCTTGGGCTATGTCCCCACCTAATGTCTTTCTATAACATTAGGGGTTAATCAATCCAATATCTTTCCAAAAAGTTCAGCAACAGTCCTCTAACCCCTTGCCTATGATGAAAGTTTTGTTAAAACACTTAGACAAGCCGTACTTCTATATTTCCCCAATCGTTAGAAGCATAATGGCCAACAAGGGTCTCACTACTCATTATTGCCTATAGAGTTTTCCCTAAGCACTCTATAATAATGTGCACATAACACCACAAGATAACCTTAGCTCATTATCAACAGTCAGAGTTTTCTCAAGGCAGCTTGACAAATGAAACTCCTAGAGTACACGCGTTCTCAGGAGGACCGCACTGTCAACACAAAAGTAGTGATTCACTCACTCCCATCACACCCATAGTAGAGATAGTGGAAATGCATGAGAGAGTAGAACAGTTCCAAGCTATAGCACAATATGCTCTTTTCTTTGGTCAAGTGTTGTAACCTTCAATATTCATATGTTTTTTATTTATATGTCTTCCCTGGAGCTCTTTAACCATTAGATGTAAGTGATAGCCATTAGGTAGTTCTTTTAATTTGAACCCTTATCTTGAGATGTAGAGATAAGAATAGGGACTTTGATAATGTTTTTAGAGAATTTGATTCTTTCCTTCTATAGTAAATCCCTTTATTTCAAACTTAATCATCTCTTCCTCAAAAAGGAATAATAAAGCTATCTTCTCTCTTACAAAGATAATTGTTGAAATAGCTTATGCTCTTTGTTCTTCTTGCTAATTGCATTGTGAACTATTTAATAAGGGAGCCTAATAGAAAAGTGTACTGGAAACATTTGATGCTTCTTGTTGACAGTTATCCATTTCAGGTGTAGTTTCAATTTCAATTTGTTTAGCTACTTTTGGATGAATTTCTCCTCTTTCCTTGATGCAATATCACCCCTAAGCATAATCAAGGTAATTACGTAAACAATCTCAATAATTATGACAAGAAAAGGATGAAACCAAATTAATCTCTTTTCTTAATAAATAATATCCAGAATGAGATCTATGTCACTAGCAATATGTCATAAAATATTTTCCCTCAAAGGATAATGCAACATGTGATATTCAATAGGGTCCTAAGTGCCATGAATTCATTATGAAATAAATGACTTCAATTATAAATATTCTAGTATACAACATCTATGTTTCAATGAGATTGACTTGAGCATATCTCTCTAAGGATAATGACCTAGGTTTGCGCATGTTTGACTCTGAATAATGCATAGCTATCATTGCTTAATCGGTCTCTCTGACATTCCATTTACATGGGTAAACTCTAACTAGACTCTAATATGTCTCTGACGTTCAGTCTCTTGTCATTCATCGAAACTGTTATGTGGACCTATTGATTGTTTGTATACTATGAGACAGATAGATTAGGCTTTCTTCACAAGCTCTAATTTATGCTTGGACACTGAGTTATCCTAACAAATGCGTATGTATAAAATAACTTTGGTGTGATCTTCAAATCAATGTGCTCATCTACATTTCTTGTACTTGGTGGAGAAGACATAGACACATGTTCCCTAGCCTATTGTATTTTATTTTAGTTCGGGATGTATCCCTCTGCCGAGCACTTTACTACTTGTCAGTGGATACCCCTTAAACCATTTATAAAACATATATCAAATATTCGTAAACATCCATATAATTTGCTTAGCATCATCCTTTTCATGATGTACTTAAGCATCAAGTGTAAAAAGTACTGGCAATAGATGAACCTTGGTTTGCTTTTCATAAAACTCATTTTAAGTCTCGTGTAAGTCAACGCCATTATCTTTAAGTTCTTATAGCTCTCTTACTTGAGTGAAATGCCCAAGCGACTAGTTTCTATTATTCACTTGAACATCGATGAATTTCACTTGCCCATTATTAATTAATGTTCTCTATTTAGCCAACTTAATATATCATGTTCTTTTCCTTGCTTACTTGTTTAGTTTCGCTTTAATCCCTTTTCTTTATAAACAAAAAACCCTTGACTTGTACAAAAGTTTTTTCTTGTCTCAACGCTTAATATAGAAAAAGAAAATAGAACTTTTTTTCTTTTCAATAGACATGGTTTATAAAGAAGCAAACGTAAAGCCTGCCTCCTTGAGAATTTCCATTATCAAGAAGAATTTTCTCTTTTTGAAAAAGTCGGTAACCAGCTCAAACCTGAGAAAATAAAAGGAAATAAAGAAAACTTGGGAAGAAAGTGTCTTTTTTGGCTTGTTTGGTTCCAAGAAAAATATAATGAAAAACAAAAGTAAAAATAAGAAAACATAAAAGTGAGAAAAAAACGAAAAGACTTTCTCTCTCCTGACTTAAACCCATTCGTGAAAGCTTATACTCCTTGCCCTTTTTAACGTTAAATTTTTCTCTAAACTCAGCAACTTTACCTAGCAATAGAAGCAATTGTTGGTAAATAAATTGTAATTTGTAAATTACCCAGTTAATTAATCAAAGTTAACAATTTAGTTTCAAAAAAACACCTCGAATTCATCCCTAATTGTTAATGCTTGAGTAAAAAATGCTCTCTCTTTCTTGTGAAATCCTTGAATTTGTGAATCATTAACATTTCGGTACCTCCAACTTTGGTGCCTGAATTGCTAGGTCCAAAAAATAGGAAAATGAACTTTTTGATCCCTCTAGGTTTGGGAAAAGTGACTTTCTAGTCCTTTTATTATTATTTTGGCCCGAAACTTTTAAAAATTTTCAACTGTGGTCCAAATGGGGTGCTTTGAGTAATTTTGCTATTTTTTAGATTTATTTTCAAGAAAGATGTTTGTTTTGAATGATTTAACTTCTTATCATGACTTTACTAGTACTAATTATTGCATCTACTACTTATATCATAAATATTATATTTTCTGTAATTATAGGCCCACCATGCTTAGCAAAATAATAAAGCTTAATTAGAGAGTTTTGATCGTTACCTGAACTTAATCGGCGCTGCACCCTAGCATTCCTCTAGCTTTCCGTTTACGGAGATTGCTAATCTCAATCAAACCTTCCATAGGTCACGCAAAGCACATATATGTTTCGTTTCCTACCCTAGACCGCAGTCACTAATCAAGTTTTATAATTTCATGGATAGTGAAACTTTAATCAAGAAATTATAATATCTAAGACATAAGGTTCAATTGAATAACGTTCTCTACTAGGAAACTTCTTTTGTTAAAAGCTTGAATGTGGAAATATTACAATGGAAAGATTGAAGAGAGACTTAAGCTACTAAGATTATTAGAAATACATCCTCATAGAGAAATAGAGAATCTCGACTTCTCTTTTGCTCAAGCATGTTTAAATGACCGTCTCTTCTCAGCACTCAGCCTCTCCTTTTATAGAGGAGATTGACTACATAGGATGCCCTGATGGCTACAGTACATACTGATATTTTCACATGACTACAGTTGCCATCGCATGGTTATAATAGACTTCATTATTTTATTGACTTAATACTTGATAAAATAGTACAATCATGGTGCGACAGCTTCTTAGAGCCCTTAATGTCGACAAAACTAGTCATCCATATTGGGATTCTGCGTGCTTTCATCTCCAATAATATTTTTCAGTCCATCATTATGTAGATAATCATCAATAATCTTCATCAAGTTGAAGATGTTCTGGATTCCATCTTTCAAATAATTCATGACAATATTTTTTTTCTTTTTCTGATAAGAATTTTCATGCTCCAACATCAAACAGATAATCAAAGACATTTTCTGAAGTAGCTCCTTTTACTTTCATATATTTGGTGAGATCATTATAATAAACAAAAGTAGTGTTCCCATGATGTATAGTGTTTTTCCTTATTCAATTAATGCTCAATTTTGACGATAAATATACAAAAACCAATTACTCTTCCTAAAGGAGGATCGCTAACTACTTCTTGTCATTCAGGAAACCATACTTGTGGTTGATAATTGGGATTATCTAAATTAACTAATTGAACAAGATAATATGCTCGTTTGGCTTTTCCATTTTCATACTCAATTACTGTGTAATGTGCCTTGACGTACATGCTTCTATTATATGGAATTTTTGTTGGATCATCAGGCGATGTGAGAATCTAATGGATCCTTTTAAACATACATTGTTGAATCTTAGTTAGTTTTGAGAAGAATGGAAACTTTGGAGCGGGGGTTTCCATGAGGTAAGCTACAACTCTATATTCCTAGGCTTTTATGATGGGGTCATCTGGGGAGATTGAATTTGCAGGGAATCTAGCACCACCAACTCCATATCTATTTGGAAAGAAAATCATAGTACTCTATGATTCCCAGATATTATAAGAATAACTATGGTAGTAATCGATGCAGGTTGCATACCAGTCATTGGACCATTTTTCTTAAACATGAAGTTATTTTTTTCTTCAATGTTATAAAGACACCTTAGGTAATTCATTTGTAACTCTAGAAGGCTGAATCTTTATACTATTTGATAGACTATAGATAGGAGACCAAAGCACGATCTACTTTTTGTATGTCAAAACATCCATAAGGATTCCACTAGAAGGAGAAACCCGTTCTAACAGTAATATTATTTCATTTTGGATTTCCTCCTTTTCTGATAGGAGTTATGCTTTAATGATCACCATTAGTGAGTTCTCGAGTTAAACTATCTAACAGAGAATTCTTTGATCCCTACATATGTTGAATAGAGAAGGAAAATGGGCTAAGTCATAATTGCTAATACAGAAGTCACCATTACTCTTGCATATTTGATAAATTCTTTTTCAGAAAATCAAGTGTTCCTTTGTAATTAGTTGGAACAAGAAAAGGTTTTGGGGCTAAAAAGATTAAGAAATTTTTGATTCCCCTGATGACTCGAAGGATTTTTTTTTTTTTTTAATCGTGGGATAGTTACATTTTGCTTTATTAAAACTTCCACTGCAATATTTGCAGAGTTTTTCTCATTCTTTGATTTTGAGTACTACACTCCAGTTTTCATTGCTAGCTTCTATATCAAGAATTAAATCATCTCGGTCATTAGGCAAATTAAGAACAGGAAGATTTTTACACATCTTTTTGAAGTTCTGAATAATCTTTGAATCGCCAAGGATCTTTATCCAATTTACTTCTTTCTTAAGTTTTTATTGCAATGGTTTTCTCAATTTAGCTGGATATTTAACAAAGTCTGAAATATAGAAAGACATCCAAGAAACCTTTCTAATTGCTTCTTATTTTTAATCTTTTCATGGAAATTTTCTATTTTTTCTAAAATACGTTTTTTTAGGATAATTTGTCTAGCTTTTATCACTAGAGCTAAAAACTCAATTTCTTATTCAACATAGATGCATTTGCTCTTACCAAGAATAATACCATGATCAATGCATCTTTGGGTGGCGGCTAAGACATCATCGTTGTGCTATTCTATGTTGTTGAAAAAGACAAGTATGTCATCGATGTAAACTAGATATCAATGATTAAGATCTTTGAAGATGTTATCCATTTTCTTTGAAATATTTTTTAAGGACTAATGATGTTACTATCCACTCATAATGTCCATAAGAGGCACTAAAAGCAGTTAAAGGAATGCTCTCTTCATCTATTTTTATCTGCCAATATCTACTTTTACAATTCATTAGGCTTCTTGAATTCTATTGAAAAGAACTATTATGTTAGGAATATAGTAACCATCAATGATAGTATTATCGTTAAGCTTTTTGTAATTGATTACCATTTTAACTTTTCCTCTTTTCTCTGCTATATGATTTCTTATCATAAAAGCAGAGTGGTGTGATGACTGTTACTATTCCTAATTGACTCTCTATCCAGAATATCTTTGATTTGCTCATCAAAATATTGGATATCCTAGTGTGTATATACTATTTGTTTGATTCGAATAATAGTGTTAGGATTTAAAAAAGTGATTTTTGCAAATGTCTTGTCTTTTTCTCAAAATTTAAGAGGATTGTCAGAGTAAAGTTTTTTGCATAATTGCTCTTTTTGTTTAGCAATATGCTCTTTAATGGATAACTCAAGTAGTGAGATTGCTAGTGCTATCTCACGTTGTGCAGGTATTACTTTCTCACCATGCTGGATGCGTGTAAACTCAATCTTCTGATGAGTATAAGCTTTGTTTAATTTAGTAATCGAAATTGAATGGCAATTTATTGTGAATATTATTTAGTTTATGGTCTATGTGTATAGAGAATATAGCTTCTAAAAATTATTCCCAATAATTACATCATGAGACGGTTGATTAATAGCCCATAGAACTAGTATAATGCATTAGACTCCTCCTATTTCTATGAATAACCCGTCTATGGCTTTGTTGTTGCTCATTATACTATTGTTAGCTATTCTTACCTGTAAAGGATTCTTGGTTTCTTCATATAAATTTGAAAATAAAGATCTTTTTCTAGAAGATATAGAATAACTACTATCGATGTAGATATACAACTCATATTTCTTATATCCCTCTAGGCACACATTTATTGGGATATAGATTCCATTAGTATTTGTATTGGTGACTTCATACCATATTTTCACAGTCATATTTTTGACTGAGTCATCCTCAGAGATTGGCTCACAAACAGTTCTTGTTTTGTGTCCAATAAATTTCCTATCTACACTCATACTTCGGTCTGCAATGTATCTTGCGGGTTCAAAATGCATTCTAGTCATTTCACAGGTCATACTAATTGTCATCTTCTTTAAACTCTTCTTTAGTCGTCGAAGATCCTTTTCCCCATTCTGATCTTGCACTCATGCTTCTTAATAATTAGGTTTAATGATAATTTTACCATTCTCATTAATTTTTATTATATTTTAGTTATTGATTTTTGTGGGATTGATAAAGATAGATCCAAGACCTATTGATTTTTATCTCATGTGGATTGAATTTTGTTCTTTGAATTTTTTTGCTTTGGCGTAGGACTTTTAAATTTTTCTGCCTCTATCATTGTTATCTTAGTCTTTAGACCTATAGTATTATCTAGTTTGTAGATTATTTTTCAAAATATCTTTAATGGGTATCCTCTTCTTTTAATGTCTTTCCCAACTATTTTTTATCTTAACGGACAGGAAGTTTTTGGCAAATTTATCTTTTAGGCTTATATAATATCTAGGTCGGCAATTAAATCCTATTGATCTATTACATAAATTAGTCTTAATCCCTGTGATAATTTGATTATTAAATTTGATATACCTGATATCATAGAGCAAAGCATAAAGATCAATATCTTTGCCATAATACTGTAAATGAGTAATTTGCACTTGAACGCTTCCAAAACGGATACATATATACTTTTTGTCTTTGTTGTGCTTAAGGATATTTTCTCAATTAATGAGATGAATTTCTCCCACATCATACTCACAGTCGTTTATCTCTAGATCTCCTTCTATCATTTCACATACGTGCTTACTCTTTAATTAAAAGATGAATTTTTTTATAGATCTTGTCTTTCTGAATTATTGGAAGGACTCGATCTCCTTTGACTTCTTCATTCTCATTATCCACAACAAATTCTTCTCCTTAAAGATCACCAAGGCTAATTGAACGTTTCCATCATATGACTGGTTTCTTCATAATCACTTTCTTTATATTCATGTTCCAGTACAATTTCGATAATTCCCTTTTTTTTTAAGGACTAGATCCAGTGCTTCTTCCTCGCTAAGCACAAAATAATTGAGGCTACCCAATGTTTCTACAAGCTTGTTATTCTTCTTATTTTTTCATTCGTTTCTATAATGCCCTACTTCTCCACATGTCCAACACTTACAGTTATTTTTCACGATAGGACAATAAGCGGCTTTTCTAAAAAATTTTCGTTTTTTAAGGCTTCATTTGTTATAATAGTTTCTTTTATATTTCTATCCCCTTTACTTGTTAAAATGCTTTTTCTTGTAAAATTTTCTCTTTCATCTTCTCTTAGGTTTCTTTTCCTATTGGTGAGCATTGTCCCAACAGGCTAGAAATTATTTCTTTATTTTCTTTTATTTTTAGAGATCAAGAAATTAATCATTGACCCATTTTCTTAAATAAGAAATTCTTGTACCAAGGGTATCAATGACATCTGCTTTTTCAAGCCATATAATGTACTTTTCATTGATTATAGAATTGATTGGATATGGTAATTTGTTATAAAATATACCAAGATTGGTTTTGTTATGCTAAATTTTGTAATGATATTGACTAAGTTTAGCAATATAATTCTCTAGATATCCCATATCCTACAACTTTATGTTATTAATTTTTCTTTGTCGTTCTCTATCCTTTTCTTCAAAATTAAGTTTAGATCCGATAAATTCAGTTTTGATTTTCTTACATAAATTTTTGGACATTACAGTTGGTGTTTTCAACATTCTTAATATATTTCTTCCAGAAGGTTCACCAAATTCTTCATGTTTAGGAACAATATTATTAATTAGGTTTTACTTAATTTCGTCTATGTTGAGTTCTTCTCCAATATCATTGACTTCATCATCGAATACTATTTTACCATATTTTTTAATCTAGTTTCTTCATAATTTCTTCTAAAGGAATGACATTAAGATCCCCTAGTTTAATTAGGTTCGTCTGCTGATATATTTCTTCTTCTAACTTGACATTATTGGTCTCTCCATTATCATCAGATAATAGATCTTGTTTTTCAGCTATTGAAGCCATGATTTTGTTTAACTCTTCTGGTTTTGTTCTTTATCAAATATATTCTTTAATTTCTCAAGATTACACTGCTTATACTCTATATTCTCCTTCTTTCTCTCCCTTTTCAGATGATGTTTTAGTTGATTTTTTGGTTGATATTTCTCCTATTTCTTTTTGGATTTTTATATCATGCAAAGGAAATGGATTTTTATTTTTTAGATTTTGAAAATGATATTTATGCCGAAATAGAGTACTAATACTTAAAAAAGATTTTCCACTATGTCTAATCTCATTAATTAAAGAAAGATGAATTACAGAAAATTGCTTCTAATCTCCTTAACTTCATTCTTAGTTGAACTAGTTCGACTTTTAATTCTAAACTATATCAGTAATGTAGTTTAATTGCGGTGCTATTGAAATAGTTCCTTCTGATGAGTGCACAATATTGGAATAATTAATAGTGGGACAAGTAGATGATAATTCAAGCATTAAACATAGTATTAGCTTCAATTAAAATCGTAATAATTTTAATTTTTTTAGGTTACGTGGCTCTAATACTAGATTAAAGAGGGCTTTAAATATTACTAGTGAGATTAATACTACATGTACAAAATTAAAATTTTTGAAAGTAAATTTCTAAGGATTGGGGTTAAATTTACAAATGTGAAAAGTTTTGGGAACTATACAAAAAATTTAATAGTAATTTGTCCCGTAAAAGTTTATTACACAATAATTTAGTAGTCATGGAAATTCAATTTTTGAAAGGTTGGTTCTACAAATTAATGCACTAAAGTTCGATGGTCCCAAATGTAAACGTTTCTTAATTTGTTCACATACTGGAAGAGAATAGCCATGGTTGCACTACCGAAAACAAAGAAGAAGAATGGGAAGACCATGGAAACAGAGAACTATGGGAGTAGTATAAAATTGATTTTCGCTTAACATTCCTCTCATATTTGGAAGGAAAATTTTTTTATCATTACAACACAAATTTTCCTTACATTTTCCCTCTTGGAAAAATTAGCATTCGGGTCAACTGTGGTATGAGTAAATATTTAATTAACCTAGCGAAATTGGATAAAGATTTTTGAAACTACCCAAGTTTGGATAATAATTTTTGGAGTACAACTATTTTCGCTTAACAATCTTTTGGATGATAAATATTTTTATTTTTGACCTAGACTTTTCTAAAATTACACATTGACCACAAAGTGTGGTATAATCTTTAATTTTTGTTTTTCTAGGGTGTTTAAAAAAATAATATCTATTTTGTGATTTTTGCTTCTTATAATGACTTCCTCATTGTTATTTATCACAATCTATCACTCATATCATAAATTATTATATTTTCTATGATTATAAACCTACCATGCTTAACAAAACAATAAAGATTAATTAAAGAGTTTTGACGTTACCTGAACTTAGGTGGGATTGGACCCTGGCGTTCTTCTAACTTCCAGTTTACAGAGATTGCTAATCTCAACCACACCTTCTTTAGATCAAGCAGCACATAGATCCTGTTATTTTCTACCTCAAATCGTAGTCACTAATCAAATTTTATATTTTTAAGGATAATTGAACTTTAATAAAGAAGTTATAATATTTAAGACATAAGGTTTGATTGAATAACGTTCCCTACTAGAAAACTTCTTTTATTGAAAGCTTAAAAGTGGACATATTACAATAGAAAGATTCGAAAAAGGGACTTAAACAACTAAGAGCATCCGAGATGCTTGCTTAGAGAGAATGGAGAAACCCAACTTCTCTTTTTACTCAAGTATGCTCAAATAACCGTGTCCTCTTACAATACTCAGCTTCTCCTTTCATTGTGGAAATGAAACACATAGGATGCCCTAATCGCTACAGTACACATACTATTATAGATGCTTTCACATAGCTATAGTAGACTGCATTATTTTACTGACTTGACACTCAACAAGATAATACATAATGTAACAACTTTTCATAGCACTTCATGCTGACAAGACTAGTCATCGATATTGAGATTTTTCATGCCTTCATCTCCAATAATGTTTTCTAGTCCATTATTATCTATATCAAAATCTTCATCAAGTTCAGAATGGTCTGGATCCCATGTTTCAAATAATTCATGTAGATATCCCTTTTCTTATTCTGATAGAAAATTTTCAACTCTATCATCAAAGAGATAATCAAAGACATTTTCTGAAGTAGCTCCTTCTACCTTCATATATTTGCTGAACTCATCATGACAAGTGAAGGTAATGTTCCGGGGAATACATCAGTATATTTCCTCGTTCAATGAATGCCCACATTTGATGATTAATGTTATAAAATCCAATGGCTCTGGATATAGTAGAATCACTAATTACTTCTTGTCGTTCTGTAAACCATTCTTGCCGCTAATCATTGCGATCTTTTAGATCAATTAATTGAACAAGATAATGGGCTGGCATGGCATTTTCATCTCTATATTCAATCACTATGATATGTACCATGGCATATAGACTTCTGTGATATGGAATTTTCGTTGGACGATTAGGAGATGTAAGAATCCAATGGATCGTTTTAGACATACACTTTTGAAACTTAGTCTTAAAAAGAAGTCTATTTGGGATCTAGAATTTCCATAAGCCAAGATACCATCCTGTATCCCTAGGCTTTCATGATGGGGTCATCTAGACGGATTTGATTCACTGAGAATCTAACACCACCAATTCTAGATCTATCAGGAAAGAAGATTGTAGTGCTCCATGATTCACAAATATCATAGGAATAATCAAGCAGTCAATGCAGGATGCATACCAATCATTGAATCATTTTTCTTGAACATAGGAACATATTTTTTTCTTAAATATCATCGGGACAGCTTGAGTACTTCATTGTAACTATAAAAGGTTGAATTTTTATGCTACAAGATAGAGAGAAGACAACAAATCAAAGTGTAATCTATTTTTTGTATGAAATTCCAAAATATCCATAAGGATTCTCCTAGAAGGAGAAACCCGTTCTAACAGTAATGACATTTCATTTTGGATTTGCTGCTTTCTTGATAGGAGTTTTGCTTTGATGATCATCATTAGTGAGTTAAGAGTTAAACTATCTGTCAGAGAATTCTTTGATCCATGTATATATTCAATAGAGAAAGAAAATTACTTATGCTATAATTGCTGACACAAGACTCCCCCTTGCACTTGCATATTTGATAAATTTTTTTTTCACAAAACCAAATATTCCTTTGCAATAAGTTCGAATAAGAAAAAGTTTTGGGGCTAAAAAGATTAAGCACTTTTCAATTCCCCTTATAACTGCGAGTATTTCCTTTTCCATTGTAGGACAGTTGTATTCTACTTTAATAAAACTTCTACTGCAGCATTTGCAAAGTTTTCCCCTCCTTTGATTTTGAGTACTGTACTCCAGTGCTCATTGTTGGTATATGTCTCATGAATTAAATCATCTTCTTCATTAGGTAAATTAAGAACAGGAATATTTTTGCACATCTTTTGGAAGTTTTTAACTATCGTTGAATCACTAAGAGTCCATGTCCAACTTCTTTCTTGAGTTTCTGCTGCAATGGTTTTTTTAATTGAGCTAAGTCTTTAATGAAATATGAAGTATATGCAAGACATTCGAAAAATCATTCTAATTGCTTCTTGTCTTCAATCCTTTTAGGAAATTTTTCTATTTTTTCTAGAATATGCTTTTGTAGAATGATTTGTCTAGCTTTTATTTTCAGACCTAAAAACTCTACTTCTTACTCAACATAAATGCATTTGTTTTTACCAAGAATAATACCATGATCAATGCATCTTTGGGTGACAACTAGAGTATCGTATTTGTGCTATTCCATGGTCTTGGAAAATACAAGAATGTCATTAATGTATACTAGACAATAGTGATAAAGATCTTTGAAGATATTATTCATTCTTCTTTGGAATATTTGAGCTGCATTTTTAGGAACAAATGCCATTACTATACATTCATAATGTCCCTTAGGGAAATTAAAAGATGTTAAAGGAATGCTTTCCTTATCTATTTTTATCTGCCAATATGCACTTTTACAATCTATTTTCGAGAACCAAGAGGCTCCTTGGATTTTATTGAAAAGAAATATTTTGTTAGGGATATAATAACCTTCAAAAGCAGTATTATCATTAAGCTTTTTGTAATTAATTATAATTCTAACTTTTTCTTTTTTTCTTCAGCATAATTTCTCACTATGAAAGTGGGACAAGTGTGAGGACTCTTACTATTTCTTATTAATCCTTTATCCAATAGTTCTTGGTCTTCTCAAATGTCTTATCTTTGTCCCAAAATGAAAGAGGATTATCAAAGTAGAGTTCTTTGCATAATTAATCTTATTGTTCAACAATCCACACTTTAAGAGATAGCTCTAGTGGTAAGATTGTTGGTGCTACTTCACGTAATACAGGATTACTTTCTCGCCATACTGGTTGTGTGTAAACTCAATCTTTTGATAAGTTTATGCTTAATTTATCAATAGGAACCAACTGGCCATTTATTATGAATATGATTTGGCTTACGATTTGTGCACATGAAAAATATAGCTTTCGAAAATTATTTCCAATAATCATATCATGGTAGGGTTGATGAGTAGACTATAAAACTAGTATAATGCATTTGAATCCTCCAATTTCTATCACTAATCCTTCTATGGTTTCACTATGGCTCATTATGCTATTATCGGCTATTCTTACTTATAAAGGATTTTTTGATTTTTTTTTTCTGCATGAATTCTGGAAATAGAGATCTTTTTTCAAAACAGACATAACAACCATTATTAATGTAAGCACATAATTCATATCTATTATATCTCTCTAAACATACGTTCATTCACAGTGAGCCAAAAATCGAATCGAAAAGCCGAGCTGAAAAACACAATTGAAAAGCTGGTTAATTGGTTTGATTTTTCTTAAAAATTCAGCTTGGTTAACCGAACCGAAAAAATTTTACGGTTTTGGTTTCGGTTTCGGTTCAACCATTTAACCAAAACTTACACTTCTATTAAAAAACTAAATTTTATATTGATCAAGTGCAGATTTTATAATTATTAAAAATAAAACTAAACATACAATAATGTGTAAATTAATATTTGGTATCTTAAATAGTTAAATTAATCAAAAAAAGGAATGAAATTTGAAAATTAATAATTTAAATTAACAGTCAACCGGTAATTGAATTGAAAATCTAGTTAACTGAGTTTTTCGGTTCGGTTACTGTTCACATTTTTGCCAAATTGAAAAATTCGGTTAACCAAAGCTTTGGTTCGGTTTTCGATTCCCAATTTTTGCGAACGACTTTCTAGTTAACTGATTTTCGGTTAACTGAATTTTCGGTTAACAGGTTTTTATCACCCCTAACGTTTATTGAGACATAAATGCTATTAGGATTAGTATTGGTGACTTGGTAGCATATCTCCATAGTCACATTTTCGTCTAATTTATGCTCTTAAATTGGTTCATTTTTTGTAACCGTTGACTTTTCTATTTAAATTGATACTTCAATCAACATTGTGTTTTGTGGGTTCAAAACTCATTCGACTCATCTTGCTGGTCATATTAATTATATCATCTTCTTTAAGCTCTTCTTTGGCCGTTGAGATAGCTTTTCCCAATTCTAATCTCGTACCCATGCTTCTTAATAATTGGGGGTTGATTCTTATCTTCCCATTTTTATCAATTTTTTCAATTTTTTTAATGAATTTTATGGGATTGGCAAAACTGGATATCCATAACCTATTCTTGCCTTCGTTTGCATAATGATCTACTTCCATGCAAGCAGCTTTTCTAAAAAATCTACGCCTTTTGGGTCTAGGCTTGTTATAATACTTTCTTTTATATTTTTCTCCCATTTGCTTGTTAAAATTCTTTTTCTTTACACAGTTTTGTCTCCTTATTTTCATATGTTCATTTGCCCACTGATGAGGGGTATCCCAATAGGATAAAAATTGTTTCTTCATCTTCATATGTTTTTAGAGAACAAGACATTGATCATTTACCAATTTTCTTAAATAAAAAATTCTAGTTCCAAGCGTATCAATGATATCTGTTTTTCAAGCAATGTAATGTATTTTTCATTGATTATGAAATTGATATGATAAGCTAATTTATCATAAAACTGCCAAGATTGGTTTCATTATGTCCAATTTTGTAATAACTTGACTAAATTTAGCAATATAATTTTCTAGATATCTTATGTTCCCCAACTCTATGTTGTTAATCTTTCTTTGTCATTCCCTTGCCTTTTCTTTAGAATAAAGCTGAGCTCCAATAAATTCAGTTTTGATTTCTTTACATAATTTTTTAAACATAGCAGCTGGTGTTTCAATCTTTCTTAATAAATTTTTACCTTCTTCATCGAACGAGTCATATTAGTCAACTATAGTGCCAGAAAAACTATGTTCGATATAATTGAGAAAATTTCTAGCACACCATGTAGTATTCAAGTTCAAGACACTATTCATACTCCTTTTTCAATTCTCGAATATTTCTTCTTGCTTAAAAGTTGATATTTAAAATGTATCATGTTTGACTAATTGGGTTAAGACTAATCTTTTCAAAGGACGTGGTTTTCCATGGGATGAATCCAAAGGAAAAATTGATTGTACCTCATGCTGGAGCTTACTTAGGTCTCATTAAATGGTTGTTTCTTCTATGTGATTCACCAAATTCTTTAGATTTTGGAATAACATTGTTAACTAGATTGGATTCAATTTTGTCTATATTGGGTTCTTTTCCCATCTCATTAATTTCACTATCAGCTACCATTTTACTATATTTTTTTTATCCAGTTGTCTCGTAATTTCCTCTTAATGAACAACATTTAGATCTTTTAGTTTAATCGAGTTCATCTGTTATTATATTTCTTCTTTCTACCAGAAGTTGTTTGCCTCTTCATCATCATCCGATAGTACTTCTTGCTTATCTACTATTACACCCATGATTTTGTTTAATTCTTCTAGATTTTCCTCTTCATCAAACATATTTTGTAACTCCTCTAGATTTTGCTACTTATACTCCATCCTCTTCTTCTTTTTTTGCCTTTTCTGATGATTTTTCGGTTGATTTTCCTCATTCTTCTTTTTTGATTTTTACGTCTTGCAGGGGAAATGAATTTTTGATTGTTTGGTTTTGGAAATGATATTTATGTTGAAATGGAATACTTACACCTAAGTAAGATAATCCACTATGTTTGACTTTGTTGATTAAAGAAAGACGGATTATAGATAATGCTTCTTTTATCTCCCTAATTTGGGTCTTAGTTTTTGTTAATTCGACTTTTAATTCTAAAACTATATCATTGATATAGTTTAATTGGGGTGAGACTAAAGTGGATCCTTCTGGAGGATGCAAAATATCTTAATAATTAGGATCAACACAACTAGATGATGATTCAAGCATCAAACACAATTAATTATCTTCATTAATTATTAATTAACTTAATTATCTTAATTATTTTTAGTCATTTGGCTCTAATATCATATGAAAAGAGGCTTACTTAAGATAATTTTTAGTCATTTGGCTCTAATATCATATGAAAAGAGGGTTAAAGTAATACTTGCAAGAAGAATAACACATGCGCATAATTAAAATTTTCAAAAGTAAATTCTTAAGGATTGGAGTTAAAAAAGAATATTTTAAAAACTTAGAGTACTTACTGTAATTTAAAAACCAAGTTTGGTCACTTTTGGTTCCAGAAAATATTTGTTCAAACTTAGATGGACCTAAAAATATTTATCAAAACTAGTCGGTTCAAAAAAAAAAAATTAACCTTTACCTGGATGATCCATGATGGAATTTACCATCCATCTTCACATTTTTGCTTTTAACTTTTCTCAACCCAGACAAAGGGAAAAAAGCTATTTTCTAGAATTTTTTTGTTCCCCTCTATTTTTCTAGGTCCATTTGGACCCTAACAGTGATCTTAGGATCTTCTTTTAAATACTCTTGCAATGCATATTTTTCAAATGGCATTTGAGTAAATCCTTTTCTTTTTTTCATTTTTAAACTTCTCTTTTCAAAGAAAAATTAACATAGAAAGGAAATTCATTTTTTCTTTATTTTTTCTACTTTCTTAACTTATTTCTTCGTCTCTTTTCTTAAATTAAAGGCACAACCTTATGGTATGACAACATCCATAACCTTAAAATCACTTATTTTTTTTGCTTGTAAATTCAAGTGCTTAAATGACAAGTGGACGCATAACTCTTGGCTTTCAATTAAATTACCTACTTTGCCTAATTGAATCCCAACAACCATTCTCTCTCAAACGTATCTTAGTTTCTTAATCGCATTCAAAGTCTCTTTCTTGAGCATGCAACATTCTAAACCTCTCAACATAGCTTCTAGCTATTAATCCACATTATAGATCAATTCAAATTTGGTACAAGCCATTAAATTCCACTTTTTTCACAACTAAGCAATCAAGCATCAAAAATTTTAAAATTCATCAACTCTTCTTTTTGCCTCTCTCTTTTAAACATGCATGATTTCTCTTCAAAAAGAAACTTTTCAATTTTAAACTATAAAATTAACATAATCATCCTAAATTAACAATATGAGTGTCACTTGATCATCAAAATACTCATAATGACACAACACCCGCAACAATCTCTAGAGTCAAATACTCCATCAAGGCCAAAACTAAACTTTTAGCATGATCCACTAACATGTCCATGGTCAATTCACTTAGACAAACTAAAATTCATCATTGCATGGGAAATCCTATGAAGGCCGGAAAGGATTGGATTAAAGAAGGAAGGAAAGAGTTTCGGGTTCCATCACTCGCTCATATTGCTTATCTTCCACAATTCAAGCGTTAATTCCTTATAAAGTAATTTCGAGACTACTTGTTTTCACTCTTGTGTGTGCTGGAGCTAACCCTATAGGGTTTTGCTTTACTTTGCATGCTCCTTAGTTATGTGAAACAAGTTGGGCTTGCAAATTAACTCATACGAATCATAGTGATCAGTAAAAATAAAAAGAAATTTTTTATTTTCTCCTTCATTATTATTTCTTTTACGTTCTCATTGTCACGTTGATAGGGGCCTCCTAAATCTACAAGGCAATTATAACCACTAGAAAAGACAGTTAGAAATATTTTTATAATGTCTCCCCATTAAATGGGTAAATTCCTGGAAACTATAAGTCATATTTGTTTACTATTTTTCATATTTAAAAAAAAAAGATAAAGGGATTCTTTTTAAAACTCATTTAACACCGTTGACTAATCATTTATGAGCAATCTTAGTTTACGTCAATTAACCAAGTTTTCTTAAAACTCAGGGTATCACATCCTTTAGCCAATTGTAAAAGTTTCGTTCTTGCTACTTTCATGGGTTATAATAGCCTTCAAGTGGGGAAAATTACATTGGAGACCATCTAAGTTTAGGTAAATATTTTTTTGATCTGACTATTTTTTAATAAATATTTTTAGGCCCATGTAACATTGGGCGAATATTTTCTTGAACCAATGTGACCAAAAATGACTTTTTGAATTACACCAAGTACCCTAAGTTTTGAAATTTGCATATGTGACCTCAATTCTTAAAAACTTTTGGAATTTTTAATTTTGTGTATGTGATATTCTTCTCATAGGGACAGCACAAAACCCCTCTTTAGTCTTGTATCAGAGTCATGTGAACAAAAATAATTAATATAATTAAGTTAATTAATAGTTAATTAAGCTAGTTAATTACATTGGATGCTTGAGTCATTATCTACTTCTTTGCTCTAGGTTATTCACATATCGTGTATATCCTAGAGAGATCCACTTCAATAGCACTGCGATTAAACTATATCACTGATATAGTTTTAGAACTAAAAGCAAAATTACCAAAAATTAAGACTGAAATTAAGGAGTTAAAGAAACAATTGATTGTAATATATCTTTCTTTAATCAATGAAGATAGGCACAATGAAGAATCCAATTTAGGTATTAATATTTCATTTCAGCACAACTATCATTTCCAAAACCTAAAAAATGAAAATCCATTTCATTTCCAAGAAACAAAACTTGAAAAAGAAGCAAGAAAATCAACTAATTAATCATCCTAAAAGGGAGAGAAAGAGCAAGAGAAAGAGAATGGAATATAAGCAGTATCATCTAGAGGAATTACAAAATATGTTTGATAAAGAACAAAATGCATAAGAATTAAACACAATCATGGATGCAATAGTAGACAAATGGAAGCGCCACCTACTAATAATGAAGAGATAAATAATGTTATGTTAGAAGAAGAAATATATCAACAGATAAGCCTAATTAAACTAGAGGATTTGGATGTCATTCCTTGAGATGAAATTATAAGAAAAAAGCAGAAAAAAATGGAAAATTGGTTGTTGAAAATGAAATTAATGAAATTTGTGAAGAACTTGACATCGACAAATTTGAATCCAATTTAGTTAACAATATTGTTCTAAAACCTGAAGAGTTTGGTGAATCATCTAGAAGAAGTACCTATTTTATGAGACGTACATATATTCTAGTAGGACATCTAACCAACTTTTCCTTTGGGTTTATCTCAAGAAAAATCACATCATTTGAAGAGAGTAGCCTTACCCCAATTAGCTAAACAAATTACTTCCTAAATCTTGATGGATTTCGAATTGAGAAGAAATATTTTAGCATTGAAAGAGGGTATGAGTAGTGGCTTGAACTTGAATACCACATGGGCGACTGAAAATTTCCTAAACTATAACCAACATAGCTTTTTTGGCACTATAGCTAATTGGCACAAATCATTAAATGAGGAAGGTAAAAATGTCTTAAGAATGATGGAAAAGCCAGTTGCTATATTCAAAAAATTATGTAAGTAAAATGAAACTGAATTATATTAGAACAAAACTTGATTTTGAAGAAAAAGCTAAAGAGTGGTAAAGCAAAGTTCGCCACATAGAGTTCCAGGACTTGAGGTACATGGAAAATTATATTGTTGAATTCAGTCAATGTTATTACAAAATTGGGTATAATGAAACTAATCTTAGTATGCTTTATCACAAAATGACCTTATCTAATAAATTCTATAATCAATGAAAAATACATCGCATAGGTTGAAAACATTGATGTCATCGATACCCTCGGTGCAAGAATATCTTGTTAAGAAAATGGATTAATGATCAATGTCTTGATCTCCAAAAACAAAAAGAAATAAAGAAATAATTTCTAACCTATTAAGATAGTTCTCATCAATGGGGAAATGAGCTTGAAAAGAGAAGAAAAGGAAAATTTCGTATGAAAAAGAGCTTTAACAAGAAAAGTGAAGAAAATACAACAGAAAGTATTATAACAAGCTAAACCCCAAAAGGAGAAGATTCTTTAGAAAAGTTGCTTATTGTCTTATAGGAAAAATAGCTATAAGTATCAGGCATGTGGAGAAATAAGACATTACATGAACAAATGCAAAAATATGAATGACAATAAGTTTATTGAAACATTGGCTAGTTTGAACTCTTTCAAGTTTAGCGAAGAAGAAGCTCTAGACCTAGTCTTAAAAAACAACAAGGGAATTGTTAAGATAGCAATGAAAGATGAACATAAAGAAAGTGATTATGAAGAACTTATTAATATGATGAAAAGTAGCTCAGTTAGTCTGGGTAGTCTTCCAGGAGAAGAATTTATAATAGATAATGACAATGAAGGCGTTAAAGGAGATTGGGTGCTTCTTATAACACAGAAGGATATGATCTATGAAAAATCCATCTTACAATTAAAAAGTAAGTACATATACAAAATGATGGAAGGAGATTCATAGATAAAAGACTGTTAATTTAATATGGGAGAAGTAAATCTCATTAGTTGGGAAATCATTGTTAAGTATAACAGGGATAAAAACTATAGGCATATTCATATTGGAAGTGCCCAAGTCCAAATTACGCCATTACAGTATTATGGCAAATATATTAATCTTTATGTTTTGCTCTATGAGATCAGGCACACCAAATTTAATAACCAAATTATCACAAGGAGCAAGACCAATTTGTGTAATGGTTAAGTGGCATTCAATTGTCG
The DNA here is from genome assembly GCA_029747015.1 of Carnegiea gigantea. NCBI lineage: Eukaryota > Viridiplantae > Streptophyta > Magnoliopsida > Caryophyllales > Cactaceae > Carnegiea > Carnegiea gigantea. The sequence goes on from JAKOGI010000708.1 coordinate 177,502, forward strand.
ACCTCGATATTATGTGTGCCTAAAAGACAAATTTGCCAAAAATTTCCTATCCCTTAAGATAAAAACAATTGGGATGAATATAAAGAGAGGAGGTTACCCAGCAAGGATATTTTGAAAAATAGTCTACAACTTAGATAATACTATAAACCCAAAAACTATGGTAACAATGATAGAAGTACAAAAATTTCAATGTCCTACTCCATTGCAAAAAAATTTAAAGGATAAAAAATCCAATTCGCAGGAGAGAAAAAATTGATAAGTCTTGGATATCTAGCTTTGTCAATCCGATAAAAATCAATGAAAAAATGTAATAAAAATTGATGAGAATGAAAAAATTACCATTAAACCCCAACTATTAAGAAGTATGACTACAAGAACAGAATAGCATAAGGATCTTTGGCAGCTAAAGAAGAGCTTAAAGATGATGATACAATTTGTATGATTGATGAACTGCGTAGAATGAGTTCTAAGACCGCAAGACACCATTTAGATCAAAGTATGAGTTTAGATAGAAAGTCATTTGGTACAAAGTGAGGACCGCTAGTGAGCCCTTTTATGATAATGAATTAGCCAAAAATATGACTATTGATATATACTATGAAGTCACCAATACTAATCCTAATAGCATTTATATCTCAACAAATATATATTTAGAAGGATACGAATTGTGTGCTTACATCGATAGTGGTTGTTCTATCTGTTTAGGAAAAGATCTTTATTTCCAAAATTCATGTGGAAAACAGCAAAGAATCCTTTACAAGTAAGAATAGTTAAGAATAGCATAATGAGCCACAACAAACCCATAGAAGGATTATCCATAGAAATAGGAGGAGTCCACTGCTTTATACCAATTTTATAGACTACTGATCAACCTTCTCATCAGATGATTATTAGAAATAATTTTTAGAGGACATATTCGCCATGCAAAAACCATAAGCCAAATTATATTCATAATAAATGGAAACTCAGTTCCTATTGACAAATTAAATAAAGCATACACCCAATGAAAGGATTGAGTTTACAAGCAGACAGCGTGGTGAGAAGATAATACTTGGACAACATGAAATAGCACTAACAATCTCATTACTAGAGTTATCTATTAAAGAACAGATTGTTGAATAACATGAGCAAGAATGCAAAAGAACTCTACTCCAGTAATCCAATTATATTTTGGAACAAAGATATGACATTTGTAAATATTACTTTGTTAAATCCTAATATTATTTTCCGAGTTAAACAAATATTGTACACACCAGATATCTAAGAATTTTACAAGCAAATAAAAAAACTTCTGGATAAAAGGTTAATAAGGAATAGTAAGAGTGCTCACGTAAGACCTGCTTTCATGGTGAGAAATCATGCTGATAGAAAAAGAGCACAAGTTAGGATGATAATCAATTATAAAAACCTTAATGATAATACTATCTTTGATGGTTATTATATTCATAGCGAAATGGTTCTTTTCAATAGATTTCAAGGAGCATCTTAGTTCTCGAAAATAGATTGTAAAAGCGGATATTGGTAGGTAAAATTGGATGAAGAAAGCATTCATTTGACTAGTTTTAGTGCCCCCCACTACTAAATAATCAGCCTTTTCCCACAAATTTTCCGACGAAAAAAGCAACATTTTCCGACGGATATTCTGGCTGATAGCGTCCATCGGAACAAGGCCATTCGGGAATGCGTTCCGACAGAAATCGCAAGTCCGTCGGACCGCTTCTTCGATGGAGTTCTGAACGAATTGAGGCGGCCGATGGACTCATTCATCGGATGCAAGAAAAGCTAGGAAAAAATTTTCAAAAAAATTGATTTTTTTGCAGATTCCATCGAAAATCCGTCGGCATTTTTAAATTTTATTTAAAAAATATAAAAATATAGTACCTAACTGTAAAAAAATTTTTCAATGTATCTAATACACAATAATTTCTCATCATTTGCGTTAAATTGATATTAACATTAAATTATGCTTAATTAATAAAAAATTATATTATTTAACAACAAAGTACAAAATTGAGAACAAATTATTATCATAACAAACTAACATCAACGTAACAAACTAACTATATAAACTATTAAATTTACATAATTATACGCAAACTAAGGGTATAAATTATTAAATTCAATGTATATACTTAATTCACTACAAATCAGCACAAATTACACACGAGAAAACCTTTTCAAAAAGTCGACGACGAATGACATCAGGAGGAGGTGATAGCGGTGGGATGGCGGCAAGCGGCGTTAGGGCGATGGTAAGTGGTGGTGCTCCTTCTCTCTATCTCTCTCTATTTTACGAAATGAGCACTGGAAAATGAAGCATGGAGGAAAATTTATAAGAGAAATTCTGATAGAATATTCCATCAGAATTCCGACGATTTTCTGTTGGAATATTCATAAAATTTTGAATTTTTCCTCCATTCAACTTGGCGTCAAAAAAAACTTTTTGAAAATTTTTAATATTTTTCGACGGAAATTCTATTGGAATTCCGACAGAAAATTGGTCCATCGGCAAATCCGTCGGAATTCCAGCGAATTTGTCAAAATCCATCGGAATTTCATCGGAGATTGCAACGGACCTATTTCCATTGGAATATTCCGTAGGAATACGCTGAAATTTTAGTAGCCCTTAAGGATATTATGAGCCCCATTTGGTCTTAATAATGCATCTCGGATATTTAAAAGAAGAATGGATAATATTTTCAAAGATCTTAATCACTGTTGTCTAGTTTACATCGATAATATTCTTGTCTTTTCCAAGACCGCAGAACAACACAAAGATGACATTCTAGTTGTTACCCAATGATGCATTAATCATGCTATTATCCTTTATAAGAACAAGTGCATTTATGTTGAACAAGAAATAAAATTTTTAGGTTTAGAAATAAAAGTTGGACAAATCATTCTACAAGAGCATGTTTTAGAAAAAATAAAAAATTTATTTGAAAAGATTGAAGATAGGAAGCAATTAAAACATTTCTTGGCTGTCTTTCCTACATTTCAGATTTATTAAAGATTTAGCTAATTTGAAAAAAACATTACAGCAAAAGCTCAAGAAAGAAGTAAGTTGGACATAGACTCCTAGTGATTCAAAGATTTTTCAAAACTTCAAAAAGATGTGCAAAAATCTTCATGTTCTTGATTTCCTAATGGCGGTGATGATTTAATTCTTGAGATAGATACCAGTAATGAGCAGTGGAGTGCAGTGCTCAAAATCAAAGGAGTAGAAAAACTCCGCAAATATTACAGTGGAGGCTTTAATAAAGTAGAATGCAACTATCCCGCAATAGAATAAGCAATTCTTGCAGTCACAAAGGGAATTGAAAAGTTCGTAATATTTTTAGTCCTAAAACCATATTTGAATTGGTTGCAAAGGAATACTTAGTTTTGTGAAGAAGAATTTATCAGATATCGAAGTGCAAGGGTGATTCTCGTGTTGGTAATTATAGCTTAACTAGTTTTCTTTCTCTACTAAACGTATACAAGAATCGAAGAATTCTCTTCCGAAAAAAGGAGAAAAGCCAGAATGAAATGTACTAGAATGAGTTTTTCCTTCTAGTAGAATTACTATGGATATTTTGAAATTTCATACGAAAAGTAGATCATGCTTTGGTTTGTGGTCTTCTTCCTATCTAGTAGCACATGGATTTAATCTTTTAGAATTACAAATGAATTGCTTAAGGTGTCCTTTTTATGTTCAAGTAAAAACAAGTTCCTATGTTGAATAAAAACAGTTAGACGACTAGTATGTAGCCTACATCAACCACCATCATAATTAATTTTCTCATATTTGGTAATCATAGAGTACCATAATCTTCTTCTCTGATAGATCTGGAGTTGATCATGTTATATTCCTGGCAAATTCAATCCTTGTAGATGACTCAACCATGAAAGCCTGAGAATATGGAATGGTAGCATACCTCATGGAAATCCCTAATCTGAATTACCTATTCTTCTCAGGTCTGACTAAGTTTCAAAGATGTATGTTTAAAATGATCCATTGGATTCTCATTTCTTCTGATAGTCAAACAAGAGCTTCATATAATAGAAATTTGCATATCGAGGTACATTGTGAATTAATTGAGTATGAAAATGAAAAGGTCAAACTAGCTATTAACTTGTTCAATTAAGTAATCTAAATGATCCCGATGATGAATGACCAGAATGGTTTCCAGAACAACAAGAAGTAGCGAGCGCTCCTGTGACTATCGGAGCATAAAAGGTTAAAGATGCATGGATGCAAGCGTACTCAGATGTCTCTAGTAACTAGTCTCTCAATTTGAGAAGATTAATTTTCGACACCTTCCTCGAGAGCAAAATAGCTTCACGGATGCTTTGGCTACCATTACGTCTAGTTTAAAATGGGAATAAGAATTAAGATGCAATTAGTTACCATCGAAGAATAGCAATAACTAGTCATAGGGTGCAACGACATTGATACAACGCTCGAAAACAATGATGGTCCTTGATTCATTGACATCAACCGATATTTCAAGCATAAAGAGTACCCTAAAGGAAGTTCCAAAAAAGATCAATTGGCAATTAGATGCTTGGCCGCTCAGTTTACCATATATATAGGTGAATTATATCATAGGATGCTTGATGGCATCCTACAGCTTTGGGTTAGTGAGAAAGAAGCTGAGAGGATTATGGAAGAGGTTCACAGTGGGGAATGTAGACCACATATGAATGGGCGAATGTTGGCTAAGAAGATCCTTCGACTTGGGTATTACTAAACGACCATGGACTATGCTTCCTATGACCTAGTTTGCTCTTCTAAGAAACACCAGGTGCTTGCTAATCTCAATCACATGCTGCCAGTTCAACTCCATAATCACATCTCCTTGGTCGTTCTCCACATGGGGAATTGACATTATAGGGTAAATTAGTCCAATGGCCTCTAATGGTCATCAGTATACTCTAGTAGCAGTTGATTACTTTTCTAAGTGGGCCAAAGCTGCTTGTTACTCTAAGCTAGGGGCAAAACAAGTGGCTAAGTTTGTTATAAACAACATTATCTACCAAGATACATTTGAGATGGTTTGTGATAATGGTTCAAAATTTAAAGGAGAATTGAAGAAGATCTTACAAAAATATAAGATCCTCTAATGGTCACCACTATATTCTATTAGCAGTTGATTACTTCTCTAAGTGGGTTAAAACTGCTTCTTACTCTAAGCTAGGGCCCAAACAAGTGGATAGACTTGTTATCAACAACATTATCTGCCGAGACGGGGTTCCTTTTGAGATGGTTTATGACAATGGTTCACAATTTGAGGGAGACTTGAAGAAGATCTTACAAAAATATAACATCAAGCATCACCTATCATCTCTATATCGCCATAAAACCAACAGGGTTGTTGAAGCTGCCAACTGAACTATACACCATATCTTGTCTAAGATGGTTAAGAAAACATGAGAGTGTCAAGAGAAGATCCCTTATGCCCTTTGGGGATACTGATCTTCCATTCGCATGCCAATTAGTGACACACCATAGGCATTGGTTCACGACATGGAGCCTATGCTACCAATCGAGGTAGAGATACAATCATTGAGGTTCATAGCTAAAATTGAGTTTACAGAGGATCAATGGTATCAAGCAAAATATAAGGAATTAGCCTTTCTGGATGAACAAATGCTTACGACTTTACACCACATTCAAGGATTTTAGAAACGTATTGCTTGAGCTTTCAACAAAAGGTTCATGCCAGGGATGTTCAAGCTAGTGACCTTGTGATAAAGGAAAGTCATGCTCCACTTCATGATCCTAGGGGCAAATTCCACTTCCTGATATGGACCTTACTTGATCAAGGGAATTATTGTTGTTGGTGCAGTCAAGCTAGTTGATTAGATGGGAATAACTTTTTTAATTTTCCTAATCTTGATCAACTTAAGAAATTCTACGTGTAGTGGTGTTCAAAGCTCTACCACGTAATGTTTTAATTTGTAATGAAAAGGGTTAACATTGTCTTATACTATATGTGATATTTGTGTTAATCTGTAGATGTACAAGCTTATCTAGTGAGCCCCACCTCTCTTAAAAAAACCAAAACAAAAAAAGAGGAGAAAGTAAAAAGAAAGAAGAAAAAGAAGGAAAAAAAGAGAAAAAAAGAGGAGAAAGATGAGTAGTTCTGTTAAGGGGCAAGCTATATAAGAGCACAGTCTCCTCTAAGAGTGAGTGTAATTATTATGTCACAACATTGGTATACATAATTAGCCTTAGTTGCATTCATTTAGGTCATCATAACCATCATAACTTAGTGTCAAAATTGGTATCAAAATGATAGTGGGGAGTAACATGTTCATAATTTCATGTATCTCCTAGGCTTTATGAGTCATTTATTACATAAGGCTATAAGAGCTATTCATAATCTAGACTTTAAGAGCCATTACATCAAAACCTAGAAAAGAGAAAAAGTACATGATAAGATCCTAATACAAACATTATCGCCTATTATAGGCAATCTTATTTTTTCTAAAAAGGGGACTTTTTTGCGCGTAGGGAAAGTCTAATCCATCTCGGACCATGTCCAAGTGAAACGTGAAGCTCCACTGCCTGATCTAGAGGGACATACATCATCACTCTATCTCCTTTGCCTCTTGACCATTGGAATCTAAAGAGTGTTCGAAACTAACTGAATCTGAGAGCATGAATTAAAAATTAGTGAACCAACCCAATTTTTCAAGTATCCAAACCAAAATATTGAAGTTTTTCGGTTTGGGTATCGGAACTGATTATTATTTTTTTTTAATTTTGGTTTATATATGATTCATGATTTTAAGAGTTTCGGGTACCTGATAAGCCATCAAGTTTTTTTTTAATTACAAAACATAGTAGCATATGGGAGGGAAGAGGGAAGGTTTGATGTTTGAAGAAAAAAGGAAAAGAAAACCCCTACATATTTAGCTTAGCCATTTCACTGCTCTAGTACTCTCTACCTCTGTCACTTAAACACAAATCAAACATAATGATATATTACTAATCTCATGTGTACTTGCTTTTCCAAAAGTATTCATCAATAAAATGATTTCTAGAAAACCAAATAATTGAATGGCGATTTTCTGCGTTACCTAACTTTCGTCCCCGTACTCATGGTCTTCCCCTTTTCTCCTATTTCCGATTTGTTTGAATTACATTGAATAGCATAAATTTGGCATAAAAACATTTTATTTTTAATTTGAAATCCAACATATTTTAAATAAGTTTAAAGAAAACTACTCTCAAAAACTAATATACTATGCATAAGAAGTAAGAAAGTGAAAGTTTCAAAGAAAAAAGTGAAAAGAAAATCAGGTTATCATGTACCCGAAAAACTGAACCAAAATTTTTAGCTTGATTTTGGTTCATAATTTTGCTGACCCAAAATTTTGGGTACCCAAACCAAAATCTATTTAGGTTCGGTATCTAAACCATGAACAACCCTACATTTGATGATTAAAAGTTAAATCATGATGAGCCAAACATAGTGGGGTGGGTCCATACTCCTATGAATAAGAGCGGGGAGGACGAAAATGGTCTTCTTCCAAGTCCAAGGCAATGATCAACTGGGTATATCACTATGGAGAAGGCAGCTGAGTTATTTCCTAACAATGCCCACCTCACTCAAATTCATATGGGTCCAAAGCAATTCAACCTCTTCCACTCTGAACACCAATTTCCAAGTACCAGAGGACTCAATAGCCAAGAATTTTTAAAACTTCCCCTCACTAAGGAAGTGCTTTGGTTTGAAAGGTAGCCTTAGGGGCTTTACCATTCTGAACTTCTTATAAAGCCACATGTAGACCAACAAGGGGCAACCCTTTTGGAAAGACCTTCCTTTTACATATGCATCCAACCCTAGTATGGTCTCTCCCAAAACAAGGGGATGCAGTCTTCCTCCTTTCCTAGTCTGGCTCACCAAAGTCAAGCATCTCCAGCTACACATTCTAACATTTTCTCTCTAGAGTAAAATACTAAGAATCATAAAAATGCATACTTTTTCTCTAGCCTCCCATATTTTATCTCACAAATCACATTGCCACTATTATTAAGAGGCTCAAATCCTAAAATCACATTTTCTAACAAAATCACAAAGGCCCATGGAAGTTTGTGGGAACCCTTAACACCTTTGCTAACTCCTCTTCCCTATCCCTTATGACATTAGAGACAATTAGTGGTCAAGTATAATATAAGCCTAATGGTTTCTCAATTTCGTCTACCAGAGGGCATATCTTCTCTTCCCAAAATCTAAAGATATGCCTGTCTGCATTCTAATATGGTATACAAGCATGAATAAGAGACCAATTGACCCTCATCCTCAACATGGACTTCATGATTTTAATAAAACAAGAAGAGAGAGAACTTTTACTACATCGTATGGTGGCGATCACTTCCTTGATCTTTTGCTTAAACTTATATCCAACATCATTCCTAAGCTCCATATCTCTCACATAACTCTCAAATAAGGACTTTAGGGGAAGTAGGAGAAGAATTGAGTAAATGAATTTGCTTTGGTGCATAGTGGCTATTTATAAGCAAAATTTGAGCTATACTGCACTGTACTTTCCTCACTGTAAACACTCCTAGCTTCCACCTCCATGCAAGGAGATTCCCTAACAATTTTAGCAATGGTCTAACACACTTCCCCCCCCCCCTTAAACACTCCTATCTTCCATTTCCATGTAATTTAACCCTGAATTAGCTTAGCCAAAATCATCTTTATTTGTATTGTTTGACCTTGAGTTATAGCAACCTAACTCTAAGTTATCTGACCTGGAGTCATCTTAATCTTTGTTATTTGACCATGAATCGTAGCAATCTAGCCCTGAGATATTGACCTGAACTCATCTTAATCTATATTATTTGACCATGAGTCATGGCAATCTAATCATAAATTATCTAACCCAGGGTCATTTTGATCTGTATTTTTCTGCCTAATCGTATCAACTTAACCTTGGGTTAATTGACAATGTCCATGTCGTGACTCCAGTCCTAAAAATCATGGGCTTTTTGACCAAGTTAAACTAATTTCATTATTTATTTGAGCAAAATTTGTCGATTAAAGAGAAGAATAGGTCCAAAGACCAAATGTTTGAAAATCCAAATGAATAAGCCATAAAAAGAGAAAGGAGGAACAGAAAAATTGAAAAAAAAAGGAAAAAAAATTCCTTCTCCATCGCCACATAACCCCCTTTCGCATTTTGTTTACCTTTTCTAAAAGAGAAAGAAAGAGAGTGAAAGATGACAAAAGAAAGAGGACAACAAGAACAAAAGGGATTACAAAAAGGAGAGAAAAACCCTTTTTTGCTTTTAGTCTTGTACAAATTTTTTACCTTATATTTACTTTTTTGCTTTTTTATTTACCCCAAAAAAGCATTTGAATTTGAGATTATTTTGATTTTTAATTTTGTTTATTTATTTTAATTTTTGAATAGAAGTACCCTAAAGGTTTTTTGGACCCACTCTCATTTGCCTATAAATATATTACTTTCTGTCCTAGTTAAGGATCTTCTTTTTGAAAGAAAACCCTAGTTGTTTAAATTTCTTTTCTTCTTCAAACTTTTGTCTACTTTAAAAAGTATTTAGATTAATTAAATTTAATTTTCTCTCTTTTTGAGTTAGTTAAGTTTAATTTAATCCTTTAATTGTTTTTTGCCTTGGCACTTTGAAGAGTAAGTGTCTTGATTAAGTTTCTAAATTCATATTTTCTTTAAATCTCTTTTTCAAAATAGCTAAAATACTTTTAGACCTCAAAGTACACCAGGGTAAGTCTACGTATTATTATGCTAACATTGCACTTAATCTCTTTATTTCTTTTCCTTTAGTTCATATTTCTTATTTTCCATTTTTATGGTTATCCTCTTATACTTTATCATTGTCGCGTGCATCTTTTTTTTAAGGGTTCACTCCATTTTTTATTTTTGTTGCATTATTTCATATCGCATTAGTAAAAAAAAAGTCTTCTAACGGCGAAAAATATTATTGGTAAAAGTCTATTTATCGTTGTTAAAACTTTTAATGACATAAGAAAAAGTTGGTCATCGTTTGTCGTTATTGGTCTCGTCATTAATACTAAGGACAACCTAGAAATTTTCATTGTCCTTATCAATGACAAAAAAAACTCAAGTTTTGTCATTATTAGCTAGTTAATAACAATGAACTATTTAGCAATGACAACAAAACTTTTCATTGCAAATAGAACACACCCACTTGCCACTTACCAGTAATGACAGATTTGCTTCATTGTTATTGCTTATAGTTATTTGTCACAACGACCACATTTGTTACTAAAACCTACAATTTTCATAGGGATATACAGCAACATCTTTTGACATTGATTATATTTGCAAAGAATATTAATCACACATTAAGCATCATTCAATCCCACTATCAGTTTATGACAATTGACTAAATAAGAAAATTAAAAAATGAGACTTAGATGATCCAAGTTTCAAACAAATGTAATTTTATACCTATATATTTGATTTCAATGTAATAATACATTTACAATACAGAGTAGTCGTTAGAACTAACACTTTGTCTCGAAAATTATACAGTTAAAAACTACACAATGACACTCTCCAAAAAAAGTTGTTGACAATCCAAGGTCTTTAGCCACTGACACAAAAAAGCAGGAGATCAAAATACAAAGATCAATTGTTGATAAGCGCTTAACGTGTATATCATTTTAAGGTCATTTTGCTACATTTTTAGGAGATTTGTGTGCTTTATGCTATAATTTATACTCGTATTCTCGCTTTATACTTGGGTATGGTTGTTTGATGATATTTGCAGGATTTCAGATCGTTTGACCCAACATTTAACCCCCATTTTGAGTACTTATTGACCTGTCATGGAGGTATCTCAAGCCCTATGTCCATGGAGCAAGAGAAGAGCAAAAGAATTCGGCTCCAGCCAAGACCACGGTCCAACCACGGTGGCTACCACGGACCATGGTGCCTGTGTAACTGTGGCCTCTTCGGCTCCCTTTGGTTGTGTGGCTGAGAAAGCTGGAGTATTGGCTTAAAAGGACATCCCTCGGTAGTGGTGAAAGAGACCCTCATCATCTTATATAGATATTCCCTTTCCCTTTTTTTTTGGTAGTTAAGATTTTAGTTTGATTTTATGCGCAAGTGAGAATTTTCAGCGTGGAACTCGGTTTTGTTAGCGGTTTGAAGACTTTGTTAGAGGCTGTAATTTTAAGATTTTCCCTCTTAGATCTCGCTGAATCATTTGGTTAGTTGTTTAATTTTTAATCATGAGCGAGTAGTTTATCTTGTCCAAGGATTTGTTTGTTAATGTAAGTGTAGTTGGATCATTTTAATTCAATAGAATTATGCTTTCTTTTCATGTTGGTTTGATTTTGTTTTATCAAGTAATTATCATGTTATAAGTAGACTTGGCTAAAATTTGCTTACACCTTTGAGACAATTGAGTGAAGAACCGAAAGGTGAAATTCGATTGTTAGACTGCTTGATAGGACCTAATATAGCAATGATTTGAAAGAGAAATTTGCATGTTGGGAGGATGAATGAGTAATCGAAAATACTGAACGTAGACTAAGACCAATTAGTTTAAAAGAATGACTTGGTTTAGTTTAAACAATTTGGTTGATTTCGAAAGAATAGACTAAATTCTGAATCAATTACAATTCCTCGAAAGTATCTAATTTAGAGAAATGCACATGTTAAATCGTATGATCCAACACCTTTCTTAACTAAATAAATCCCTAGACATTTTTCCTTCATTGAATTTAGAAATTGTTAAATTGCGGAATCAGAATCCTCGATTAAGTAATTGCTTAGCATTTTTTAATAGAAAGAACTTAGTAATTTTGCTTTTGGTCTCTGTGGATTATACTTTCTTTTTAACTACAACACCCGTACACTTACGGTTGTGTCAAGTTTTTGGCGTCATTGCCGGGGATCAAATTGCTAAATATCGAGTCGATCTTGTGAGAGTGACTAAGTATGTTTCTTTCATTTTTCTTTTTTTTTTCCACTTTTGATTGCTTTAGTGTTGGTGATTTAGCTTGCAGGAAAATTCTCCCTTTTATGCGAAGTCTGTTCGTTTACAAACGTGATCCTAAAATTGAGATTACTTTTCATCAAAAGAGAATGAAGCAAAGGGTAGAAATACAAGGGTGTAAGGCTCGAGAACTTCGCCAAAGATGGAAGCACCAGGAATGGAACTTGAAAGAAGGACACTCCTGGATTTCATCACTCCAAGTGTCTAAGGTATCACCTCTAGCATAGCTAGACCCACATTGGTGGTGAACGACTTTGAGTTGCAGCCGGCACTAGTCTCAATGGTTTAACAAATGCCGTTTTGAGGATCACCAACAGAGGACGCCAATCTTCACCTCTCAATCTTTTTGGAGGCGAGTGATACATTGAAGTTAAATGGGGTCTCCACTGATGCAATTCACCTTTGCCTATTCCCGTTTTCTTTCAAGGACAAGGCACATGCTTGGCTAAATTCATTGCCACCAGATTCCATGACCACTTGGGCTGAGCTAACTAAAGTCTTTCTTGGCAAATTCTTCCCACCATCAAAGATAGCAAGTCTAAGGAACCAAATCACTATCTTCACTCAAAGGGAAGACGAATCGCTCTATGAAGCTTGGGAGCGATTCAAGGACTTGCTAAGGTTATGCCCTCATGATGGACTCCAAAGGTGGATGATCATCCAAAACTTTTACAATGGAGTTACTCAAGCGGTGCGGTCCACCATAAATGCGGCGGCAGGAGACACTTTGATGAACAAGACGGAGGATGAAGCCTTTAATTTGATAAAGGAGATAGTACTAAATAATTTCCAATGGTCCACCGAACTAAGCCAACCTAAGCGGGTTAGAGGTAAGCTTGACGTTGATTCACTTACTTTGTTTTCTGCTAAAGTTGATGTTATGACTTAAAGGTTGGACCGTATGAATGTAAATGGTGTGAATTCTAGTGCCCCTCCTCTATGTGAAATTTGTGATTATATTGAACATGTGACTTTGAATTGCCAAGTTGGGAATCCTTTATCCTAAGACCCTAGTGAAGTCAATTATATACAAAACTTTAACCCGAGATCGACTAATGACCCTTACTCTAGTACCTACAATCTGAGTTGAGGAAACATTCGAATTTCTGATATAGGTCTAATCTAAACCCTCTGAATTTGCCCTCAGTAAATGCTAGGCCACCCCCTGATTTTCAAAGACCACATTTCCCTCCACAAGCTCCCCAAAAATCTAGTTTAAAGGTCATGTTGGAGAGTATGCTTTTGACACAATAAAAGTAAGAAGAGTATATAAAGTAATTAGCCTCTAAGGTTGAGATGTTGGAAGCCCAAGTTGCCTAACAAGCCAGCTCTTCATCTACACCCCCGGATAGACCTCCTAGTAAGCTTGAGCCTAACACTAGGGAGCAATGCAATGCTATGAGTTTGAGAGGGGAGAAACAACTAGAGGAACCTAAGGGGGTTACCAATGATGAGTCTTTACATGATGAGAATGTACATGTTGAGAATGTTGAGAAACAGGTGTCTACACCCTCAATGTTGTGATTGATGATGTTGTGCATAAGCCTGATGAGGTTCCTAAGAACCTTGAGATCACTTACCCAAAACCCTGCACCCCACCTTTACCATTTCTTCAAAAGATGGATAAAGCAAAACTTGATTTGTAACTTGGGAAGTTTTTAGAGGTGCTTAAGAAACTCTACATAAACATCCCACTTACTGATGCTTTGTCTCAAATGCCTTCATGTGCTAAATTTTTGAAAGAAATTCTGTCTAACAAGAGAAAGCTAGAAGAGTGTGAGACTTTAGCTTTAAATGAAGAGTGCAGTGCAGCGATCCAAAACCAGCTTCCTACTAAGCTTAAGGATCCCGATAGTTTTTTAATTCCCTGTCTAATAGGGAGTGTCTTTATAAACCGCGCTTTGTGTGATTTAGGATCAAGTGTGAGCTTGATGCTCTTTTCTATGTGTGAGAAATTGAAACTAGGAGAGATGAGATCGACTACTATCTCCTTATAATTGGCGGACCGTTCTGTGAAATACCCTATGGGTGTTTTAGAGGATGTTTCAATAAAAGTAGGAGATTTGTATATGCCAATAGACTTTGTGATTTTAAAAATGAAAGAGGATACGCGCACCCCCATTATTCTCGGGAGGCCATTCTTCGCCACCGCTGGGTGTCGTATTGATGTAAAAAATGGTAAGCTATCTTTTGATGGAGGGGATGATCATGTGGAGTTTAACTTGTTTAACGCTTGTAAATTTCCTTCCATTTCTGATGAGTGTCGTGTCTAACCTTCATTCTAATGATCCTCTTGAGCATTGAATGATAGCACTACTAAGGATGAAAATCCCGAAGTAGCTATGTGTGCTCAACTTTTGGAAGCCTCTCCACCAATTCCACTTTCCCTTACTAAGGTGGAACCATTAAGGGTTGAAAATAAGCCCTTGCCTGATGAGGCACAAGCTCCTAAGGTAGAACTAAAACCTCTCCCTTCCTCCTTGAGGTATGAATTTCTTGGACCCAACTCTACATATCCTGTGATTATGAATGCAAGTTTGAATGCATCTCAAGTTGACTCTTTACTTAGAGTACTTAGAGAGTATCGTAAAGCCATAGGATATACTTTTGATGACTTAAAAGGAATTCATCTTTCTGTGTATATGCATCGAATCTTAATGGAAGATGACCATAAGCCCTCAATTAAACACCAAGGAAGGTTGAACCCTAACATGCAAGAGGTGGTCAAGAAGGAAATTTTGAAATTGCTTAAGGCCTGCATTATTTACTTTATCCCCGATAGTATGTAGGTAAGTTTGGTCCATGTTATACCTAAGAAAGGGGGGATGACTGTTGTCAAAAATGAGAATAATGAGCTAATTTCCACTAGGACTGTCACAGGATGGTGCATGTGCATTGACTATCGGAAATTGAATAAAGCCAACCATGAAGATCACTTCCCCCTTCCCTTCATTGACTAGATGCTTAAAAGATTGGCTAAGAACTCATATTTTTACTGCTTAGATGGGTATTCGGGTTTCTTTCAAATCCCTGTCCATCCTAATGACCAAGAAAAGACTACTTTTACTTGTCCTTATGGTACATATGCTTATAGAAGGATGCCATTTGGGTTATGCAATGCCCCTGCTATATTTCAACGTTATATGATGGCTATTTTCTCTAATGTTATTGAGGACATAATGGAAGTCTTTATGGATGATTTTTCTATGTATGGTGCAACCTGTGACTATTGCTTGAATAATTTATCCAAGGTCTTGTAACGATGTGAACATGTGAATTTGGTTTTGAATTGGAAGAAGTGCCATTTTACAGTATAAGAGGGTGTTGTCCTCGGTCATGTTGTCTCTAACAAAGGCATTGAAGTTGACAAAGCAAATGTGGAGGTGATTGAAAAATTACCACCACTAACTTCTGCAAAGCGTGTGGGGAGTTTTCTTGTACATGTTGATTTTTACCGGCAATTCATAAAGGATTTTTCAAAAATTGCAAAACCTCTCATCTAATTGCTTGTCAAGGATGTGCCTTTTGTGTTTAATGAAGAATGCTTGAGTTCTTTGCTCAGGTTAAAAGATGCATCAGTCACGGCTTCAGTAATACAAGTTCCGGATTAGGAGCTACCTTTTAAGGTGATGTGTGATGCAAGTGACTATGCAGTGGACGTCGTTCTTGGCCAACAGAAGGGCAATAAGTCATGTGCCATATACTATGCAAGTCGTACTCTTGATGAGACTCAAGTGAATTATGCTACAACAGAGAAGAAATTCTTAGTGGTTGTCTTTGCTTGGAAAAATTTCGATCTTATTTTATTAATTCCAAGGTCATTGTCTTCACTGATCATGCCACTTTGAAGCACTTAATGAAAAAATTCAACTGAAGCCCCGACTCATCCGATGGGTCCTCATTCTTCAAGAGTTTCATTTGGAGATCAAAGACAAGGTCAGGTTGGTAAATATGGTTGCTGATCATCTATCTTGCCTAGGCCCTGAGGCTACTCCTAGTAAAGAGCCCCCCATTGATGACTCCTTCCTCGAGGAGCAACTCTTCGCCATTTGCCACCAAGCCATCCCATAGTATGCCGATTTGGGCAACTTCAAAAATGTGCAGGGTGCTACCTAAAGGATTATCCTACCAACAAAGAAAGTAATTCCTTTCT
This sequence comes from Carnegiea gigantea, assembly GCA_029747015.1. NCBI lineage: Eukaryota > Viridiplantae > Streptophyta > Magnoliopsida > Caryophyllales > Cactaceae > Carnegiea > Carnegiea gigantea. Next base: position 193,659 of record JAKOGI010000708.1, read on the forward strand.
GATACCAAATACTATGTGTGGGAAAAGCCTCTTCTTTACAAGCTGTGTGGAGATGAGATCTATAGAAGATGCTTGCTGGAAGATGAGGTCCATACACCATTGCTATGCTTCAACCTATAGTGGACACTTTGGACTGGATAAAACGATTGTAAAGGTACTTCAAGTAGGCTTCTATTAGCCCACACTTTTCAAGGGTGCAAGACAACTTGTCATGACTTGTGATATACATCAGAGAACGGGAAACATTACCAAGAGGCATGAGATGCCTCAAAGTGGCATACTTGAGGTTGAGTTGTTTGATGTATGGGGGATTAACTTCATGGGTCCTTTTCCTCCTTCCCATAACAACCTTTACATCCTTGTGGTGGTTGATTATGTTTCTAAGTTGGTGGAAGCCCTTGCTACCCTGACAAATGATTCCAATGTTGTCATAAAGTTCCTTAAGAAGAATATTTTCACAAGGTTTGGCACACCAAAAGCTCTTCTAAGTGACAATGGAACACACTTTTACAACAAGCCTCTTGAGTCACTATTGAAGAAATACGGGGTGTTCCATAAGGTTGCGACACCTTACTATGCCTAAACAAGTGGGCAAGTAGAGCTCTCGAATCGGGAGTTGATGAGTATATTAGAGTAAATGGTGGATTGGTCCTGCAAAGACTGGTTACTCAGGCTTGATAATGCTCTTTGGACATATCGCACCGCCTACAAGACTCCTCTAGGCACCACTCCATACTGGTTGGTGTTTGGAAAGTCTTATCACTTGTCGGTAGAGTTAGAACATAAGGCATATTGGGCTATAAAGACGCTCAATTTTAACCTGAAAGCAGCTGGAGAAAGGCGATTCTTGCAATTGAATGAGCTAGATGAACTAAGGTTGGAGGCCTATGAGAGTTTACGCGTCTACAAAGAGCGAACTAAGAGATGGCATCATAAGCACATCATGCAGAAGAGATTTGGAAAAAATGACATGGTCCTATTGTTCAACTCAAGATTGAGATTATTTCCGAGTAAGCTGAGATCCCAGTGGTCAGAGCCATTTCAAGTCACCAAAGTTTAACCTAGTAGAGTGTTTAAAGTGTGGAGTGAGTCTATTGGTGCATTCACAGTCAATGGACAACGGCTAAAGCCATATCTTGTGGGGATAACCTATTTGAGAAGGCCTCTGTCCATACACTCACTGATCCAGATCGAATGTAGAAGCATGGCCAAGCTCTTGACCTTAAAAGAGTGCTTCTTGGGAGGCAACCCAAGCCCCTTTTATAGCTTTGATTTTCATTTCTTGGTAGTTTTTCATAGTAAGAAAAAAAATAGAGAGAAAAGAAGAAGGGCACACAAAAAAATAGAAGAGAAAGGAAAAAAAAGAAAAAAAATGCTGGGCACCACGGACCCGCAGCACTCCAATACGGCCTGTTGGGGTGCCCAATCAGCAAAACAAAAAATCCAGTGTCTAGCCACCAAGAGACAAAGGAGTATCAAGGAGGCAAGAACATCTAACCAAGCACCATCTCGGCCTCAACAGACCTCCCGAACTTCCATCAACGCATGAGCTCAAGGTAACATTTCTTATCCTCTTGGTTTAACTAACCCCGATCATATTACTAGATATACTTGCTTGAATGAACGCATGGTTGTGGCAACTCGTTACTATGATGAGGAATTATTAGGCTGTTTAGGATTATTAGATGATATACGATGGTTGTTTGCACGGGGGAGTATGGGACATTTCATTAAGTTTAAGGAGCATACATATCGGCACCTTACCTTAGAATTCCTGAGTACTCTACATATTGAGGTCACTCGAGGGCCTCAATGTCAAGCGGGGTATATTTCCTTTTATTTGAAGGGCAATTTTATGAGTTGAACTTAGGTACCTTCAATAGTATATTTGGTTTTCCACCTAGCATGGATTTACCAAACCGTCAAGTGCCCCAAGAATTCAACCCGAATGCATTTTGGGGTGAGCTTTGGGGGAGTCTTAGGTATAGTACTAGTTCTTCTAAATGCACCCATATTCAAAACTCGTGCATTCGGGTAGCTCAGTGCATCCTTGCTTGTTGTTTCTTTGTTCGGGATGATAGTTTGAATGTCCTGAGATTGTCTAAGCTATATTTTCTATCTTGTATGCTTGATGGTGTTCAACTTGATCCTAGGGCGTTCTTGCCTAGACAGTTATATAGTACTACTGTTAGCACTGAGGGTAGGATAGTCATTGGTGGTATCGTCACTACCATTTCTAGATTTTTGGGTTTGAGACCAACCCTGAGGATTGAGTATCTGGGTTTGAGTGGCTTGATCAAGCCGCTTTTGAGCTAATAAACTTTTGCAAAGTAGAGGCTAGGCGTTTGTACTCGATTTATCTGGGGGATCGGCTTCTGCCGCTTTCCAATGTTGATGGAACCGCCTTATTTCACCGGACTAACCTTTATTAGATACCTGGCGATGTTGAGATTGTTCAACCCATACCCCCTCCACTCCCATTTCATAGTCATGTCAGACCTAGTTCTTCTTGCCAACCACCCCCCACTGACTATGCCGATCTCCAAGCCACCCTTCAGTCCATCCAAGAGGAGCAAGTATTCCTTCACGCCTATGTTGCTTCTGAGAACGCCGCTCTTCGTGACTTTATCTAGGAGCGCCACAACGAGCTCTGTGGGATGCTTGCTATCCAGACCCAATCCTTTTAGGATTACAAGGCTTGTTTAGAGACCTGGCGTGATTAGCATATCTCCTATGGTCAACCACCCCGCCCTTCTTCCCCTCCTCCTTTCTGATTGCTTCTTGCTACTCCCCCTTCCCCTTTTCTAATTTGTCCATAGATTAAGGACAATGTTTTGTTCAAGCATGGGGGAGTTAGTCTGTATTTGATGGCATCTGATGCCTGATTTGGTTTAGTGTGTTCTTGTGTATGTATTGCATATATTATTCATGATTGGATTTAGAGTTACATTGTAGGTTTTAATCTTATGAGGTTAGAAGCATGTTAGAAGTACATTTAGGTTTCTTTGATTTTAGGTTGCATTTTAGGTTTTCATAGTTTCTTTTCATGGTTTTTGCATTTTTTTTTTTTGGGGGTATTGTTATTAGGAGCACTCATTTTATCAAATAAAAAAAACAAAATGCAAAATGAAAGAAAAGAAAATAAAAAAAATCTTCCGATGATAATCTTTGTAGACGAAGTAGACTTCTTTGGTTTAGATTGATCCTTTGATTTGCTCAAATGTGCATAAAAATGTTTGAGAATGAGTTTTCGAAAATGAGCTTCATGTTTTGACCATATGTTGAGTGCAAGTTGATTACCCCATGACTCTTTGCATGAATTTTGGCATGTGTTTACTAATGAGCTAGTTATGACCTTGGTAGATGTCCCTGAGGCTTTGAGCTTTTAGTCTCTTGTCAATTTATGAGCGACTCTTTCTTGACATCATTTCTCTAGAACTTGCTTTGATTCTCATTTAAAAGCACATTTTGCATGTGCATTTAGGCAATATGATTGAGGCATTTTTTGACTTGTTGGCCCAAAAGACCAAATAGCCACCTTTGTTATGCATTATATCTGTTGCTAGCTCTTTTGAGCTTATATCCATTTTTATTGATTTGAACCTCCTACCATAGCATATGGCCAAGTAATTATATCTAACCTTTAAGCCAAGAGTAGAGGAGTATTTCATCCTTGTGCATCGAGTTTAATTGGGAACTAGTAAGGTGTATTGAGATCTTTTTGGTAGATTTGGTTGTTTGGTGAAGAGATTTGTGTTCTTGTTTTATATAAGAAACCCCTGGTCTTGTTATACAAAGATTAGAGAAGAGTTGAAATTCAACGTTTGATATGGATTTCCCTTGGCTAACTCTTTAGAAAAAAAAAAGGAAAAAAAAGAAGGAAAACAAGGGAATAATAAAAAGAGCGTTAGCTTTGTTTGGATTATAAAAAGTATTTATGACTTTCAACGCCTTATCTCTTCAAATGGGGATGTGTTTTGTAGATGAATTGTATTGGTCTAAGGAGAATGTTGTATGCGTGCATTGGAAACGTTTAGCTCTTAGTCTATGGCTTCTAGCTCCATATTTTCAAAACATTTGTTCCCCTCTTACCTTTACCCACGACCCCGTTAGAACCTTATAAAAGTCCTCATGATTGTCTAATGTGTATTGCATTCTAGTGATGGCGAATTAGAGAGTCTTGTCAAGCTTATGGTAGATTTTGAGCCTGTGGAATGAGAATTAAGAGAACCTTCTTACATTTTCAAACACATGTGTAATGAGTGCCACATGACTATAGTGAGGTTCTACCGCATTACTAGCTCCATGTGTTTTATATGTTAATGTGATTGTATTTGATGATTTGGGGGGATTGATTCAAAATTGACATTGTGGTATATCACGTGGTTTCGAGAACTTCATTTCTTAGTTTGTTTGTTAAATGATTTTTGCACCTTTTGGGCTAACTCTGGATTGGCTTTGCCATTAGGATGCTACTAATGTCCATCTTAAGGAGGTTTTGAATAATTTTTGGCCTTAACGTTGCTTAGGGACAGGCAACAGTTCAAGTATGGGGGAGTTTGATAAGTGCTTAACGTGTATATCATTTTAAGGTCATTTTGCATCATTTTTAGGAGAATTTTGTGCTTTATGGTGTAAGTGGCTGCCACGGACCGTGGTGCCTGTGTAACTGTGGCCTCTTTGTCTCCCTTTAACTGTGTGTGTGAGAAAGCCAGAGTATTGGCTTAAAAGGACGTCCCTCTGCAGTAGTGAAAGAGAACCCCATCATCTTATATAGACATTCCTTTCCTAAATTTTATTTTTTTTATAGTTATGATTTTAGTTTGATTTTGTGTGCAAGTGAGAATTTTGAGCATGGAACTCGGTTTTCTTAGCGGTTTGAAGACTTTGTTGGAGGTTGTCATGGCTAAGCCTTTTCCTCTTAGATCTTGCTGAATCATTTGGTTAGTTGTTTAATTTTTAATCATGAGCGAGTAGTTTATCTTGTCTAGGGGTTTGATTATTAATATGTAAGTGTAGTTAGATCATTTTAATTCAATAGAATTGTTCTTTCTTTTCATGTTGGTTTGATTTCATTTTATCAAGTAATTATTATGGTGTGAGTGGACTTGGCCAAATTAACTTACACCCCTGAGACAATTGTGTGAAGAACTGAAAGGTGAAATTCGATTGTTACACCGCTTGATAGGACCTAATATAGCAATGACTTGAAAGAGAAGTTTGCATGTTGGAAGGATGAATGAGTAATCAAAAATACTGAACCTAGACTAAGACAAATTAGTTTAAAAGAAAGACTTTGGTTTAATTTAGACTATTTGGTTGATTTCAAAAGAATAGGCAAAATTCTAAATCGATTGCAATTCTTCAATATTGTCTGATTTAGAGAAATGCACATGTTAAATCGTATGATCCAACACATTTCTTAAACCCTAGGCATTTTTTCTTAATTGAATTTAGAAATTGTTAAATAGTCAAATCAAAATCCTCGATTAAGTCATTACTTAGCGTTTTCTAATAGAAAGAGCCTGGTAATTTTGCTTTTGGTCTCTGTGGACGATACTTTCTTTTTAACTACAATAGTCATGCACTTGCAGTAGTGTCAGCGGTTGAATTAGGTAGAACTACAATCCTACAACAATATGAAGCCAACAAATAAAAAATGCAGGATATGGTCATAGGAGCATAAGAAAGCCTAAAGAAGGACGCAGGAAGTAATGAGAGCAAGAATGGAAAGCAATTATATACATGTAGAGTGACAGGTGTGAAGACATACAAAATAGATAAATGAAAGGACGGATCAAGGTCTATAAAATGAACCATGTAAAACGATGGCTCATTGAAATGGGCATGATATAAAACTCATTATCAGCATTTCACTTGACAGTAGTTTTCATTTATAAGTCCAGTCCCTGTAGAAGCTAATACATGATTCAAACATAAATTAGTGTAGACCATCGATTACAAAGAAAGTCTTAGTAGCAAATTGACGTAGACATCAGCTTTTGGAGTGGGGACAAAATTATATTAATCTACTAGTATAGTAACATACACACACCAAATTATTTTGAGTGAGTGCCCTTTAACCCCAATCGGGTGCTCAATAATTGTACAAAAACCAAATTGACAAGAAAACAACAAATATATAAAGAGCTTACTCACATAAAATGAAAAGCTTCACCACTCTGCACGTCAGGACTAGACTTGAGACAAGAGCAAGAGAAGGAAAAAGGAAAATTAAACATTTATTTTGGAGGAGCTGGCATAAATATAGAACAATATCACACCGAATTAATAAGCAAAATTGCTATCGTAGAATCATTATTATTCTGTGGGTTTGACTATTATTTTCTAGAGGGTAAGATTTCAAATTTTTCTTTTTTTATATAATAAACTTATTGTAAGTTAGTGATTTCTAATTCTACATGTAGATGTACAATGAACGAGAGGAACTGTGATCATGATCTTAAATTTTCCATAAGTTAAGTCTCCTTTTATGCCACCAATGTGCATTAAATTAAAAATGCATCAAAAACGGTGTAGATGTGTAGAGATGAACCAAAATCACGAGTTCTAATTCCCTCTAAGCATAGTTGAGCCTTGAGAAACAAGTACATGAGTAATTCTACAACGTAGGAAACGTCTCAGGAATCTCAAGCTATTTTTTTGGGCTTAATTGCCATCTTCCCAGTTCCCACAGAGAAAGAAAAACAAATAACACTCATGTCTTTCACATTAACAATTTGGGACAAAGAGATAGCAAGCTGTAGACAATGAGTTGGAATGCTAAGTATCTATACTGGTGACTGCGTTGGAATCTTCTACCATGGTTGCATATATGATTGAGTAGTTTATTTCTTATCCTATAAAACAATAGAGTATAAAACCATTATTGAACAATTTCGTATGCTTAACTGAATATGAATATGTTACTGGGTAAACTATAATCAAATAAGCAACGACTTAACTCAATGACCTATATACCAATTGTAAAATAGAGCAATTGTAAATTTCACCGTATAAAACATGAGGCACAGACATTAGAATGTTGGTTACAACAGACAATGGATGGCTTTTATCACGAACTTGGAAGTAATTCATTAGTGGGATAGCCAAAATCACTCATTTGTCTAGACCCTTTGCCAACCAAAGGCTTCTAACCCCCCTCCAAAGGCTAAAAATAATATGATCTCTATAGCTAAAAATTCAAAAAGCAAAACATTGATAAAAGGCTAAAAATCACTACAATTATTGTCATTAACAAACTCACCAACCATGAGATGATCCCAGACTTTCTTTTGCTTCAAAATGTCAATCTTTCATTCCCTTTCTGCACAATAAGCCAAAGAAAGCAAATCGCTACAAATGAAGCTTCACTAACAGTTGTTTGATGGATTCAAAGTGAATAGAAAAGAATAAGGATTTGATTTTGATTTTGATTTAAAAAGGAAGGAATGCTGTGATATGTGAATGAAGGGATGAAACAACAAATTTTATCAATTATAGTAGTCCTATAACCCCATATCAATCAAACAAATAACAAACAAGGAAACAATGGATTTCATAACCATTGACCGATATTACCAAATTGTTGATCGGAAAACATTTCATTAATCTAATTCATCACTGAATATGAAACAACCGTACCTTAGTTATAGCTAAAGAACTGTTAAGATAGAATTCTAGAGACATGCCAGATCTAATCCAAATAGTGTGAAGACCCTGGCCCCAACAAGCATCCCATCTTAGGCGAGGGTCATCGATGACTAAGTAAAAGAATATGTTCTGCATCATACAATTCAGCACACAGTCAAACAAGTGAGATAAACCAAAATCAGAATGGGGAAGATAAAGACAGAGATTTGAGTATACCTGGCGACATCAGTTAGTGGGGATGGAGGTGGCGATCACCATGACCACTTGCCCGAAGTTTGACGAAGGCACTGTGTAGAGATTCAGATCAAGGTAGCAAGGGAATGAAAAAAAAATAGGGACTAGGTGAATGTTAGGTGTTTTATTTTCTGAGAATAGGGCTAATATGTGAGTGTGAACGAATTTTATAACTTGCGAAGGTTAAATAAAGTGGTGTTTTGTTAACTTCCTTTCATTTTATTCTTGCCCTTTAATTATTTTAGTATAGACAGGAATCGCTATTTTTAAAATTTGTGTTTTTTCCCTCTTCCTAATAATTGGCCCGAAATGGTATTAACGACGAATTTGTGAATGCAATCGCAATGATTTTTGTAGTTTATCGCCTCATGTTTAATTTTTCTATGTTAAAATGACGAGAAAATATTTTTGCTGCTATTAATATCTTTTAACGACAAGTTTTATGTGTTGTCGTTAATACATGATCATTGAAAAGTCATTTTCTAGTAGATAATATCTCTTTTTTAGTTTTCATCCTCTCTTTCATTATTTTTGTGACCACTATTTCATGTGTTGTTTTCATTGTTATTCATGTTTTTTACATCAAAATCTCTATTTTGAACATGAGCTCATTTGGCATTCCCTTTGGGGCCTTTGCAGTCGTTCCCCTACTTGGGTGAAACACTAGTTTTCCTTTCCATGTTGTAAACAGTGAGATTTGCGAGTAACTGTGAGATAATCTGTGTTTTGCCTTTTTATTTCCTTTCGCCACCTCTACTCTATATTTTTCTCTATTTTTATCTATAAAATTTAAAATGGGCTATATCATGCTGTAATCACAAAATTATAAAGATTGAATTTTTTATAGATTGAATGAATTGGGTACAATCTCTATGAATACAATGATTCTCTGATTCTCTCTCCTTTTTAGGATGGATTTTTCCAACCCTTGAATTAAGGGGGTAAGTGCCTATTTATAGGAGAGTCTCCCCCTTGAAAGTCAAGATGGACTTTGACTTGGGTTTTAGACCTGGGCCTTTTAATTAGGCCTCCCCCTAGATTGCTTTGACTTTCGTTTGTTTTGCCTTTGACTTCGACTTTGAGTTTGACTTTGACTTGGGAGTCTCCCGGGCTTAGGCCGAACATTGATTTGGAAGTCGCCTCGAGCTTTGACCGGACGTTGACTTGAGAGTCGTTTGACGTTTGACTTGTGAGTTGATATAAGTCTTGACCATTGATTTTGACCTTTGACTTTGATTTTGACTGTGCCTTGACTTGGACATCGCTCGGGCTTTAGTTCTTGACTTGACTTGATAGTCGTCTTGAGTCTTGGTTTGGGTTTTGACTTGAATTTTAACTGAGCCTGGACTTAGAAGTTATTTGGGCTTCATCTTGGGCTTGACTTGTGAGTTTTTTGAGCTTAATTAAATTAATTAAAAAGATTGGCTTAATTAATTAATTAAATTTAATTTTAGTACAGCACGAATAAATTTTTAGTGCCTACAAATTACCCCCTCGAGACAAGATCACGTATAACATTTGTTGTTTGAGCTTGACTGATGTGGCAACTTTTTTTCTTGAAGCAGCTACGACCCATTTCCTTCATAATCTTTACCCGACATTTGTTCAAAATAAATAATTGAATAAAATTTCAACATGCTTTATTAAAAATTTGTTTTTTGAAAGTTTGAACAAATAATAATTTTTGATTAAAGAATTGGGAAAGCAAAAATTGGACTGTGAAGTCCATCCTTCTTCTCATTTTGGCGGGCTGGCCCTCCCTTGTTTTCCTTTCTTTTCGTCTGGGCCGGTCTCATTTTTTAATCAAGGCCCGCCTTTTTCTCTCTTTTTTTTCCCCCTTTTAACTCGTATGCGGGCTGGGCCAGGCTTTGATCCGTTTCTGCCGAGAGCCCAGTCCAGCTTTAATTCATTAAAAGGCACATGCATGGCACATGACTTGTTCTGCCATCTTTTGACTTCCTTTTTTTTTGGGCTTGGGCTGGGCCCGTTTCTCTTGCCAGACCTGTTTTTTTTTTTTTTGTTGTTCTCCTTTCCTTCATTTGAGTAAGGCTAGGTTTTGCTCTTGTTTTGCGCCAGAGGCCAACCCTCTTCTATTGCTTCATTTAAATGCACATGGACATCACGTGATGCCCAGCACTGTACCCCCTTCTTCCTCCTTCAGTCAGCACGGCAACAGAACCCAAATTTTCGAACCTCACTGCCCTACGCTGCTGTTGCTCGCCGACTCGACCATATTGTGGAGATCCCAAAAGCTTGGTGCTTGCATCATTGAACTTACATTCGAATGGCTTGGCTCCCTATCTGACATCCATAGTTGCTTATTTGGAGCTCCCTTTTTTTTTTAAATTTGTGCTTGACTCATTCTCCTTCTCAACAACAGAACCATAGTACTCATTTGCCATAGCCTCATTTGCACCAAGACCTTCCCTTTCCTCCTCTTCTTTCCTTCTGCAACAGAACGCCTTCCCCCAGAGCCAAAAAATCATCTGGCATTGCTACTGCCATTTACTGGTTCACGGTGAGAGCCCCCTCACAAGCTTTACCTTTTTGCACACCATCACCTTCAATCCTGGTGACCATCAAAGGTATCACCTTTCTCAACCCCCCTTTTTTTTTTGTCTCTTTTTTTGTTCTATTTATGTTCAAATACGTGCTTCATGCTTTCCTTTTTTTCTTTTGCTTTTGTTGGGCCAAGGGAAGAACTTGGTCATGATTTGAGCAACACGAGTGCATTTGAGCATGTGTGCATTTGAGGTTATTTGGGCTTATGAGTGCATTTGGGTTGGTTTTGTTAGGATATGAAGAAAATAGAGGGGCTGTATTGAGAATCTGGGAAGGTTGTGCTTGCTAATGATTTTGGGCATGTGTGTTAAAAAACAAAGAATAGCAAGCTAATGTCTTTACTGCATGATTTTGGGTAGAATGAAGAGAGAAAAAAGTGGGATGGATAGCAAGATAATCTGAGTATGTGTGTGAGGAAGAAAGAGGGTGGGAAAGACGAAAGCTTGGCCCTTTTTTTTCCCTCTTTGTTCGACTTCTGTGCGAGAGATGGAGGATTTGATGCCAAATTTTCGTAAGGTGTTGCCGTACTCTTTTGCTTGCACATTGTCAACTTTGTTACTGCTCACTACTGCCTTGTCTGGGTTTCCTTGAAATGTGAAAGTATGTCCTTTTTCTTTTTTGTTTTTTTTCTTCGGATGAATTGAGTAGCTTGAATAAGGAGTAAAGAACTTTGCTCCCTTTTTTTTTTTTTTTTAATTACCAAGCTATGTGTTTAAAAAAAGGAATTTTCTTTATGCTTATCGAGTCATGGGATTTTGATAATTTTGAAGGGGTCTTTTTTTTTTTTTTTTAAGAATTTGGGTTTACTTTGATTTGGGGCTTTGATAATAGATATGAGATTGGTTTGATGCTAAATCTCTCACTCAGGTTGTGATAAACATTGATGCGCACCCCCATGATCAAAACTTGGGTTTTAAATCATCAGCTCCCCTCTTTTTTCAATGCTAATTGAGTCATGGGTTGCCTGTAACCTGGCCTTTCATTAAAATTTGCAATGTTGCATCTTGAAGGGCTTGCCATTTTCTTTTGACGACCATGAGCAATGAAGATGGTAACCTTGACTGAAATGAGTCCGAAGGAAGCCACTTCATTAGTCTGAAAAGTCTTCGCATGCCTACTTGTGCCATTGTAGCATCGCATCCATTTATTATCGCACTTTTCGCGTATTGTGACGTCCTGCTCACTTGCCGGAAGATCGCATTTTTTTTTGGTCGCTTATGCTTACTTTTTTTTTTGAATGCCAAGACCCCTTTTTCTCATTGCGCTTATATCGTTGCTTGTGCAAGTTGAGGAGTCTCGTTGCGCTTGTATTGTTGCTTGTGCAGGTTGAGGAGCCATTTGAAGAACCACTTGCGAAACGGTTCGCCGCTAGGCCCTGGGCCTAGAACGGATACTGATCCACATAAAAGTGGTACGAAGACTTGAAGAACCACTTGCGACACGGCTCGCCGCTAGGCTATAGGCCTAAAATGGATACCGATACGCGTGAAAGTGGTATGAAGACTTGAAGAACCACTTGCGATACGGTTCGCTACTAGGCCTTGGGCCTAAAACGGATACCGATACGCGTGAAAGTGCTATGAAGACTTGAAGCACCACTTGCGACACGGTTCGCCGCTAGGCCTTAGGCCTAGAACGGATACCGACACACATAAAAGTGATATGAAAACTTGAAGAATCACTTGCGACACGGTTCGCCGCTAGGCTTTGTGCCTAAAACGGATACCGATACACGTGAAAGTGGTACGAAGACTTGAAGAACCACTTACGACACGGTTCGCCGCTAGGCCTTGGGCCTAGAACCGATACCAATATGCATGAAAGTGGTACGAGCAGCGAGGAGCAGCTGGGCGGCAGACATGTGATGTCTTTGATCTCTTCTCTTTTATGCCCCTCTTTTTTTGTGTGCAATATATTTGACTGCACTTGGTGATTTGCTGAAGCCGCCTACGTACTTATGGGTACTTGCAATTCCCCGTAAGATCAAGTTGTTATGTAGTTCAAGTAAGTATCTTTTTTTTCATTTGTTTTACCGTTCATAGTTTATACTCTTGCGGGCCATGAGTAGAACAAATATTTGGCTTGAGTGAACAGTTTATTCTCTTACTCTGGAGCTGGCATTTTCGTGATGTGTGTACAGCTTGGACTCTTGTTCAAAAGTCTTCTTTTTAGAATGTGCGAACAGTTCTTGCTCGGAAGACTTCTTTTTGAATGTGCGAACAATTTAGTCTCTTATTCAGAGCCTTCTTTTTTGAATATGCAAACAGTTTAGTCTCTTATTTGGAAGTCTTCTTTTTTGAATATGCAAATAGTTTAGCTTCTTATTTGAGAATCTTCATTTTGAATGTAGAAATAGTTTAGTCTCTTATTCAGGAGTCCTCTTTTTTGAATATGCGAACAGTTTAGTCTCTTGTTTGGGAGTCTTCTTTTTTGAATGTGCGAACAGTTTAGTCTCTTGTTCGGAAGTCTTCATTTTTGAATGTGCGAACAGTTTCGCGTCTTGTTTGGGAGTCTTCATTTTTGAATGTGCGAACAGTTTCGCCTCTTGTTCGAGAGTCTTCTTTTTTGAATGTGCGAACAGTTTAGTCTCTTGTTTGGGAGTCTTCTTTTTTGAATGTGCGAACAATTTAGTCTCTTGTTCGGGAGTCTTCATTTTTGAATGTGTGAACAGTTTAGTCTCTTATTCGGGAGTATTATTTTTGAATGTGCGAACAGTTTAGTCTCTTATTCGAGAGTCTTTTTTTTTTGAATGTATGTGACGTTTGGGTGTGTTTTTTTTTTTTTTTTCGATGAACAGTTTAAGCTCTTGTTCAGGAGCGGATCAAGCCCCTTTTTTGTGATGGTGAATAGTTTAGGCTCTCGCCCAGGAGCTAATTCAACATTTCGTCAAGGGAAGTCGCCGACATCCTAGCTTGCATAGCAACTGGAAGAAGCTTGCTCCTTAGTTCTTTCTTTTGAACTGACCCTAGCCCTATGGCGAGTGAGAACTAGGACGCGTCTCTTTATTTTCAATGAGTTATCCATCTTCACATCCAAAGTGGAAACACACTTCATGCGTGAAGGAATTGAACTTCGGATTTCATTTAGTTCTCCAATGTGGCTGAACACTGAATCCTTCTTTTGGGAAGCCGGTGAGTTTGATGACGTCTTGCCTTTCTTGATTCTGGCGAAGACCAAGGGTTTAGGCTGCTCACCCTTCTTCAACATATGGAAGACAGAAGGCTTCATGGTTTCGCCCTTTCCCAACCTACTAAACACAGAAGGGCCGGGAAGGCATTGGCGTGACGTTGATGGCTGCAACTTGTCGAACACCGACGTTTTTAGGTTGCTCTTAGCATTGTCATCCTCATCAATATCAACCTCCTCGGCTGTGAATATTGCATGATGGCTTGCTTGTCCTTATGTCATCCCAAAATCCTTACGGGCTAGGGCGGTACGTAACCAAGACCAACTTTAGGCGTTGCAACGTTGCCCCCTTCACTTTGCATGACCCTTGCGTGCTGTTAAGTCAATAGAGCTTAGCTTCGATCACATGCCCCAAAGATGTTGACTGGCTGCAGTCATAGCTAGACCTCTTCATTAACTTATGTATTAGGATCAAAACCATCACTGATGCGCATCTTTGAGAGCTCCCTTCTTGGAGCGAGCTTTTAGAAGAGGCAACAAAACCAAGGAGAGAAGCCTTGGTCAATTTGCTTGGGTTCGCCCTATGAACTGGAAGCACACCCTTTTCTTTCAAATCGCACCAGCTTGCTTCATTAAACTTGCATTCAACCTTGGTTGCACTTTTAGGATTTGTACATTCACAAAATGGTGATTCTTCATCCTTGCAACGGGACTTAGGAATGTACACAAAGGCTGGCGCTGCTGAATTTGCCGCGATATTTGCTTGCTTAACGGACGAGACTGAAATTATCCTCTTATTCTTTTCTTTCTATTGTTGTGGCTGCATGCTGCCATCACCACTTTCTTCAGGAGGGACATTCAGCTCTTCATTTGTTTCATCATCCTCAAATTTGAAATATGGGGTTGTGTAGATAACCGCACTATCAAAGAAGCTTTTTGTGAAGAATTCTCCTGAGCCATCTAGTGCTTCAGCATAATCTATTTCAAAATATGACTCATCGGCCTCTTGCACTGTGACATGGATAGTTTCTGCTGTTTCACCCAAATCTAGAATAATTCTTCCTTCCCTAGCCTATCCCATGATGCGCTCCTTGAGTGTAACGCACTTTTCAAGCGGGTGGCTAACGATTCCATGGTACCAACAATATTTTGGGTCGATGGTCCTCCCATCTTCTTCTGGGCACTTTGGCTCAGGTAAATCGATGACACCCTTCTCAAGCAAGTCATCTAGCATGCCTGACAAATCTGAGCTAGGAAATGGATACTTATTTTCCTGAAGCTCTTTTAGTGTGGGATGCTTCTTTGTCGTAACCTTAAACGACGGGCTCTTCTTGCCCTCTAGTTTTGGCTTTCCTATAATATGAATTAGCTTACTTGTAAAGGTGGACATCGCTTCTTTGATTGTGCTCTTAGAAAAGTTAACATTCTTTTCAAATTCAACTTTGTCCTCCCTTGATTCAGTAGAATAGAAGGAGTTGCCGCGGCAGCTAGCTATCGTCACCTCCATGTCATGCGCCTTGGCTGCTAATTCTTGAAAAGTCCTAGGTTTGCTCATTTGTAAGATGTACAGCAAGTCCCAGTGCATGCCTTGGGTACATACTTTGACGGCGGACGCTTCAGACAGTCGATCCCTATACTCGAGGCTAAGTGCGCGCCAGCGGTTGATGTAGTCAAGAACTAGCTCATCTTTCCACTGTTTTGTGTTTGTCAGCTCAGTCGTACTGACAATGCACTGAGTGCTGTAGAACCTGTTGAGGAACTCTAGCTCCATTTGTTCCCAGCTGTCAATGGACTCAGGTTCTACGTCGGTATACCAGTCAAAGGCAATACTTTCAATGTCCTAACAAACTGTTTCACCGTAAGGTCGCCGTCAGTCCCAGCATTGTTGCATGTCTCAATGAAGTGTGCAACATGCTATTCTGGATTACCTTTCCCATCGAATTGTTGGAACTTGGGGGGTTGGTAACCGTGGGGCTTGCGAAGAGCATCAACCCTCTTAGGGTAAGGCTTAGTGTATAGGTGAGTTCTGCACAAGCCTTCACCTAGCTGTGCCTTAACAGCATTTGCTATCAAGTCTTGGATTTGCTCAATGGTCATTGATCCAGAGGACTTGACATGTTTAGAGGTAGCGCCTTTCTTTGACTGCTTCTTGCTGTCAGAGGCTTCAGTGTGGATGGACACTTTTTCTGAGTCCTCACTTTCTGAGTCCTTTAGAGAAGATTGAGCTGGCCATTTTTCTAACTTCCTGGTCAGCTTAGTAATCTTTTCTTCTTAAAGCTTAATGCGCGCTTTCTTTCCCTCGTTTTCCCTGGTGAGTTTTTCTAGGATGGCCTTCATGTTAGCCATCTCCTCTTCCAGAGTGGTTGTGCCTGTCATCATGGCAGGCATGACAACAGTTTTGGAAGACTCGACTTCAGTTTCTGACATGTGTGCCCCCTTTGGTAACGACAAAGAAGAGTTACTGCTGTAATAGTCTTCAACCTCGCAGACTGGATATTGAAGTTGGAGGTTTTGAATTCCATCCATCCTAGACGGCGCATTTTGCTACATCTTCAAGTCTTGGAGTTTGGATGGGGGGCACAGTTTGCCCATGAGCGATCAGCGTAGCAGCTTTTGCCATACTTCTGGTCTTCATTGTGTACATGCACTTGCTAGAAGTGATACTCGCTCCACAGGATATGCGCAAAAATAGATCCTGTGCTCTTCTTCTTCGAAGCTTGCACGGCAACATTCTTTGTAGCCATGTCTTCGCTGAAAAAGATGTTCTTGTGACTTGAAAGTCTTGATCTTTTAGGAGAGAGAGATGAGAGGTAGAGTCATCCCACGAAGTGTGCCAAATTTTGTAAGTCAGAAAATTACAAAGATTGAATTTTTTATAGATTGAATGAATTGGGTACAGTCTCTATGAGTACAATGATCCTCTAATTCTCTTTCCTTTTTAGGATGAATTTTTTTCAACCCTTGAATCAAGGGGGGTAGGGGCCTATTTATAGGAGGGCATTGGCCTTTTAATTAGGACTCAACCTAGATTGCTTTGATTTTCATTTGTTTTGAGTTTGACTTTGATTTTGACTTTGACTTTGACTTGAGAGTCTTCTCAGCTTGGGCCGAACATTGACTTGGAAGTCGCCTCGAGTTTTGACTGGACGTTGACTTGAGAGCCATTTGAGGTTTGACTTGTGAGTCGATGTAGGTATTGACTTTTAACTTTGACCTTTGACTTTAATTTTGAC
The DNA here is from genome assembly GCA_029747015.1 of Carnegiea gigantea. NCBI lineage: Eukaryota > Viridiplantae > Streptophyta > Magnoliopsida > Caryophyllales > Cactaceae > Carnegiea > Carnegiea gigantea. The sequence continues at coordinate 210,467 of JAKOGI010000708.1, forward strand.
TTTGACTTTGACCGTGTCTTGACTTGGACGTCGTTCAGGCTTTAGGTCGTGACTTGACTTGGTAGTCATCTTGAGCCTCGATTTGGGCTTTGACTTGAATTTTGACTGTTCCTGAACTTGGAAGTCATTTGGGCTTCATCTTGGGCTTGACTTGTGAGTCTTTTGGGCTTGATTAAATTAATTAAAAGAATTGACCCAATAAATTAATTTAATTTAATTTTGATACGGCACGAATAAATTTTTAGTGTCTACACATGCTTTAAAAAAAAAAAAAACATAATATGATGATTGGAGTCAACTAGTTTAAACTGAAAACTCATACAAACTTCTGGAGATGTTTGGAGTCCATTTGAAGCCCAATGAGTTTGAGTTTCATATCATCAGTTAGATTAAGAAGAAAACCTTCCAATGAGTGCGCAATCATCCAAATCCAAGACCTGAGCTATCCAAACCACCTATTTTTCTAAAAAATGTCAAATCTGCCCAAATTTAGGTAATTCTACTATTATTCTTTTTTTCAAAATCCTAAATTGATTTTCCAAAAAAAATATTCTTCACAACGAATAATGTACATTTCCTGAGATTTCCAAGTTGATAAATTATGTTCCCTAACTCTCTATAATCGATGAGATATGAATTATCCAATTCGGCACTGCAAAACTATAAATTCTTCATAGCTACACTGTCGAGATCAAAGCTCAAACTTTCAAAAATCCATAAAAATATTTTAAAGTTGGTGAAAAATTAGAAGAAAAATTCATTATAATCCTTAATGTGTCTATTAATCCACAATAAACCATTTTTACAAATTTATCTTTTAAAATTTTCTATAAATATGACAATATTATACTATCCAGAAAAGTGAGAATCAAATCAACATGTTAGTTTTCCCCCTATTACAAACCCTCAGACTTTTACCAGTAATATTAAACGTAATAAAGAAAATGTTGGGTCTAGAATCACATGTTTTGCATGCTTTTTTGTAAAAGTCATGATTTTTTGAAGTTGATATTCAATTAACTTTATAAGGTACAAGAAATGCAGTTTGAGAGAATTTTCAAACTAGCTTATTGATTTTCAAAATTGATGAAATTGAACAGTTGAGCTTCCTATGGTGTTATCCAACTTTCAATATGTTTTCGGAATTTTTCAGGTTCAACTTGACTAAGTGTTGGAATTTTCTTTTAAGGCAGTCCATGAGTAGTTTCCCAGTTAAATAAATAGGTGCTTGGGATATTCTTGTAGATATCTAAAGCTCATATTAAACCTTATTAGAAGATAGAACACATCAAGAAGTTGAATAATGGTCAGTTCTTGTTTCTATAGGATTAAACATTTTGTTTATTTTCATTTTGGATCATTGTAAATAGGAAAAGCCTTATATGTATTTAATTTTATTAATTAGCTTGCAATGGTGGGCCATGTAAAAATCATTCACTCCAATGTTCAAATAATGAAATCTCATTATTTTATTTTAAACATGACTTAATCCATTTATAATAAAATCAACTCGACTAAGAAAAATAAAATGAATCATCTAAAAATCTCTAATCCATTTTTGATGAAATTTGACTTATGATATAAATTGTGTAAGGGATGACGTAATCACCCCCCTCGTGATTCTCTTCATCTTAATTATAAGTCATAAATAAATTTGATTGAACACTGAGTAACAACGATAGACGCAACCTAGCATGTTTTTGTATGTTTTGCATGTTTGTCCTTAGGGGTGACATATTCTTTAATGTATCACCATGGCTGTTCATCAAATTCGATGTCATAATTAAATATTCATTCATGTCATATCTTTAAGATGGTCCACGTATGCTTCTATTGAAATAGCCCTCAAATACCATTATCCTACTGGACTGCCTTTAGATTATATATAACCGAATAGCTAATCGTAGCCTCTTATTTGGCGATAAGCCATGGTGGGACACTATCTTAGGCATTTGAAAACTACTATCCACCAAACACCAATCCATCTACATCTCAAAATTTCATCCTATTTAATACTGAATTCGTTATTCTCCATTCGAAACGGAAATGTTAAGATATTTAATTAGCATAATCATGCCTAGACTTGGCTTGGTCCGCTCATTCAGTTATTCACATCCTTGAGTATAAAGTTGAGGCCTTAAGTTACACTCTCTGTAGATCCTCGACCGGATCAGTCGAAATCTAGGAATGAGTCATCCTTAAAGTCTCTTAAAATAACCATCAGATAGGAAAGACAATACCTAATCATCCCTCAGTGGGATTCATATGCTAAAGACAGAGTCCCTACTGAACTATGTAGGATTTTGATCTGAGAATGGACTTAAGTCCCATGATGACCAGTACGTAAAGCAATTCAACTTTCATTCGAATGCAAACCCATAGTACATTAATGAATAGATGGCCAATAGGTCTTTATTGATGTGCTTATATGTATATTCCTATTTGTACAAACGTGTGTGCTCTTTCTTACCTTCATTATGTAACAAATTATTGACCAACATTTAGTATATCTAAAAGGACACGACTCAGTAGTAGGTGCCCATCCTAAGATTGGAGGAACTAATAAGTCCTTGATGTTTGTGCTTCCTCACGAAAACCCTAGGCCCATCTTCTTAAGTTTCTAGATCAGTCTGGATTAGTTTTCACTAATTTTGCCTTTCCTTTGGGCATAGAAGTCATTTTTGTTTAAAAAAAATCATTTCTTTTAATTGGAACTTTTTTTTTCCCAAAACTCTCGTCCTTATTTGGGTCATAATAAGGTGACGACTCTATTCATCCTGCCTTTGACTATAAAAAATTACCCCAACCTAGAACTATCCTTCCTTATAACATTGAATCTTTTTATCAGGATGTGCTCAACCCACATATGATCCGTATAGGCGAATTACCATTTTCTCCTTATCGAAGTCAAGCCCCCCACCCATTACAAAATTACTCTTCTGCCTATATTCTTGTCTAATTCTCTAATATGTCCTTACAGTTTTAGGTTGTTAATGATGATTCCCATAAAATATTTTCTTTTATTATTCATAATATTCTATATTGCCCACAAGAACTCCTACTTCATTCAAAAATTCTATCACTTGCTCATATTGTTTTTTCTTGATTGGTGCGGAAGAGGGGCTACAAGCCCCTTAAATTGTCATTGACTAGAAAAGAAACAAGGCCAGGCAACTCCTATGACATCCATGAACAAACTTGACCTCAGCTAGGGGGAAATCAAAGTATATAAATTGAGAATTCAACTCCACCTCCACATTAACTTATCCACAGTGTTATCTTCCTTATAGCAATGGGAGATCAGGACTTCCCAACCGGTATTAGAGATGAGAACGCTGCATTGATTGATTAGTGAGAAGTGCTCTTAAGCACTCCGAAATTTCCCGTTGATGAAGCCCACCGCGACCACAGAATCCAATTTAACCCACAACTTCTGTATCCCATGTTCCCGGGCTATTTTCAAACCACGAAGAATAACCTTGAGCTTAACTTTAACAGAGGTGCAAAACCCATATGTTCAATGTAGCCACCTAGCCACTCATGCCAAAGCGCTCGAAAACTCCTGCCTCACATGTAAGCCCTAGATTTCCCTTGATGGCTGCATATGCATTCAGCAAAACCCAGCCATCCGGTAGAGCATCCTATCTAATGAATAGCTCTTTGTTTCTTATCACACCAGTCTCCCTTTAGTTGCCCCCCTCCAGGATTTCATGGATGAATTCTTTAAAGCGATGGTGCAAAAGTTGAATTTTGTCCAACGAAACATCCTTCATCCACTCAAATATCCTCCTATTTGTCTATTTCCACATATATCAAAGTATAGTACCAAATTTAGCTGGTCAGTCGGGATCAGTAGCTGTATCATTAAGGTAGTAATTCACCCACACCCTAAACTCATCATCAAAAAATTTGCTACCAAGGCCTTGCCTTAAAAAGTGTTGCCAGAATTGTTGAGAATCTAGGTAAGAACACAATATATGTTCAATATCTTCTGGACGTATCCCACATATCGAACATTAAGAGTTAGCTGTCAGACCCTTCTTGCAATGATTCACATCATGCAAATTTTGCCAAGCTTAGCTATCCACATGAAGATTTGACCCTTTAAGGAACCTTAATTTTCAATAAATGCTTCCATGAACCACTAGTTTCATAAGGGTCTTCATTCCGCATTATATTAATGGAAGACTTAGTTGGGAATTGCCCCGTGTTTGTTCCACCCCAAAAGATATGGTCTTTTTCCTCTGTATGGACCAGCTTAAAGGAAGCAATCATTCTCAACACATCATCTGGGAGACAATCTTTGAATGCCTTCCACATTTATCCTCGCCCCTCATCCCTATAGTCTTCGACTTAACGGTGGTTGGATTGATTAAGTACTAGTTGCGTAGCTCATTCAATCCAAGGAGTAATCTAACCCACGATTAAGCCCAAATTTAGTATCCACCCCATTGACAACCACTATATAGATTCCCTTTCTAAGGATTTCTACATTCTACATTATGTCTTCCAAGACTTGGAAGGATTCAGCCTGCTTTGCAATGCCTCTAGATCACACTTCCCTTTATAATATTTATGTAAGAAAACCTTAACTCAAAGTTTTAATCCTTCATTTAGAACTTGCGAGCCCAACTTCGCCAATGAGGTAGAGTTTAGCTACCTTATGGATCTTAAGCCCAAACCACCAGCTACCATGGATTTGGCTGCAACGTCCTAAAATCGCAAGGTGGACTTTACACTTAGCGGACAAGCCTCCTCAAAGGAACTTCCCGACTTTCCTATCAACTTCATGGCAAATGGATCTTAGAAGGTCGGTCGTTTGGATGGCATATTCCAGAATGGTCAACATTGTAGACTTGACTGATGTGGTGTGGCCTATGAATGATAAGCATCTGGTTTTCCAGTCGGCTAACTGCTTTTCTACTCGGTCCATGAAATACGGGAATTGGGCTCGAGAAACCCTTCCATGTATCATTAGACCCCCTAAATAATATTGCAATTCATCCTTGGGCTCCGTCCCAAAATGCTACACACCAAGGTGATCATATTTAGGTGAGTATTAGTGAAAAAAAAATATATGAGTTTTGGCCAAATTGATTTTTTTTTACCAGAATCCTCACAAAATCATTCTAGGCATTGCTTGATAATCTATGCTTAGCCCAGACCTACTTTCGCAAAGAGAATTAAGTCATCACCAAAGAAGAGACTTATAATCTCTTGCCGACTTCTACTTACCGTAATATGTTCCCAGTGCTGAAGATTACAACTACCTCAATTAAATGAGATAGTCTATCTATACAAGCCACAAAGTGGTACGGAGATATGGGGTCTCCCTGTCTAACCCCTTTAGATGGGAAATTTAGCAATTGGTGACATCCCATAAGATACTCATTGCACATGAAATTACACACTTCATGATGACCTTGATTAAAAAGTTTGGTATTCTCAACTCCCTCAATGTTTAATGTATAAAGCTCAATTTCAATTTATCAGATGCTTCCTCAAGATTAATCTTAATAGCTATGATTCCCTTCTTTCCTTTTCAAGACTTCCTCGAGTGCAGCACTTCCTGCATAATAACCACATTGTCACTGATTTGTCACCTTGGGATAAAACTAGCTTGTGTTGGCAAAATTAGTGTTGGAAGGATACGTTTGAGCCTCAGAACAATCACCTTAGTGATCAGCTTGTATGTCACATTACAAAGACCAATTTGTCTAAATTGGGCTACAAGGTGTAGGTTGTCTACGTTGGAAATGAATGTAAGGAAAGTTGCATTTAATTCCTCCAGGATTTCTACGTCACACAAGACTCTAAGTACAAAATCACATAATGTAGTGCCCCTAATTCCTAGCTACTTAATTAGCTTAACCTACTTACTTAATAGCATGAGCGTAGCAAAAGCATGGTGCGCCCATAACCCACAGGTCCCAGGTGTAGAGCCATTGTGAGCTATAGGGTGTTTACGAGTCATAGGGACCAGTTAAATGAGATGTTAACTATCAATCTATACGTCTTAGTGCATAATGAGGAGTACTTGGTATTAAGGCGAACGACATAGTTAGGTAACGCCTTGGTACTCCATCAGTAGTAAAGTACACCAAGGAAGTGTTCAATTAACCTTGTACTAATGTAAACATTCTAAAGAAGTTTACCATGCTCATAGAGATAATTTTGCAAGAATTGGGGTTGCCCATTTATTTTACAAGGATGGCTTTAATCTAGAGGTTCTATTAAGAAACATAGATATATTTAATGTTTGGGTACAGTGATTCTAAAGACATGATGTGAGGTAACCATTCGCAACTTATTATATGATTAATGGCATACCAAATTACATTTAACATTCTAGATAGGGAAAATGCATTATGTTGTTGTATCTTTGTGTTGAATCAATGTGAAATAGACACTATAGTAGTGTATATGTCTAAGGACCTATCACTCTATCATAGGTGATTTGCAATGATAATTTATTGTAGTGAATTATGTGAGGAGAGTCCAATAGCTTATGGTATGCTACTTTGTATTAGTAGGGTTGTATGCGTAAAATAGGGTTATTATGCAAAGGAAGTCTTATCATCTAATGGTTTCCATATTATGAGAACTATATAGGCCACTATACATTACGTGTATACAAGCCATTTTACCCTAAAGCATGTTTTGCAATTTTGGAGGTAATGTAATGAAGAGGTGGAGGAAACTTAGATTTGGGTTATTGGTTGACATTCCAGCTTTAGGTCGTTAACTCAGATCATATAAATAAATATGCCTTAATTTGGGTGATAGTAGGTAAGGCAATGCCTTAAAAGGTGTATAGAGGAACTCTTTTAGAGGTTCGGGATTGCAGAATGTGTTTGGGCCTATAATGTCCACACTTACTATATGGCTAGAACAAACTCTAGAGGTACCTAGAAGTTATTAAAGGTGTACCTAAGCGCCAAGATATTCATATGAAGTTCTAAGGAAATGGTATAAATGATTCCTTATTGAATTTGGTGGATTAGGTGACGGGTGATGTTGGGCCGAGCTATGCTCATTAATATTTGATCATACAAAATAAGCTAAATGAAGATAATTTTATTGTGTAGTATACAAGGTAATTCAGTAAGAAGACTCTTGGGGGTTATAAGGATTAGACAAAAAAGGACGGAAAAAAAAGAAGAAGAAGCGAGAGCAACGGAAAGCATGAATGAAAAATGTGTTCAGTTCCTTATGCTATCCGAGAAGAGAAGGCTTCAAATTATTTGGGGAATAGGAGCATGATCATGTTATATGACGTGATAATCACGAAGGATAATTTGAGAAAAGTAAATGAGGAAAAAAGAGAGAGAGAGAGAGAGAGAGAGAAGAGAGATTGAAAAGAGAAGACACTTATACATTGGATTCATCAAAGAAATAAGAGTAGCGGTTAACAACTTTAAGCATATTCATTCTGTGGAAAACAATTACTCACACAGGTGGAAACATAGGAAAGGGCTCGAGGATATGTTAGGTATGAGTACATATTCATTATTTTTGTATACCAGAAAATTTTAGAAATCATAATTTATATTCTAGCTAATACATGGACAAGATTCATGGATAAGATTTGCAGATAAGTAATCAGTGGACAAGTATAATATAGTACAATAGTTGAACTCAGGGCACTTGATTTTAAGGGATCACAACCCATGCTGCTAAGGAATTAAGAGTGGTGACCTGAGTATATATTGCATAGACTCTATAGGATTATTACTAGTAGCTTTATAAGGTTGAAATGTCAAATTCAAAAAGGTATTGCTAAGACAGAACCCTATATACAACACCAGAGGTTTTAGGACAATTAGATATGGATATTGCCTATATAACGGTTAAAAACCCAGATGACTTTTTTTTGAACATATCAACGCTAAACTCTAGTTGCATGAGTGCCGGGATGGATATAAACGAGTATATAGTGACATTTGGCCAGTTAATAATAGACCCTTCTTATAAGGCACCACTACATAAGTGTGTATCCTTAGTTGTGAACCCTTGATCTCCTTTATTACAACCTAGAGCCAGCCACACACCTATTATGCAATAATGTAATTTGTAATTCCTTTTGATTCATTTAACCCCTTTCAAAAAATTATTTGACTATGTGAGCAATACTTCATTGCACATCATTTTTTCATTGATTTATCTCATGACATCAATCCTTTTGTCAAATCCTCATCACCAAGGTGCGGTATGCCCTCCTGCGTTCACTAATGATCTCTGCTTGCTTACTTTTTCCCATCATTTTTTTAGTAATAACGTGACCTTTCTTGCTCATAACTGAATTTGATTCTTGTTATTTCATTTTTTTCCCCCTACACTTGAATCCATTGCATTTAAAAGGATGTTCTCCTTTTCATATAAGTGAATTCAAATTAGGTGTGCTAATGAACAAAATCTATCCTTACTCATAATTCTTCAAACTTTTGTTCCTAACCCTTTCTAAGGCTGCTAACTATATGTTCTTGTGCTCTTGAAAGCACTCAATTCAACTTGATAACCTTAACCTTTTATTCAGCTTTCCTGATCCTCGAGGGTAAATTAGGAATCATCATGACTTTCTGCATGTAATCACATAAACTTACATGTGGATTCATACATGACTGATGAATGGCACCCTTGTTAACGTCCTATTTCCAGTATTTACACTCGATGTTTACAGATTGATAATTTTATAGTCTGATCGTGGCCAACACCTTGTATATATTATTCCTTACGAAAATGATATTTGATCTGCTCTTAAACATTTGATCACCACTTAAAGCATCCATTTTACCGTTAGTCTGCCTTCCAAATTAATATCAAATGTTCTTGTACTTGTATAACTAACATTTTGAGCAATTTAAGTCTCACTGCTCTCTATTTTTGAATTGTTTACACCTGTAATTATTTTCACTTTATCTGCGTCATAATACCTTTTTTACCCATCATTTCGTAATCTGACATATGTTCTTTTTATTAAAATCTCACATTAGCAATATTCTCATAATTTTCGGTCATTAATCTATTCTTCCGTTAGTTATCTTAACTCATTTATTGGCATCGTTTCTTTGCAATTTTATCTCTTCTTAATCATGAGCATTTGCCTAAAGATCTTAATTGACATCTAAACTTTATCGATTAGTTTGTCTTTTGTATTAATGCTATTATTTCTACCATTTCTCACATTTATTTGATTTGCCTTATCTTTAAAATTTGGTTCCTTTTAATGTTATTTTATGTCCCTTTTCATTTCAAACCTTTAGAGTTTTGTAGATCCTCAAGAGTGCGCATACCTTTTTCCAAGCATGATAGACCATGTCTTTGAAACTAGTAATTAAATTTTGAATATGTTCCTATTTGACTTCAAATGGTCATCGACATTCTGATGCTTTTGATTTTCATCATCTTCTTCATTTTGCCGAAAGGGTATTTACACATATATCTTATACCCCAATTATTCACAGTAATAAGCACGTATAGCTTGTTTTAAATTAAAAATGCAAAGTAGTTCTCACTAGTACAGGTCAATGTTAAGTATTGCAACCCCACTATTCTTCCTGCTTCTAAGTTTCACTCATCATAAATGAACTCATCCCTTCTCTATTCATTCTTATTGTTTTACTGGAACTTGCGTCATGCGAACAAAAGCATATTCCTGCGAACTCATTTTATAATAAATCTACGATGTCCTATGCTTTGCTTGTTCAAATCTATCCTTTCCTTTGTAATTCAACTGCTAAAACTCAAGTATAACTGAACCACCTTTTCTTCTAAAATCGTTCGAACTCTTTCCTTCAAACCTCAATTTGTGTTGTTATCTATTGCGCTATGTTGGCCATCTTGATTATTCCATTCTTCTAATATCAGTAGTTTTTATTTAGTCTACGGATTTGTTAGCCAAACTATGAAGTCAGATCCTTAATTTTATTAATATTGTACTTTATCTATTTGGCATGTTTCAACATATCTTGTGTTATGAATGTTGTGGGTGATTTAGGCCAAAATTGCTTGCGAATTATTAAATAGTTAGATGAAGTACTAAAAGGAGGAATCTACTATTGGAATCGACAAGATTGGACTCAAATTAGAAATTTTTGAGAGAAAATTGCATGTTAAGAGGAAAGATAAACAACATCAATCCTTAGTTTGAACTAATTCAAGAACCTTTAAAAGAATGACAACTTGATTAGTCTAAACAATTTAGTTTATTTTGAAAATAAGAATTGAATTATTCATGATTGTTATCCGTTGATTCATCCAAAGAAGAGTAAAGCACGTACTCAATTTATCAGATCTAATTTGTTGTTGGTGAAACAAGTCCCTATGTGTTTTTAATTGATAGAAGTCTGATATCAGTAATTAGCATTCATCTAGCGATATATTAGTTTTTTAGGAAATATCCCAAGTCAACCCTTATTTTGCTTAGCATTTAGAAGTATAAAATTCAATAGATTGCATTGGTTTCTGTAGGAATGATATTTTAATCTAAACTACAACACCCATGCACTTGCGGTGTGTCAGAAATATTTGGAAATATCTAGAGCTTAGTGGTAATTGAATTAAATCAATTTAAGTAACCAAACCCCTTAAATTTTCCCCAAACTCGTGCACGCCCCTCTTCTCTCTCATCAACACGCCCCCTCCCTTATTTTGGTTCAGCTTCAACCATGTGGCCCAGCACTGTGCTTTGCTGATAGGGACGACTATCGTTGCTGCCATCTATCCCACTCCTCTTAGCTTGTCATGTTGAGTGTCAGAAGGTGAAACCCTAAGCTTCTTTCTATTGACTTTTGTCATTCAATCTCTTAATTTAGTTAATAAATATTTTTTTCAATTGAGTTAAGTGATAATTGGTGTGATTCATAGTTTGTTACTATAATTTTGAGGATTTACAGTAAGGAGATGAAGTTGGTGTTTATAGAAGCAATTGGGGATTTGAATTAAGAGGTTGTGCCCAAAAGTTACTTCGGCTAAATTTTAGGAAGTTTTTGGGCGGGGGGGTGTAAATGAAATTATAGGTTGTACATGTAGGGTTGGATTGTTGCCATGAAAAGGTAGGGGGGTGGAGTTGATAATGGAGATGGAGAAGAAAGGAGGGAAAATTTATCTTTGGGTTCTTGAAAAAGTAGTTTAATATGAATCGTGGGGAATTAATTTGAGAGGATGGAAACGTAATTTTGGAAAAACTTTTTGCAAAAACCTTGTTTAATATAAATCATGAAATTTATTTGAGGAATTGAAATGGATTTAATGTGTAAATGTGAATAATAGTAGTGGTTAAAGGCAATTGTGGTTTTTGATTTTTGTAATTTGATTTAAATAGTGAGATCAATGGGTTGGAATTAGTGTAGATGATTGATTGAGTGCTAACATAACTTAAAAGATAAATAAGGATCTATTCATGATCAAGGGAGATGGAAGTGACATATTCTTTGTGTCTTACAACTCAAACTAAATAAGAGCAACGAAGTTTAGTTGAGGTGCTAATTAATATGAAAATTGAGTGGGTTTGGTGATTTAAAGGCAACAGGAAGCTCGATGTTGTAGCTTAATTAAAGTAGTAAAGTTTGTAAGTTCTAACTAATGTTTTGACGGCCACCCAAAGGTGAATTTTGCTTAATGGGTTAATGAAGGACCAAAATCTTGATGTTCTACTGAAGTGATGGATGGCTAAATAGTGCCCAAAGTTTTAGACAATAGCGCCTTGTCAAAATTAACCCCAAAGGCATATGCACCATATTAACGATAAAACCACCCATAAATTAGTGTTACTTAGCTTTACTTCCTTAATGACAACTCACTAAAATAGGAATGATGGATATAGAAATAAAATAATGCTATCTCTGGAAAAAAAATAATGCTATCTCTAGACCAAGAGTAATACTCTCGCTAATGTTAATCATAACCATGATAACAATATCAATACCTAAGATGATGATGATAATGTTAATAATGACAATAATAACAACAAAATATAATGGAGAGCATACAGCGTAACTAATTTAATAAATCATTAATAAATAGAAAAAATGAAGATGTAATTGATGTTTAAATAAACAAATAGTGGGACGCATTTCATTAGGGAAACATCAACTAAGATTATGGGTTGTTTAAAGTTTTGATATCAAAAATAATTTAAACTTTACTAACAATGGAAAGCCTATTTGGAGCAAAAGCGAGGCTCCTTCTGTTGTTATCAAGTCAAGACTGAACTCTTTACGAAAGGGAGAAAGATTCTAAAAAAATTTTTTGGTACATTTAGCGCCTTTACTCTTCGAATAATTCACATCTTTCTCAAAAGCATATAATTACATGCAATATTTATCCAATAAATCAGTTTAAACAATGTTTTGTCACATAATAAGTGACCCTATAAGTTATCAAGCATCAGGGCTTACGCACCTCATTTCACCTGCACAACCTCAGCTCGGGCTTCCCGATCGGCCTAAGACGTGTACTTCTATCTTAATTATCGTTGCAGACATCAGCACAAGTTTCACTTTCAAATAATAACCAACAGAGCAGTAACAATGCTCTCAAAGGGCTACTTTCATGTCATTGTGTCCATAAGATGCCCTCAAAGCCATGGTGATCCACCGAAGCAGCCATGGACCTAAAAGGTTCAGGCTGATTTTAGTTGACGTAAATTCGAAGCACCCCCTAAGAAGCCGGCAATGGTCCGAAGAACTATGGGTCAAGTGTTTAATAGCCCCTTCTAGAAAGCTACCCGTTGGGTCTTATGCAAAGGCTGATCTAGCCAAGCACTTTTCCAAGTGGTCCAGATTCCTTAAAATAAATAATATTCCTTCCCACTCCCATCTAGTGTAACTATTATTGTTAATCATTACTATCAATATTAACAAGAATTATTACTACAATAGATTATTATTTTCATTATTAATTAATTAATCATTATTATAATTACTTTCAATTATCAACTGTTATTATTAATAATTCTTATTAATTTATAATAATATTAATAGTAATTATTTCTTATAACAATAATTATTATTAATTATTATTATCAATAATTAAAAAATAGTTGTTAATGCTAACAATCACTAATATTAATTATTATTATTAATAATATTGATAATTACTATTATTATTACTAATATTACTAATTATTATTTTTATTAATATTTATTAATAACAATATTAGATTTATAATTATTATTTATAAAAACAATAATAATAATTATTAATATCAATGGAAATTATTATTGTAATTACTACTAACTTTCATTAATAACAGCAATGAAGATGATAATTATAATTATTATTATTATTACTAATTATTCATAATTGTTAATATTAGTATTAATTATTATTAATATTAACTATTATTATGATTATTATTGACAATGTCAAGAAGAATTGTTTTTGAAACAATAAGTGTTAATCATTGTTAATATTAATAATTAACATTATGATTCATTATTATTTTTATTATTAATTAATAAGTACTATTATTATAATAATTATTATTAATTATTATTAATTATTATGAATTACTATTAATTAATAATAATATTAGTGGTATTTATTTTTAATAATTATAGTAACAAAGAATTATTAAATAATTATCTTAATATAAATAATTTTGTGATTGATAATAATATTATTATTATTTTAATAATTATTAATTGTTATCGATATTAGTAATTAGCAATTTTTATTGGTAATAATATTAACATTAACATTAATTGTAATAATAATTTCTATTATTAATATTTATATTAATAATTATCATAATTATTACTAGTATTCACTAACAGTAATTATTGTAATAATTATAGTAATAATTATTATTAATATTTATATTAATAATAACAATTATTATTAACAGTTATTATGATTATTATTGTTGTTGTTACTAATAAAAATTATTTTAAATATTAATAAAAATAGTGATTAGTTATTATTATCTATTCATTAATTATTAGATCATAATTGTTGTTATTATTTATTATTATTTATTATTATAAATATTAATAACAATTATTATTCTTAATTTTATTAATTGTTGTCATTATCAGTAATTGGTAATTTTATTTATTTTCAATATTATTATTATTATTATTATTATTATTATTATTATTATTATTATTATTATTATTATTATTATTATTATTATTATTATTAACAGTTATAATAGCAATGGTTATTAACATTAACAATAATTATTATTTTAATTGTTACTAATATTTGTTAATAATAATAATTGTAATTATAGTTATAATTATTGTTGTTGCCATTAATGTTAATAATTGTCAATAATTATTAATATTAATATTTATATTGATAAGAATTATTATTATTAATATTAAAAATTCTTATGATTATTATTACTAATATTAATAAGAATTGTTATTTTAATTATTATTGTTAGTTATTGTTATTGATATTAAAAATTATTATTAATTATTATTTAATTCTTAATTAATAATTGTTGTTATTATAATGCTTATTAATAATTATTATGTTATACAAATAGTTAGCGTAATTAATGCCCATGCGCACACTCCTTTCCACTCCTACCACTCCCACTCACTCCTTCCTGCTCCTTACCGCTCCCACATACAACGAACCACTCCTACCCACACCCATCCACTTCTTCCCGTTCTACACTTGCAATATACCTATGAAAAGAACAGGCCTTACTTTCAATGGAGGAAACTGTAAATCACTAAAAGGATGTTTCCAATCCCTTATATATGGATACCAAGCTATCTATTGCAAGCTCTTTCACCTCTTACAGTGATGACCATGGTGTAACTAAGGCTTCGGAAACTAATGAAAGTGAAAGTCATTTTTCCAAGGAAATCCCATCGGTTGCGATCATTCATAGCCTATTACCGATTTCGTAGATGTATTGATGGACATGTAACCTCAAGAACAAGGCGAATGAAGCTCTTAGCAAGAAATTGATAGAATATGGAAGAGATGATCCAGTGAGCCTAACAATGTATTACACGGGTTCAGGGTGGCTGATAATAGCAACTATAATGAGGCAGAAGGATGTGGCTTTACAAAAGGCTTTTCGAAATCATAGCACTATTGTGGAGAATGGATCCTTGTCTAGAATCACATTTTATTATCCTAGTTCAAACTCTATAACATGAGTAGAGGATAGGGCTAACCTACATTCTACACAATCTCCAACGTCTTCGTTATATGGTATTTGAGGCAGTGGCGAATCCAGAAATTAATTCAAGCGGGGTCGGGACTCAAACATATATATGATTTGAAATTTGAAATTTAATAATAGTCATAAAACTGAAATTACAAAGCTAATACAATTACGGCAATTGTCCTCGACGAACCTTCATGTTTTGAAAGCGATACATGATATCATTATTTGATACTGTTTCAAAAAGATCATCCTCAAAATAAGTAATAACAGTATCATTTAAAAACTCATCTGATATTCTATTGCGCAAATTGGTCTTGATGATCTTCATCGCTGAGAATACCCTTTCAACAGTCGAAGTGAAAACTGGTAAAAGTAATGCCAACTTCACAAGTAGATATAGGCGAGGAAAGCTCAGATACTTCTTCGTTTGAAGCAATTTCCTTGAAAGCTCACCAATTCCCCTCAAGTCGGAGAACCTTTCATCATCTTGTACATTGATAATAAAAGTATCAAGTTCACAACTAAGTGTCTCAATGCCCAACTCATCAAAATCATTTGGATACAATTGAGCCATTCGAAGTATTTTTCCCTTATCAAAACTGGAGAATGAATCTATTGGGTTCAAACAAGCTACACCGAGAAGCAACTCAGTACTCGCTTCAGGAAAGCGGCTATTAAGCTCTTGCATCTGCATATCAAGAATTGAGTAGAACACATCAACACGATAGTAATGTTCATTTGTCACTTTAGAAACTCTGCGGTTTACTCTTTGTCCCCGAATAACATGGAAATCATCCATGACAGGAATTTCAATATCGTACTTGTGATAAAATGCATAAACATTTTCCATCAAAGAATCCCATCCTTGATCCCTTGTCATTTGTAGCTGTCGCTTAGCTGAACCAAGCAATGATATAGCATTGACAATATCTTGATCTCTTCTTTGTAAAGCTTGACTGAGAGCATTTGTAATTCCTAAAATCAATTTCATCAAATGCAACAAGAAAGCAAACTCAAATTTTTGCATGCCATCTAAAGCACCTTTGGCTTTGACTCTGTCTTCTGGATGATTAGCATAATCTCCAATCACATCAAGCACATCAAGAATTGGATCAAACATGATAATAATATTGGCAAATGTTTTAAAATGAGAGCCCCAACGAGTGTCTGCGGGTTTTTGTAGCCCAAGTTCTTGATTTAAACCTCGCCCCGTTTGAAGCTCACCCATACGTAATGCTTCTTCAACCTTTTCTGCTTGTTTTTCTCGAAATTCATCTCTACGTCTATAGGAACCTCCAATCACATTCAACATGACACCAACCAAGTCCAGAAGCCATCCAATATCATTATGATTTCTTGCAACCGCGACCAATGTTAATTGAAGTTGATGAACAAAGCAATGAATATAATGGGCTGATGAACAATCTTGCATAATCAAGCTTCTAAGCCCATTGATGTGACCTCGCATGTTACTAGCCCCATCATACCCTTGTCCCCTTATTCGAGATGGACTCAATGATAATTCGGAAAGCAATGAATAAATAGACTCCTTCAATGCCAAAGACCTAGTATCGGTCACATGAACAAGGCCAACCAAACGCTCCATCACAAATCCCCTTTTATCAACAAACCTTAAAACGAGAGCCATTTGTTGTTTACATGATACATCACGAGATTCATCAACTAATATAGAAAAATATCCATTGTCAAGTTCTCCAAGAATAGCCTTCACAGTTTCTTTTGAACAAGCATTTGCAATTTCTTTCTGGATGTTAGGGGAAGTCATTATATGATTGCCTGGAGCATTTTTTAAAATAACATTTCCCACATTGTCATTCTTTTCCGCATGAAACTGTAAGAAAGTCTTAAAAAGTCCTTTCCTCCTTGACAATTCACTTTCATCATGGCCTCGAAATGGCAGTGCAGAAAACACAAGTAATCTCACAATATCAACTGAAGCATTCAGGCGAGTGTAGTTCTCAGACTTAGTTTGCTCTGATTGTTTATCCAAGGCAGTTTGTATGGATTGCTTTTGCATCATCAAGTCTTCACATCGTTTCACGCATTGATTATGGACACTATTTGACCCACCCACATGCATCTTAAATCTGTCTGTCTTATTCCAACTTCTAAATCCTTTAGAAATGAATGTTCCACCTCCAAAATGACTTGAACTTTCATGCTCATTTTTGAACAAATAACAACACAAGCAAAAAGCCGCATCTTCTTTTATGCTATATTCTAACCAATTGCCATACATATCAAACCAAGACTCATTGAAACGACGATAATTTCCAGACATTAATCTTTGAGGAAAAGCATGACTTCGGGGTTGACAAGGGCCTTTTTGAATATAAGCTCTTCTTACCTCATCATGCTCATTTGGATGATAATGTGAAATTGGTTTTCTTTCAGCTGGATCTGACTGAAGAGCACTTGAATCAACTCGGCTTCTCCCACAAGAAGAGGGATTAGTGTTTGCATCAAAATTTGAGGTTTGTGTTTGAGTGTTGTGTTCGCCGTTTTCTTGATTCAAAGGAGAATTTTCAGGTGCAGAAGTTGAAGGAAACGATTCGGTAGCCGACTTTTTGAAATATCTATGCATTTTCAACTGAACAAAAAAAATTTAATTAGGCAAGTGAAGGATATTCAACAATTATAACTAATTAGAAGATAATTGAAGGAGTGAACAACACATATAAGTACAATTGACAAATGATTTGTAGCCAATTTTATCAACTAATTTCAATAATTAAAACTAATCTAACTATGAAAATAATTAAAGAGTAAACAATCAAAAATTAACTTCTTTGCCCTTCCTCTTCCTTCCCTTTTTCGATTGTGATTTTGATGTTGAAGGTTCAGCTAACGTAGTTTTTTTAATTACAGAATGCTCAGCAAACAAACAAACAACAAAGGACTCATGAATCAGGATGACAACTCACTCAATCAAAGTGTAATTCAGGCCTGGGGGGTTGACGGTGGATGCCGGCAAACGCCTCCGGTACCGGCGGCGGACCGTGGACGGCACGGCTAGGTGGGTCTGGGCACCGTTGCTACTTGCTGCTGTGCTGCGGCTGCCTGCGTTCAGACTTCAGTTCAGTGCGTTGCGTTTGTGCTCTGCGAGTCTGCGATTGGGCGGGTTAGGGTACCGGTGGTCAGGGTGGTCCGGTGGTCGACGGCTAGGTGGGTGTGAGCGACGCTGCGGCTGGGCGTGGTGGCTGGATAGTCTGGGCAGTGGGCGAGTGATATGAGGGAAAGGGCAGAGAGTCGAATGAGCAATGAGGGAAAGGGCAGAGACTTTAGTGTTTAGTCCAAAACTTGGGCCAAAAAAAAAAAATAAATAACAGAGAGCAGCAGAAAGAATCGAACCTGGGACGCGTGAGATACTGCCTTGCCCTCCCAACCACCAGAGCAGCCTTGTTTGAATGCAACTGGGTCATCAGAAATTATATATATATGTTATTTCTTTTTTTTTTTAACTAAACTAGCAGAATTTTTTTTTTTTAAGCGGGGTCGGTTGACCCCACGTGACCCCACCGTAGCTCCGCCCCTGATTTGAGGAGATTCATATTTCCTGAAATTCTCAAGGAAGGGAACACCTAGGCACTTTCTTCACTTATGTTGCAATATACATGCAACTTCGTGCAGGCAAATGTGTCGAGGATTATAATCCGTTTGCTATCGGTCACATGGTTGTAGACGTTCATCAGGTTAACACTCCTATCATTAAAGAAGGGGTAGATTTGACTGATCGTCACATTTAGACCTGTTAAAAATTGACCCGATCCGAAAACCCGATCCGAACCCGCCCGAAAATTTTGGGTTTTGAACACGATTTTCTTGATCCGAACCCGAATTAAACCGAACCTGAAAAACCCGCAAATTAGCGGGTCAAACCTGACCCGAACCCAAACCCTCCCGCTTAACCCGAACATTATATCCTTAGTTCTTTACTTTTCTCTAATTTATCTCTTTTAACAATAATGGTTAGTCATTTTTATTGAGTATTTTGAAAAGGCATTATATAACTATTGCATCTATTTACAAATTAAACAATAATAACCTTATTTTTTCTTCTCTATTCTCTAAAAATAAAACCGTACACAACTTTTAAATGAAAAACGTTAAAAATAGGTATAAAATTGCATGGAATAACTATCTAATCTTTTTTAAAAATTTAATTTAAAAGAACACAAGCATTAAAGATGCGAAAGTCATACCATTATGTAGTTAGTTAAACAAATCTGTCTAATTTTTTAAAATTAATTAATTTGTAATAATTTAAATTTTTGATGTTATAACTGCAAGATAATATCTTGTACTTCTTTTATTCAATTTTATTTGGTTTTCGTTCTGACTAGTCTTGAACTATGATACTAACGGTAGAAAAATAACTAATCGTATTCGTATTGGGGTCGATCCATTAATAAATTTTTACTTGATTGGACATTGGTAGCCTACAAGATGGCAGGTTAGTTAATAAAAATATTAAATCATTAAATAGGTTATTAGCAGTGAAACTGCTACAACTCATTAAAATGCTCTAGACGGGCTGCTCAATAAATGGAAGACCCACTATTAACCTTCTTTCAATATACGGGTCGATCTACCCAAAATTAAGTGGGGCTTAATTCTTTACCCGCCCACACAAGATGTTCATATATTATAATAAAATGTTTGAATATTTTAATATTCTTTTGAGAAATTACAATTATTATGCATTTTCGTTAAACAATGACAATTTTGAGTAATAAATATGTAGAATTTTTGATTTTAAAAAAAGAAAAATAACTCACAGAAAAGGCGCTCTAAACCCGTTGAGTTGATCCGAAACCCATAAAACCGAAATACACCCGACCCGTATTTTACTCAAACGCGAAATACACCCGGCCCGTATTTTACCCGAACTCGAATACACCCGGCCCGTATTTTACCTGCCCGCCCGAATTGACAGGCCTAGTCACATTGATTAGCCTATAATGGATGAAAGGATATGTAATATTGAGATTGCTTGGCAAGGGTATGTTGATGGTGTTCCTAGTGTTGGGATGCATATGATCCCTAATGTGGAGGATGCTGGGATTGTGCCATTGTTGTCATCCGTTGCATCTTTCTCCTCAATGTCTCAAGTAAATTTAAAGGTTTGTAAGGAACGAATCTTGTATTAGTCCAAAGTTATTACCAAGCATTGAAAACATTATATCCTTGCCTCCATCAAATCATTAATGGCAACCAAAGGGATGAGCCTTTCTGAAAGGAAGGTGCAAGAATGGTGTCTTTTCCGTAGCCAAAGTCACAATTTGCGACTCTAAGGCACCGTATATTTTACAGAAATAATTTTTAAGGGATAATTTTTTTAGAATGTATTCCCAAGTGCCTACTATTTTTGGTGAACTATTTAAATGGGTAAATATTCTACAAAATAGTGATTATTAGGAGTTTTTCCTTCCAAATCCAACCCAAAACTTTCTGAGTTTTCTGTTTTTGGCCTTGATGTGGTTCAAAGTGCAAATATTCAAATTTTGTGACCTTTTTTAAAGAAAACTAAGCTCATATTAATGTTTCAACTCCTTATAGTGATCTCACTGGCACTACTTATCACAATCTACAACTTATATCATAAATATTATATTTATTGTGATTAGAGGCCCACTATGCTTAGTAAAAATAACTAAATCTTAATTAGAGAGTTTTGATAATTACTTGTGCTCCTCGAACTTCCAATTTACAGAGATTGCTAATCATTACCACACCTTTCTTAGATCAGGCACAACATAGATCCGTTTCTTTCTTCTTTTTTTTTTTTTTTTTTACCTTGGACCATAGTCACTAATCAAGTTTTTTTATATTTTTAAGGATAATGAGACTTTAATTACGAGATTATAATATTTAAGAGATAAGATTCGATTAAATAATATTCCCTACTAAGAAACTTCTTTTATTGAAAGGTTGAAAGTGGAAGTACTACAATGAAAATTTTGAAGAGGGACTGGAACTAATCATTAGAGATATTTGCTCATCGAAAAATGGAGATACTTGAATTTTCTTTTACTCAAATATGCTCAAATGACCGTATCCCTTTATAACATACAGCTGCTCCTTTTATAGAGGAGATGGAATATATAGGTTGTCATAATGGCTACAGTACACATACTATTACAGATGCTTTCACAGTAGACAGCATTATTTTACTAACTTGATACTTGGCAAGATAACATATGATGGTTTCAGAGCTCTTAATATTGACAATACTAGTCATCCATATTGAGATTCTACATGCCTTCATCTTCAATAATGTCTTATAGTTCATTATTATCCAAATAATCATCAAAATCTTCATCATGTTGAAAATGCTCTGGATCCTATTTTTTAAATAATTCATGTAAATATTTCTTTCCTTTTGCTGATAAGAAATTTTCAGCTCTAATACCAAAGCGATAATCAAAAACATTTTGTGGGGTAGCTCATTCTACCTTCACATATTCATTGAACTCATTATTATAAATGAAAGTAGTTTTCTCACAATGCAGTAGTATTTCTCCTTGTTCAATCAATGCCCATATATTTGATGATAAATGTTATAAAAACCAATTACTCTTGCTGAAGTAAGATCACTGACTACTTCTTATCATTCTAGAAGCCATCTTCTCATTGATCATTGAGATTGTCTAAATCAGCGAATTAAACAAGATAATGGGCTGATTTGGCCTTTCCATCTCCACACTTAATTACTGCGTAATGTAACTCGACATAGATACTTTTGTTGTATGGAATTTTTGTTAGACCATTAGGAGATGTAAGAATCCTATGGATCCTTTCAAATATACACTGTTGAAACTTAGTCTTGAGAAGAATGGATACTTTGAATTTGAGATTTTTATGAGGTAAGCTACTATTCAATATTCCCAGCCTTTCATGATGGCACTACAAAAAAGCTCGCATTTAGAAACCAAATATAATTCAGTTTCCAAGAGTGCATTTTGAAACCACAAATAGAAACTCTTTTCATGGTTTCTAATTTTGAAATGCATTAAGTAGTTGGTTTCAAAATTTGGAAACCGACACTAATTCCGATTTCTAGAACGAAACTGATTTATCAATCAGTTTTAATTTCTAATCATGATTTCATTTTGGACTTCTGCATCTGAGTGAAATACCCCCCAAAAATTTCAGCTTTCCTACCATTTTCGTTCACATCACCCGTTCTTAGCCCTCCCTCCTCTTTCTCTCTCACTCCACACTCTATCCGTCTTTGTCTCTTCCCCTTCGCCTGGCAGATCCTCCTTTCTTCGACGACAAAAACCCCATTCTCCACCATTTTCATTCACATGGTGAAAAAGGTTGGTACATCGTAACCCTCGTTTCCCTTCGCCTGGTACATCCTAATCTTCACACGACCATTAAAGGTAGCGAGGAGAGAAAACATTTGCATGGTAAAGAAGACTAACACCCTTGTCTCTTTGCTGTACTCTATTACTTTGTAACCTTTTCTCGATCTCCATCAAAAACCCTATGCAAACACCGACATCAGGTACGCTCTACTTGCAATGTAATTTCTTTCGATCCCTAACCCTATGCAAACACTAACACCAAAAACCTTATGTAATTTCTTCCGATCCCTAGCCCTAGCTTTTAGTTTTCATTTATCTTACTTTGGGTTGTGAGTTTTTCAATTTTGATCCCTATTTGCTTTCTTAAGTTGGTAATTTTTGCATTGTATTGAAAGTTGTAAGATTCTGTTCCTCTTTTTGCACAATTTCATATTAGGGATTTTTAATTTCAAGTTCTGGGTAATTCATGCTAATGATAGGGCTTGTGCTTGAGATTTTCAATCTTGTTTTTTGTTTGTCTTTAAATCATATTCTATCTTTGTCTAATCCTCTTCTTTCCCTAATTACTCTTCTTGAAATGCAAAATTTGAAATGAAATTGCTTTGTCTATTATTAATGGAAATGGCAAAGAGGAAGATGCATAGGAGAGAGGAACTGAGGAGGGGGATAGTACCTCAGATCCAGTTTAATACTTCAATTGCTTATCTACGTGTAATTGCATATTTGCTTTGCTTTGTTGAAGGTTAATTGAATATGGTTATATTGTACTATTATGTCTGATATCCTTAATTTGGTGCTGATAGAGGTACTTGTTTGACTTATTCATTTCATCACTTGGCCTTGTTGATAAGGAGGACTTTTGAAGTTATTATTGGCCATTTTTAAGGTTTGAAATTCATATAAGCATTGCCCGTATTGAATGCTACTCTTGAAGTCTTTTAAAGTGATATGTAAAATGAGATTCTTTACTTGATATAACAATGTCAAGGCTTAATGGTTGATGGTGGGTTGATGGAAGCTTTGTCTTTGATAGATGGTAAAAGTAGGTGTCAATATGGAGGGTTTCATGCCGGTGCTGGTATACAAGGCACTTGTAGCTTTGCTACTACCAAATTAGTTATGCAAATGCTAAGGTTTAGAAAAATTTTTAAAAAAATTAGGGGGTGTTAGGTTGTTGCTTTCATGGTTTACGATTTCTTATGCATCAGTTTCACAAAAGAATAAGATCCAGCCAAGAATGATGAAGCCCTGGCTTGCCAAGCTTTGTTTCAGATGGCCAATGATTTCAAGCTTTTTTGTTGAGATATGATCGGCTTTGATTTGAACATTTTTAATGGAATGCTAAAGTTTAGTATAACATATGAAAAAAAAAAAGGACACATCAATTCCAAGGTACTTTGATTGAGAAGCAGAAAGTGCAGTTTTCTCAAAGCTAAAACTAAATCATAATGCATAACCTTTTTCTAGAAGTTTCAATTGCAGGTTTTGATGGTCTTGAACTCTCTGTTTCTCTCTTCAACTTTGAACCCCTTTTTCCTCATGTAAAGATCAAAGTAAGAGGGTTGGTGGGATTGCACATATTGTGCTAAATTCCTATTATATTATTTTAGGAGGAATCTAAAAAACAAGAAGGTATGGAAGCTAGCTTTTTAGGGGTTGGAGTCCAGAGCTTCCTTGGTTTCAGCAAAGTTGCCCTGTTGTTTGTTTGTATATAGCTATGCCATGCTAATGGCTTAATTTTGGGGTTTCTGTTGGTGCTAGTGTACTTGCTAGGATAATAGGATTCCTTTGTCAGGTCAAACTATTACATACTCATCATAAACAAGCATAGGCAATATGCAAGTTCTAGTTATGTTGCCAATTAGAATGAGTTTTGTGCAAACTTGTTCATTTTCAAATAAAAGGTATCCTGTTAGCGTTGTAGTTCTTAAATTTTATCAGCTCGAACTATGTAGTTAAACTGTATATGATCTCATACATTGCTAGAAATATTTGGATACTATATTTATATGTTGTTACTATATATATTTATTTGCTGGTACTATATTTGATGATAATAATTGTGGTCCACTTGCCTTAAAAGATTGGGAATGGCTACATAAGGGAGTTATGTTGTGTGCTTTGCTGAAGCAAGATTGTACAGTTGTAGGGGACTAGCTCCATGAGTGTGCTACATACCTCATCATCTTTTTCATTACCTTTTTCATTGCCTAATTAAAGTTCTGTTAAAATAGTTGTTAGCATTGATTCTGGGATATATAGGACTTTCTGTTAATTTCTTGACTGAGCTTTGCCTGGGTACTAGCATTGATGTTGTTATCTCTAGAGTTGTTACTATGCCTATGTGTGTGTGACTACTACCCTTAGAGAGTGTTTGATTATGAATGAAGAGATTGAAATAATGAAATGTTTTAGAAAGGGTACTAATAGAATTTATATTACATCCATGATCTTCCATCAAAGTTCAACCAGCACTTGCTCACAGACAGTAAGAATCTTAACAAGCATGCTAGCTTCTTC
This sequence comes from Carnegiea gigantea, assembly GCA_029747015.1. Lineage (NCBI taxonomy): Eukaryota > Viridiplantae > Streptophyta > Magnoliopsida > Caryophyllales > Cactaceae > Carnegiea > Carnegiea gigantea. The sequence continues at coordinate 235,457 of JAKOGI010000708.1, forward strand.
CCTCTTCTAAAAAACTGCTGTTTTGGGCCTATGCACAGTGTAATACAGGGGATTTCACGTTAGCAGGAAGTTGGCATACAACTACTCAGTTTATGTTATTGGTCTTCTTGTATCCAAATTGTGATTGCTATTTCCTAAACTTTCTTTTGTTTTGTCTTGTTGTTTGGTAGCGAATTTCTATTGTTTTGTGATAAGATTTTTATTTTCTAATGTTAATTATTCATAATCAATCATAAACATTAATTCATAGGGGAGCATAAATGAAGAATGGAGGAGCAATAACGAATTCTAGAGGCACAATTAAGATGATGGAGGATAAAAAACTAGCCCTGCTAGGTATACAATCCCAAACGGCACTTATGTCCACTTTGCTTGGTCATCTATTAGACCTCCATGATTCAGAAAAGTAGATTGCTGATAAACATATGCACAGAGACATGCCTTCTGATTTTGGGTGTTGCGGATTTCTATTATGCATATATCTTTACTTTTATAGATCCCAACTACCTTACTAAGGATTTATATAGGTTTCTCTTGTGGAATTACAATGCTTGAACTTTCGTATGGGGTTGTAAATTTGGCAAATAGGTCTACCTTTTGGAATCAACATTATTATAGAAGCTCTTAAAAATATATATATCTATTATGCATTTTTGTTACAGAACTTTGGGCTGTGTTGGTTTTGTTATTGTATCATTGGAAGATGTGCAGAATTAGGATAGGGATTTAAGTTACCAAGTTTATGTTAGTATTAGAAACTACCATTCTTTTATTTTCGAAACTGAAAAAGCATGACACTCATAAATTTACAAATTTGAAACTAAAGACTATACTCGATTTCTGATATTTGAAACCGAATTGACTTATTGGTTTCCAAAATCAGAAACAAAATTAATATCATTGGTTTCAAACTATAGAATCAAAATACTCATCAGTTTCAAATATTAAAAACCGATGTACAAATTCAGTTTCAATATATTAGAAACTGATGACTTAATTTGGTTTCCGATTTAGAAACCAAACCAACTTCAGTTTCAAAGCTGTTTTGCAAGCAAGCTTCCAAAAACGAACAACTTTTGGTTTCAAATCGATTTCTAATGGCTGTCAGAAATCGATTTTGCTAATTTAGAAACCGAAATTTTTAGTTTTTAAACGCGTGTTCTTTTGTACTGTTGGGGTCATCTAAAAGGGTTGATTTTATTAGAAAATCTTAAACCACCAACTCCAGATCTATCAGAAAAGAAGAGCGTAGTACTTCATGACTCCCAAATATCATAAGAATAAGTATAACAGTAGTTGATGCAGGCTGCATATCAGTCATTAAACTATTTTTCTTGAACATGGGAACTTATTTTTCCTTGAATATCATAAGAACACATTAGGTAATTTATGTATAACTCTAAAATGCTAAATCTTTATACTATTAGATAGGCAGAAGACGGCAGACCAAAGCATGATCTACTTGTTGTACAAAATTCCAAAGTATCCATAAGAACTCTATTTGAATGAGAAACCCGTTCTAGTAGTAATGGCATTTTGTTTTGAATTTTCTACTTTTCCGATGGGAGTTCTGCTCTCATGATCACCATTGGCGAGGTCATGTGTTAAACTATCTACCAGAGAATCCTTCGATCTCCATACATGTTCAATGGAGAAAGAAAACTGGTTAAATCATAATTTCCAACATAGGAGTCGCCCTTGCTCTTGCGCATTCAATAAATTCTTTTTCACAAAACCAAGTATTCCTTTGCAATTAGTTCAAATAAAAAAAAGGTTTTGGCGCTTAAAGGATTAAGAACTTTTCAATTCACCTTATGACTGCAAGGATTTCTTTTCCATCATGGGATAGTTGCATTCTGCTTTATTAAAACTTCGACTATAATATTTGCAAAGTTTTTCTCCTTTTTTGATTTTCAGTATTGCAATTATGTGCTCATTGCTGGTATCTATCTCAAGAATTAAATCATTTCCTTCATTTGGCAAATTAAGAATAGGATGTTTTATATATCTTTTGAAGTTTTCGAACAATCTTTGAATCACTAGTGGCCTATGTCCACTTACTTTTTTCTTGAGTTTCTACTGCAATGGTTTTTTGAATTTAGGTAGATCTTTAACGAAATCTAAAGCATAGATAAGACATCCCAGAAACCTTTCTAATTACTTTCTATCTTTAATTTTTTTTTCATGAACGTCTTCTATTATGTTTCTAAAATATTGTTTTGTAGGATGATTTGTCCAACTTTTATTTCTAGACCTAAAAATTCAATTTCTTATTCAAGATAAATGCACTTATTCTTATCAAAAATAATTCCATGAATCAATACATCTTTAGGTGACAGCTATACTGTTCTATGGTCTTAGAAAAAATAAGAATATCACCAATGTAAACTAGATAGTAATGATTAAGATCTTTGAAGATATTATCCATTGTTCTTTGGAATATTTATGGTGAATTTTAAGACCAAGTGACTTTACTATCCAATCATAATGTCTTATAGGGGCACTAAAAGCAGTTAAAAGAATGCTTTCTTCATTCATTTTTGCCTGCCAGTATCCGCTTATGCAATCCAATTTCGAGAACCAAGAGGCTCCTTGAATTCTGTTGAAAATGATTGTTTTGTTAGACATATAACAACCATCAAAGACAGTATTATGATTAAGATTTTTGTAATTGATTCCCATTCTAGCATTTCCTCTTTTTTTCCAGCTTGATTTCTTACCATGAAACTAGGATTGGTGTAAGCACTTTTGCTATTTCTTATTAATCCTTTATCCAAAACTTCTTTAATTTGTTTATCAAATTCTTGGATACCCTGGTGTGTGTACACCGTTTGTTTGACTTGGATAATAGTGTTGGGATTTAGCAAATAATTTTTACAAGCGTCTTATCTTTATTTCAAAATTTGAGAGGATTATCAGAGTAGAATTCTTTGCATAATTGCTCTTCTTGTTCTATAATCTACTATTTAACAGATAACTCTAGCAGTGATATTGTTAGTGCTATCTCACGTTGTGCAGGTATTACTTTCTCAGCACACTGGCTACATATAAACTCAACCTTCTAATCAATGTAGGCCTTGTTTAATTTATCAATAGGAACTGAGTGACCATTTATTGTGAATATTATTTGTTTTATGGTCTGCGTGCATGGATAACATAGCTCTAAAAATTATTTTCAATAATCATATCATAGGAGAGTTAATCAGTAGCCCATAGGACTGGTATAATGCATTGGACTCCTCCTATTTCTATGGATAACCCTCCTATGGCTTCATTATAGCTCATTATGCTATTGCCAGCTATCCTTACTTGTAAAGAATTCTTGACTTTTTTCTACATAAATTCTGCAAAATAAAGATCTTTTTCTAAAATAGATAGAAAAACCATTGTCGATGTAGGCACACAATTCATGTCTATTATATCCCTCTAAACATACCTTTATTGAGATATATATGCTATTAAAATTTGTACTGGTGACTTCATAGCATCTTTCCATGGTCATATTCTTGACTAATTCATCCTGATAGATTAGCCACTCAGAGTTCTCGTTTGTACCCAATGACTTTTCAATCCAGACTTATACTTCGGTCTACACTATGGCTTACGGAGTCAAAACTCATTATACGTATTTTACTGGTCATACCAATTGTATCATCTTCTTTAAACTCTTCTTTAGCTATCGACAATCCTTATCCCCATTCTGATCTTGCACTCGTGCTTCTCAATAATTGGGATTTGATGGTAATTTTGCCATTCTCATCCATTTTTATTACATTTTTCGTGTTGGTTTTTGTGGGTTTGGCAAAGCTAGATATCCAAGACCTTTGATTTTTATCCTATGCAGATTGGATTTTATCCATTGAATTTTTTGCATTGGAATAGGGGTTTCAAATTTGGTTGCCTTATCATTGTTGTCCTAGTCTTTGGATATATTATTATCTAATTTATGGATTAATTTTCAAAATATCCTTAGTGGATAACCACCTCTTTTTATATCCATCCAACTTTTTTTTATATGTTAAGGGATATGAAGTTTTTGGCAAATTCATCTTTTAGGCTTACATAATATCTAGGTCGACAATTGAATTCTACTGATCCATTACATAAGTTGGTCTTAATTCTTCTGATAAGTTGATTACTAAATTTGTTATGTTAGATACCACAAAGCAAAGCATAAAATCATATTGTTACTATAATAATGTAATGGAGTAATTTGTACTTAGAGACTACAACATGGATGTACCTATACTTTCTATCTTTGTTATGCTTAAGGATATTTTTGCAATTAATGAGATTAATTTCTCTCACATCATACTCACAATCTTTTATTTCTATATCTTCTTCTATCATTTGGCATACGTACTTACTCTTTATTTGAAAGATGAATTTTTTATAGATCATGTCTTTCTGAATTATAAGAAGGACCTAATCTCCTTTGACATAATCATTTTCATTATCTATAATAAATTCTTTTCCTTGAAGATCACCAAGACTAATTAAACCACTTTCCATCATATGGCTAGTTTCTTCATATCACTTTCTTCGTACTCATCTTCTAGTACAATCTCAACAATTTTCTTATTGTTTTTCAAGGCTATGTCTAGTGTCTCTTCTTCACTAAGCTCGAAATAATTTAGTCTAACCAACGTTTCTATAGGCTTGTTGTTCTTACTATTTTTACATTCGTTTATATAATGACCTACTTCTCTGCATGCCTAACACTTACAGTAGTTGTTGCCGATAGGACAATAAGTAGCTTTTCTAAAAAATCTTTATTTTTCAGGGCTTGGTTTATAGTACTTTCTTTTATATTTTTCTCTCCTTTGCTTGTTAAAGTTTCTTTTCTTATAAATTTTTTTTTCTTTCCTTAGGTTCATTTCCCATTGATTAGGATTATTCCAACATGCTAGAAATTATTTCATCATTTTCTTTTGTTTTTAGTATCAAGCCATTGATCATTAACCCATTTTCTTACATATGAGATTCTTATACTAAGGGCATCAATGACATCCACTTTCTCTAGCCATGTGATGTATTTTTCATTGATTATAGAATTGATCAGGCATGATAATTTGTCATAAACATATCAAGATTGATTTCATTATGTCCAATTTTGTAATAATATTGATTAAATTCAGCAATATGATTCTCCAGATATCCCATATGTCATAACTCTTTATTATTAATCTTTCTTTGCCATTCTCTAGCTTTTTCTTCAAAATCAATTTTGTCTATAATAAATTCAGTTTCAATTTCCTTACATAATTTTGTGAACGCAGTAGCTTGTGTTTCCATCATTCTTAATACGTCTTTACCTTTTCATCTAGTGAGTCATACCAGTCAGCCACAGTGCCAGAGAAACTATGCTCGATATAATTTAGAAAATTTCCTGCAGTCCATGTGGTATTCAAATTCAGGATACTATTTATACCCCATTTTCAATGCACAAATATTTCTTTTCCATTATGAGCTCCATAGATATTTAAGATATATTCCGTTAGGCTAATTGGAGTAAAGTCAATCTCTTCTTTTAACTAGACATTATCTGTTTCTTCATTGTCATCAGGTAATACATCTTATTTTTCAACTATTATACCTATGATTTTATTTAATTCTTTAGGATTTTATTTTTTATCAAATATATTCTGTAATTCCTTAAGATTATACTGCTAATACTCCATCATCTTCTTCTTTCTCTGCCTTTTCAAATGATCTTTCAATTGATTTTTCTTATACTTCTTTTTAAATTTGTATATATTGTAAAGGAAACGGGTTTCTATTTTCTAGGTTTTGGAAAGAACATTTATGCTAAAATAGAGTACTAATACTTAAATTAGATTTTTCACTACATCTAATCTCGTTGATCAATGAAAGATAGTGATGGTGACTACCTTTTGGCCAAATATAGGCATGAAATGCTTATAAGTGAGCCCAATGCAGGTTGAAGATCAAAGAAGAACTGAGAGAGAGAGAGAGAGAGAGAGAGAGAGAGAGAGAGAGAGAGAGAGAGAGAGAATTCCCAAATAAAGAATGCTTCTAATAGCAAAGATTCAACACTTGAAATAGGTGGTAAGAAGATAATTCATCCCACCCTCTAACCCTCTAAATCCTTAGCACCAAGGATTAGATTGAAGCGAAGACTCAAATCACCACCCTCCTAAGAGAGATAAAGAACTTGAGATTTTGAGAAAAACCAAGCTTCAAGCTCTCATATCATTCATTAAATATGATTTTTCATAGAGGTAATAAGGTCCATAAATACCCAATGGGAGGAAAAATTAATTGTACATTAGTGGAGCAAGTGGACCAACAGGAGGTTTACAAAATATCCTAGGATAATAAATCAAGATGTCTTAGATAATTATAATCACTATGAGTTATATTTTTCAGGATTCATCCTCCATCTTCTAGAGAGCCTTGAGTAGGCTCTACTCCTTAATGAAGTGACACCAGTTGTTGACTCCTCCCTTTGTGTGCAAAATCATCCCATATTGATTAATCTCTAAAATTACAGCCATAATCTCCTCAATTAAGCCAATAATTAGAACTATGCATTTTCCAGTCCTGGATCAACTCTTGTTCAGTATTTAGCCTATAACTTTCTCAATACTTGGAGTTTGAGTGCGATTCAAGACTTGTTAGAAAATAGACATTCGAGTATTTCTATCTATTTGTACTTTATAGAAATTGGATCTGATTTACTGGTTATATTTGAGTTAGAAATGAAGTAAAGTAGTCTGCCTAGAAACTAAACATGAGCTAATGAGGTGGTTTTAGGAGGATTAAGTAGTTAACGCCTTATTTATGGATACTATTGTCTCAACTACCTTTGTTAACCCTACTTAGATCTTCTTAAGGGCTCCAAGTCAATATTAACCTAGGGGGACCTAGTCCTTGACCTATGGTTAATATTACGACAACTTAGTTCAAGACCCTCACTAGTGAGAGCAGGTCCAAGCTCGGGAGTTGCTCCCCATCAACCCCTCCCCCTTGAAAAGGATTTATCCTCAAATCTTCATCATGTTCTTCATCATCTTCAAGGTAAGGAGTGGGATCTTCAACATTAAAGGTGGTCGATATTTGCATATCTCCCGAAAGTTCAATCTTGTATGCATTCTCTTCCACCTTTTATACCACCTTGTAAGGACCATCTCCTCTTATCATAAGCTTGTCCTTCCTCCTTGAGGGGAACCTTTTCTTTCTCAAATGTAACCACACAAGATCACCCGGTTTGAACTCAAGGTGTAAGCGTTTTCGTTAGCCTTTTGCTTATATTGCTCATTCACCTTTTCAATTTGTGCCCTCACTTGTTCATATAGCTTCTTCATTTCTTTAGCTCTTGCTTCAACCTCAAAACTCACCCTTGATTCTTAAGGAATAGGAATAACATTAATGGAAGTAAGGGGGTTAAAACCATAGCACACTTCAAAGAGAAAGTGGGAGATAGCATAGGAAAGAGCCCTATTATAGGCAAATTCGGCATGAGCAAACTTGACATCCCAATCCCTCAAACTCTTACTCACCATACCTCTTAGTAAGGTTATGAGTGTTCTATTTGTCACCTCCATTTGTCCATCAGTTTGAGGATGGTAAGTAGTGCTAAAAAGTGACTTAGTCCCTACAAGCCTCTATAGGGATCTCCAAAAGTAATATAGAAATTTGGCATTCTTATCTGACACGATGGTCCTTGGAATACCATAAAGCCTCACAATTTTTTGAAAGAAGAGGTCCGTAATGTAGGTAGCAGGATCACTCTTGTGACATGCAATGAAGTGAGCCATCTTAGAGAATCGATCCACCATTACCATGATAGCATCTTTTCCCAAAGGGGTTCTAGGAAGGGTCACAATGAAGTCGATGCTAATGTCATCCCAAGGCCTTAAGGAGATCGAAAGAGAAGTGTAGAGACCTTGATGGAAATGACTCTTAGTCACATGATAAATGTTACAACTTGAGATCACCTTATGAGCATCCTTACCCATCTTGGGCCAATAAAAAATGATCCTTGAGTATCTCAAGGATCTTATTAATGCCAATATGACCGGCTAAGGCTCCTCGATGAGCCTCCTTGATAATCAAGTCCCTTAGAGGACTTTTAGGGATGCAAAGCTTGTTTCCTTTGAAGAGAAAACATGTTGTAGAGTGAAAGAGCCAAAGTTAGAGAGATTCTCCACCACTTCCTTAAAGTCTTCATCCTTATGGTATAGAGCTTTGATGGAATGAAATCTAAGAATCTTGGCTTCAAGGACCGAAAGGAGAGCATATCTCCTTGATAAGGCATCAACCACAACATTCTCTTTCCCACTCTTATGCTTATAAGAGAAGGTGAAAGATTGAAGGAACCCAACCCACTTGGCATGTCTTGAGTTCAACTTGTGTTGACAATTGATATAGGACAATGCCTTGTGATCCAAATGGAGCACAAAAGGCTTGGGCTTAAGGTAATGACTCCAATGTTCCGAAGCCCTAACAATGGCATAGAATTTATTGTCATAGGTAGAGTAATTGAGCCTCGAACCATTCAACTTCTCACTAAAGAAACCTAGAGGGTACTTAGCTTGAGTGAGAATCGCACCAATCCTAATGCCACTAGCATCACACCCAACTTTAAATAGAAGATCAAAGTTGGAAAGAGCTAAGATAGAAGCTGAACAAAGCATATCCTTGATAGTTTCAAAGGCCCTTTGGGTGGCTTTGTCCACTCAAAGCTTCCTTTTTTCATGTATTCGATCAAGGGAGCCATAATTAAGCTAAAATCTTTGATGAACCGGCGGTAGAAAGAGCCAACCCATGGAAGCTTTGCGTTTCTGTGATGGAAGTAGGAGTAGGCTAACTCTTGATAGCCTCAACTTTAGATTTATCAACTTGAATTCCCTCACTGGACACAGCATAACCAAGAAAGATAACTTGAGGAGTGAATAGTTCACACTTCTCAAGTTTGACATACAACTTTTGTTGCCGCAATACTTAGAATGCTTAAGAAAGGTGTTCCACATGAGAGGTTTCATCATGACTATACACCAAAATACCATCAAAATACACCACAATAAACTTCCCAATGAATAGTCTCAATAACTCATTCATGAGCCTCATGAAAGTGCCAGGAGTATTAGATAGACCAAATAGCATCACAAGTCACTCATATAACCCATATTTGGTCTTAAAAATGATTTTTCATTTATCTTCTTCTTTCATTTGAATTTGGTGATAGCCATTTCGGAGGTCAATTTTGGAAAAGACCTTGGACCCATGCAACTCATCAAGTATACCATCCAATCGAGGAATAGAGAATTGATACTTGATGGTGATGCTGTTTATGGCTTTAGAATCAACACACATACGCCAAGTGCCATCCTTCTTAGGTGCCAAAAAGGCGAGAACCAAACATAGACTTAAGTATTGCCTAATGTACTCATGATCAAGCAACTCTTAGACTTGTCATTGAAGTGAAGCTCTTTCGACTCATTGGGATTACACATATAGGCTAGCTTGGTTGGCAAAGGAGCACTTGGTAGGAGATCAATTTGGTGCTCGATTCCTCTCAAAGTAGGGAGCCCTATGGGTAAATCATTGGGTAATACATCCTCAAACTTTTTCAAGAGTGATTGAGCTAAAGGATACATGGGTTTTATTCTCTCACTTGTGTTTGGTTCTACCATAAGTAAGATAAATAAAGGCTTACTCTTATTAATGGCTTTCTCCACCCATGTTTCACTCAAAAAGAAACTTTTTCACTTCTCTTCCTCGACTTAGATTTGAGGAGTTTAAGTGGAGGTAGGGGTGTCAAAGTAAGATTACGACCAATGTACTTGAATGCATAAGTATTAGCATGTCCATCATGAATCACGTGATTACCAAATAGCCATGGTCTACCAAGAAACAAAAGACATGCATCCATGGGAAGAACATCACATAGTACTTCACCATAATGTGGACTAACTGAAAATGCAATAAGTGCTTGCTTAGAAACGGTTACCTCGCTTCTTTGTTTGAGCCAATGGAGAGAATAAGGAGTGAGATGCACTTTGGTGGGTAATTGAAGTTTGTGAATGAGTATTTTGGAAGCTATATTGGTGCAACTTCCTCCATCTATAATGAGCTCACACACCTTGCCTCCGATAGTGCATTGGATATGGGCTCCCTTTGCCTTCGCTCACAAGGAGCCTTTTGGATATGGAGTGCTCTCTAAATCACCAAGAGTTCACCTACATCTGGGATAATCAAAGTTTGATCCTCATCCTCTACTTCCTCTTCACTAGTAGCTTCTTTAATAGGTTGAATTTCTTCTATCTCTCTAATGGTAAGAGTCTTTCGATTAGGACAATCCGCTTGAAAGTGTCTATAACCATGACATTTGAAGCACTTTTTACCTTTTAATCTCTTCAGTGGTTCACCAGCAATCCATTTACCCTTGTGAAGGGTTTTGACGGGTATAAGGGTAGTGATAGCTCTGTTGGGGGTGAAGTAACCCTTGGCAGTACTTAAAGGACGAATAGAGGAAGTGGTTTGAAAGGGTTTTCGGCCCTTAAGTTGCTTCTCGACCTTAATAGCTGGGTGGAAGACATTATTAAAGGATAAGTTAGGTTGTAGATCCACCTTGTTAGCAATGTTAGGAGATAATCCTTTAGTGAACCTAGCAATCTTGAGTTCGAGGTTCTTTATCCAAGCCAACCCGCATTTGGAGTTATTCAAACTCTCAAATGTATTCTTCTACCTTTAAATTCTCTTAGTTGAAAGAGGTGATCTTGAGGTGGAGTTCTTGATTGTAAGAAGGAGGTAGAAATTTCTTACCCATATGTTTCTTGCACTTGGACCAAGTCTTGATTTTGGATTCGGCTTCTCTAGCCCTTCTCTTCCTCAAATGTTCATACCATAATGAAGTATACCCTTCATCTTAATTAAGAATGGCCAAGTTGAAGGCCTTCCTATCATTGTAATTTTTGAGTTCAAAGATCCTTTCAAGGGCTTGAACCCAATCAAGATAGGTCTCTGGGTTAAGATTGCCATCAAAACCCAGAACCTCAACTTTGAGATCCCGAAGATCATTCCTTCGATGCCTTAGTCATCTTAGTCTTCCTTCCTCATCATCAAAATCTTCATGACAGGAAGAGTATTCGATGTCAATAGGACAAGCTTTCTAGCCTCGTCGGTGAAGGTTTTGTGGAGTGGGTTCCCTTACTTATGTAACCTCATGAGTGAGCTTCATCATTTGCTCTTGAAGCTCTACAAGGGTTCTACCTATCTCATGTGCTTGCTCAAGAGGAAGGTTTGAGAAGTGAAAAGGATAGCTCTCACTGGTAATGGTTGATAGAAAACTGAAATGAGAAAAAAAGGAGGGGAAAACTGGGGAGGCATGGGTGTGTTGAAGGAGCACGGACAGGAAAGCAGCTAAAAAGGAGGGGGCACAGTTGTACTCTCTGGCACGGGGGGTCATGCCAGATCTCTGGAATATGATTTAAGAATGCAAAAAGGGGGCATGGTCATGCCGAGCACCATGGGGTGGCCGTGCCAAATCTCTATGTCAAATTTTCAAAGTGCAGGATTTTGACACGAGCGTGCCAAGTGGCGCGGGGTGGCAGTGCCAAATTTTTGGTTTCGTTGGGATTTTTATGGAGTTTTAGGGATGTGTTTAGGTTGGGGATTGTGTTTGGGTTATAATTAGGGTTCTTTGTGGATTAGATAAGATATTTAAAGGGAAAGAACTAATGACAAAATAGTATAGAAAGGGGGAAACTTTAAGCGATTTCAACACAAGGATGGTTGAAAAGGATGCTTATCAAGAGATAGGATCATTGTGCTTTGATATCAAATTATGCCAAAAGACTTACTCTAACACCAAATGATGCATGGTGGCTTCCTTTTGGCGAAATAAAGTCCTGAAATACTTGTAGGTGATCCCAATGGAGATTAAAGATCAAAGAAGAACCGAGAGAGAGAGAGAGAGAGAGAGAGAGAGAGAGAGAGAGAGAGAGAGAGAGAGAGAGTTCCCAAATAAAGAAGACTTCTAATAGCAAGATTCAACGCTTGAAATAGGTAGTACGAAGATAATTCATCCCACCCTCTAACTCTCTAAAGCCTTAGCACCAAGGATGAGATTAAAGGGAAGACTCAAATCACCACCTTCCTAAGAGGGATAAAGAATTTGAGATTTTGAGGAAAATTAAGTTTTAAGCTCTCATATCATTCATCAAATCTGATTTTTCATAGAGGTAATTAGGTCCATAAATACCTAATGGGAGGAAAAATTAGTTGTACATTAGTGGAGTAAGTGGACCAATAGGAGACTTACAAATATCCAAGGAAACTAAATCAAAATGTTTAAGATAATTACAATCACTATGAGCTGCATTTTTTAAGATTCATCCTCCATTTTCTAGAGAGCCTTGAGTAGGCTCTACTCCTTCAAATGAGGTGACGCCACTTTTCGACTCTTTTTTTTGTGTGAAGAATCATCTCATGATGATGAGTCTCCAAAATTACAGCCATAACCTCCTCAATTAATCCCATAATCAGAACCGTGCATTTTTCAGTCTTAGACTAACCATTGTTCGGTATTTAGCCATAACTTCCTCAATACTTGGACTTTGACTGTGATTTAAGACTTGTTAGAAAATAGACATTTGGGGCTTTCCATCCATATATAATTTAAGAAATTGGATTTTATTTTCCTGGTTACATGTGAGATAAAAATGAAGCTAAGTATTCTGTCCAAAAACTAAAAATGAGCTAATGAGGTGATTTTGGGAGGATTAAGTAGTTAATTCCTTATTTAGGGCTACTATTGGCCCAATCACCTTTCCTAACCCTACTCGGACTTTCTTAAGGGCTACAAGTTAATACTGACCTAGTGGAACCTAGTACTTAACCTAGGGTCAACATTGAGCTAACTTGGTTCATGACCTTCACTAGTGAGAGTAAGCCACAAGCTCGGAAGTTGCTCCACATCAGATGGATTACAAATAATTACTTCTTTATCTCCTTAATTTTAATCTTAATATTCACTAATTCTACTTTTAATTTTCAAACTATATCAGTGATATAATTTAATAGCGGTACTATTGAAGTGGTTCCTTCTGGTGTGTGCACAATATGTGATTAATTTGGTGCAAGACAAGTAGATGATAATTCAAGCATTAAATAATTTGTAGTAGTAGTTAATTAATAATTGGGATATAGTTTTACAGAATGTGTTGGGATATAGTTTTACAGAACGTGTTGCAAAAGGTAATTGGCCTTAAATACTTATAGTAGTAGGGTTATCAGTTTTAAGAACTAATGCTAGTAAGATATGATTGGGTTGTCTTAATACTTTCCTTCCTGAAAAAAGAATTTAATAGCCTAATAGGTATCTCTATAGATTTAAGTACCGCTGGCCTTGAAAGAAAAAAAAATCCACTCCAAAATCATCAAAACCTGGGACAATATATTTATCCATTTGATATATTATTTCTTTTGTATCTGCATTTGTGAAATGTTCGAATAAATATAAATTATCCTCTTCATATATATATATATATATATATATATATATATATATATATTTGTAAGAAAGATAAGCATTATAATTATCCTCTTTTGGGCTTTGAAGCAGGCATCCTATTCAACATCACATATGTGGTACAGTTTCTAGAAAGGTTTGATGAGTCGCTTTTGAAACATCCAGTTATTATGGAAATTTATCCCATGAGGCCTTTTATTTTCTTTTTATAAGTTTAATGGATGTATATGTACTGTTGTTTGTCTTGTTAGTATATTATCATTTTTAAATGTACTGTAGATATATTTCTAAAAACTAACTTGTGAATTCTGTAAACCTAAGAAGAAGAGAAATAGCACAATAACAATATTTTATAATTGTTAGAGGAATAGTTATCAAACAGCTAGGAGTACTCTTTAGCACTATTGTTTTTTCAATTTCATTTAGTTAGTTTGAAATTATGATTTTGGTCTTGGATCTTGGTTGACCACATTTGGATTATTGGCAAAATTTAGAACTAGTATGACTTGTTTATTTTAAAAGTGCACGTTTGATTATAGTGTAATGTTAGAGTACTGGCTTTAGTTGTAATGCCATTTCATTGATATTTATCTGGATTAACTTTTAAGGTTCCGTTTGATCTTTAAAAAATTTAGTGGAAAGAAAAGTTCAAAGGACAATATGTGAAGGAAAAAAAATAGGAAGAAAATGAGTTTTTTTCTCTTGTTTGGACTAGGGAAAAAATACAAAAATTTGGATAAGAAATTTGAATGTTAATGAACTATTTGAATGATGTTAATGTCATCTAAGCAATGCGAGGTTGGAGGAGGTTGAGAATTTTCCTCAAACTTTCCTCACAAATTTATTAGGAAAATTTTATCATTTGTTTCTAACGATTTTTCCACCTAACTTTTCTCCATTTTTTTTTTTTTGAAATTTTCTCTAAACCAAACACAAGGAAAAAGTAATTTTCCCAAATTTTTTTTCTTTCCACCAAATTTTTCATGGTTGAAATGGAGCCTAAATGCTACAGTGGAAAAACAATCTATTTTCACTGGAAAAATCTCTTGCAGAAAGCATTTCATGAGTATATTAGTGGAGAAAATAATTGAGGTAAATGCAAAAAAGTTAAAGTAAAATTGAAAAGATTAAATAAAAATTATCTTTATTTTTTGTTTTGTACTCATAGGCTAAACAAGTAACTAGTTTAATTGAACAAGTTTCTTTAACTTACTAATGAAACAACTATGTACTCACAATTATTTGCTATTATTCACTCAAACGGGTGATTCCCATATTTGAATAGGGCCTGGCTTTCCAATATTAATTTCTATATTTTCTCCATTTTGCACATAATGGCGAATATTTAAGATAAGTTAAGAACGGAAGGAACTAGGAAAATTCAAGACAAAAAGAGCCCCCGGACCAGTGCTCCTATCTTCGCTTGTGGTTGGCTCCCGCCATGTTAAGGGTCGACTTTGAGCCCAAATGCTGACTGAAAATCCCTACGAAACCGGATAGCGAAGAAACTATTACGATCGACGCCCCCCTAAACCATTGGATTTTCTTCGGCTGTGCCCTATATTTTCGATGAATCTGCAAGAAATCCGTTTGATTTCAAACCCATGTAATCAACAAAACTAAACGAAACAAATTAAATTCCCCCCACCAAATTGTTCATTTTCCTGATTCCAATTCTTGTTCGTCTCTGTCCTCCCAGGTCTGCACTTCTCTCTCCTTTTCTTTCGTTCCAACTCACCGTTTCTTATACGCTAATATTTGCACAACAATTTCTTATATGTTCAAACGTCTTCCAGAATCATCTTACCGTGTTTATGGTAACATTTCTGTGGGATTTGTTGTGAATGACCGTTATTTGTGAGAAAGATTGATTTCTTGGTCTGCCTTCGTCATTTCTTGTTAAGTTAAGCTGGGTTTGTTCTAGCTTTTGCAGCTATTATGTCTGTTGTGATATGTAAATTGCATTTCCAATGGAAGTCTTACCTAGCTTCACTATTAATTGGGAAAACCCAACGTTTACGTGGATAATGTTTGTGGTAACTGAAGGAGGTCATCACCATGAAATTATAAATGTGATCATTTAACGTATTCTTTTGTTTCTGGTCATAAACATTTCGTGTTAGAAAGTAGTCTTTAATATAAAGGTGGCTTCAAATCGTGTATGTATTGGTCTCTTCGTATATGTTATTTTACCTTCCAATTGACGAAGAAAATCACAATGGTTACCAGGGACGAACTGATCCTCTTAAAGTTTCCACAGATCCCAGAAAGCTGGTTGTAATTTCTTCGTCATAACTAGCAGCTAAAATGGTGAGGAGGGGGTAAGGAGAAAAAGGGGGAGAAACAAAGAGGGGGGCAAAAAGAAGCAAATGTCCACCGAGGATTTAAGTCCTATTGGTTAATGTGTCGCTGTTTGCTGTATCAATTGGTGCATGAAGAGTTCAGCAACATTCAGCATAGAAAAACCTGCTTTATAGCATCTTCTTCATGAGCTATGGGCAATGATGTTTTTGTTCGTGTAGAAGAATACAAACATATCCAAGTGGAGTTTCATAGTGGAAAATGCCGGAATAACTGGCATTAGGAACAATGCCCATTACGATTAGAAGTTGTTTTGTTGTCCTTGTTCTTGTTCAAGGGGCAATCAGCTTCTCAAGTTGTTGAAAAAGTTGCTTTTGGGCAATTTTTTCAGCTTGCATTAGTAGTAGAATAACACAAATTACATTATCAACCAGCTTCTGCTTCTTTTTCTGTTGAATAGTAGAAAATGAACTATATTTAACCTATCATCCAGTAGACAATCATTTGCAATTTAGGGGGAGGGCTGCAATTCCTGACTTCTCCCTGCCGACACACTACATACATGGGGCTTTTGGATATGAACTGGATTGGTATTCTTGTCAAACATGGGGTGATAACATGTGAATTTTTAACACTACCTCACATGTCAATTCCTTTTCAGCAATAAGGAGAGGCAACATCTTATTAAGCTTGCATATTTTCCGAGAGATGGTCCAGCTTGGGAAAAACTGTGCTGTTGGACTTCTTGCTCCATCCACTTAATAAATCTTTCTGGATTGTTAGAACAAAGGTTTAGTATGCCTTGTATATTACAGAGTAAACAATGCTGCCTTACGATCATGAGCCGACTTCATCTTCTGGACTTCTTGTTTTACTTGTCCCTTTTTAAGCCTCATGATTCTCCTCTGACAGATTCATTGTTCCTTGGGTATAGAATTGTCAATTGACACTTATCACCGTAAACGGTAAGGTTGAAATAGACCTTCAAAAAGGAAAGCAAGAAAAACACCCCTAAAATTGCCATTGGTAATTGGCAGAATTGAGATAGAGGGAATGATATCAATAAAATGGAAGAAAAAATGGAAGAGAAGAGTCCCTCTTTTTAAATTTATCTTACTGCTGTCTGATCTTTTTATATTTATCTTACTACTGTCTGTTTTTCTGAGTTCGTAGTGTCACGAGTCTTTGAGACTGGTGGCCTTAAATCATGATAGCAAGTGCTTGCCATTTGGATAAACTGAAAATTCATTTCGATACACTTTTAGTAACTTTTGCTATGGAATCAAATTAGATACTGTTGCTACTGGAATTTATTTCATGAGTTCTTTTGAGTCATGGCATTGATTTTTTTCTTACTGATATTGTGATGAAGTAACAATTTGTTTTCCTTTCTATTCCTCCATTTTGCCCATGCTGCTTTTGCTTCAGTCTGGAGAATGATCAAAGTGCTGTACAATGGTGTTTAGCACTTTGACCAGCAAATCGAAGGATGGCTTTACATGCAGTAATGGTTCAACTGCAGAAAATAGAAATTCTGGGATGTGATGTCCCCGATCAATCCCAAATTTCTTGCACATCTAAGGCTATGGGAGGAACAGGATATGTTTCAGCATCTGATGTTAGGTTTGCTGAAAAGACCACTGGAGTACCTGCAGAGCTGTCTGATGCCTGCAGTAACGTAGGTTCAACTGAAAATATCGATCCAAAAACTCCTACAAGAAAGAAAAAGAACCGGAGTAAGGCTAAGCTGGGAAGAAAGTTTGCAAAAGAAGTATTTGCAAAAGATCGAGGCAATTTTGATGCAATCCAGCCATATGTATGGATGAAATGGGCGAGAGTGAAGCCTGTTGAAAACAACATTCTGTATAGCTTTGTTAATGGGGAATGGAGAGATATTCCATGCTTAGAGTCCAACGTACACTGCAGGATTAGACGTGATCATGATGCATCTCAACAGCCAAATTCAAGGAAGAGAATTCCTGTTTGGAAAAAGAAAGTGAAGAACGCAAAGAGCACTATTTCTATAGACCCTAGGGAGAGCAATGACGACAACTCATTGTCGGGGAATAATGGCCTCCATTTACAAGGTAATGTGATTTCTCTCTTTTCATTGATATGGCAATTGAGCTGGAAGGCCCAAATTCAATATCAACTGATGATATTACTGCACTTGTGGAACAAGTCTCAGAGGTCAGGATTAACAATTTCAAGGTTGAAGCTCAGAAGGTTCAATTTATTAAAGATCACCGTCAGCCCTTCCATGTGCCAAAGCATTTTCAACCTCTGTTTATCAATACGCAAATGGTGGAACACGCTTTCATTGCTTCTTATAGGCTACAGGTGGCATCTGAGAGTGTTCAACAGGCAACAGGATATCCCATTGCAGAGTTTGAGAGACTAATGTGGTCTGCTGCCCCATTAATCGCTTCTTCATTTTCATGTCAGGGACATGGTGGAAACTTTCATAATCAGCCATGTAGCCCCTCCCTCTGCAGAGAAAGGATACCAAAAATATCTCTTCAATCTATTTGGAAGTGGTATGAGGAGCCGGGAAACTATGGCCTTAAAGTCACTATGGGTGATCTTCAAAAGGAGAAAAGATTTTTTGCTGATACAGTATCTTTTCATGCTCATTTTGTTCCACTACTTTCAGCTGTTCAGTTATTTGGTTTTCAAAATTTATCCTCTTCCATACAGAGTCAGAGGAGCACTGTCGAAATTAATGGGGAAGAAACAAAATCACAGCCTTCTCTTTCAGATCATCCTATTTTCATGTCTTGTTTAAAGGCATCTCTCATGCATAAGACTGTAGTAGATACAGTAAATCCACAGGCTATCAATCATACATCAGATGTCAACATAGCTGATGGAAAAGTGCCTCTGAGTGCTGCTCATCCTGCCTCACTTGGCAATGCAGATCTCATTTTCGAATTTTTTGAATCAGAGCAGCCACAGCGACGAGTGCCCCTCTATAATAAGTAAAGTCTCGCAACATAAAGTGTTTTTTCTTTGCTTTTGCATTTAGTTCCGGCACATACTTTTGCATATTGCATTGTAAATGAACATCCATACATGTATCTCAGTTTGGAGGACAACTTTACTGGTCATGTTTCCTAGTTGTAAGTTACTGACATTACTTGAGTTGTTGAATATCTTATGCCTTCACTAATGGATCAAAACAGGGTTTCACTTAAAGATTGAAGTACCCAATTCCCTGAAAATGGCCATTAAGGTGTTTGATGCTTTGGCAAAAAAATTTACTTTGAGACTATGATTCAAGAAAACATTTGTTGCTAAAGTAAGATAATATAACAGATGAGTGGATCAATGTATCTCCAACCCCCCCCCCCCCCAAAAAAAAGGAAATAACCGAAACAAAGAAAAAAAAGGGGTATCTTAATGCAAGTATCTTTCTGCCTTTTTGAATATAAATATCATATTTGACTGGCTATTATCTAACTATTTATTTTTACAAGCAGAATAATGGAGCTTCGCAGTGCAGGAACTCCTAACAATCAAGTATTTGGAGATCCATCCAGACTTGAGTGCACAAATCTGGATGATCTGCATCCTGCATCCTGGTGAGTGAGCAATGTGCTATTGGTCGATTTATATGCTTTTTCGACGTTCAAAGTCTTATTAGCTTGACTGTGCAAGTGTTCATGGTTTTCAGGTTTTCAGTTGCCTGGTATCCTATATATAGAATTCCAGAAGGAAAACTCCGTGCTGCATTTCTGACATATCACTCACTTGGATACATGCTTCAAAAATGCACGGCAAATGATTCCCTTGATACGAAAGGTGGTGTTGTCTTGCCTATAATAGGGCTTCAGAGCTACAATGCGCAGGTAACATCTCTACATCCATAAACCGGATATTTCTTTTCATGGTGATTACTAAAGATGAAAAAACCTTGAGCCCTTGGCTAATTGTGGGAGCATGCTGTTACTTTACGTGGTTTGATTGGCTTTAATCCTATGCAATACCAAGTTGCAATGATAAGAAACATGTAATCTGTAGAGGTTATGTTTGTCTTTAAACCATTAATCAAAAATTGCAGGGTGAGCTATGGTTCTCTCCTAATTCAGAGGCCGACTCTTCATTCAGAGAATTAACTTCTACACTTGTGAAAGAAAGGCTCGGGACATTAGAAGAGAATGCACTCGGTTTCGCAAGAGGAATGGTTTGTAAAGACAATGTAACCGTTCCAAACAGGCAGCCTGACTATGAGTTCTTCATGTCACGTAAACATTGATCATCTCTGCTGGCTCTCCTTAGCTATGTTTTTATGCATCATCGTTTAAACCTTTCATTGACCATGGATTCCTTGAAGAGCAGAAAACTGAAGATTGATGAGCAGTAAATGAACCTCACGATCAACTTAGCATATTATCTGCCTGGCAGAGCAAGTTGACCAATATTTTTCTCCACAGATTTGATGTCAGTGAAGCATATTTGTACATATGGTCATTAGCTAGGTTGTGAACATAGTCCAGTCACCGTCCAATTTTGGGCATCAATTTTTGTTATTTGTAGACAATAGGTAGGTTTAATTCAGTTAGTTTTGTGCAGGCCACTATGTTTGTGCTGATGTGTAATAGAATGATTGGCATCAATGTTTCAGTACTCCTCTGTAGCTAGTATTCTTTGTTCTTTAACATTTGTTTTCTTTTCTTGCCCACTCACCAATTTGTATCATTCGAAGGGACAAAAATTCTAGAGAAAATATCTTGGTCTTCCTACCTTTATCGGCAGGAAAAAGAAGAGGCCCCTTCCCTTTATCAAGGACAGAATCTGCAACCGACTGCATGGATGGATCAGCTAGTTTCTTGGGCAGGTAGAGAAGTGCTTATAAAGACAGTTGCCCAAGCAATTCCTCCTTACGCGATGAGTATATTCAAATTATCCAAGGACCTATGCTCCTTGATCCAATCCACGATTAACAGTTTTTGGTGGAGCCACACCGAACACGGTAAAAAGATTCACTGGATCAGTTCGGAGACACTGCAGCATAAAAAGGAAGATGGGGGCCTGGGCTTCAGAGATCTCGAGGCCTTTAACGATGCATTGCTTGCAAAGCAATTTTGGAGGCCTCTAAAGTTCCTGAGCTCCTTGGTTAGCCGTGTCTTTTGTGCCAAATACTTCCCGCATACATCCATTTTATCTGCTGACCTGGGCTCTAAACCGTCTTTTACCTGGCGCAGCATTCTAAGTGTGCGAGACCTGACCATCAAAGGATCACGCTGGCCCATTGGTAATGGATACAGTGTCTTGGTTTGGAACGACCCATGACTACCCCGCCCTTTTTCCTTTAGACCAATCCAACGTTTAGAGGGTTGTAACCCCTTGTGGACAGTTGCTGATCTTATCAACTTCGACCTAGGTGGTTGGAAAGAGGACGTCATCAAAACATCCTTCTTACCTTGCGATGCTGAAGTAATCCTAAACATCCCTCTTTGAGACACATGGCCTTGGGACAAACTTGTTTGACACTTCTCCGTGGATGGGGAGTTCACCGTTCACTCTGCCTACCATCTAGCGTGCACCCTCAAAGGCTCCACTAAGGCTTCGGCTAGCTCCCTCTCTTCCCCTAATCCATGGAAATTGCTTTGGGCCCTTAATGTCCTCCTTGAATTAAGACTTTTAGATGGAAAATGTGTGTTGGAGCTCTTACCACATGTGGTAATATTGCCAAGCGCATCAAAAATTTCAATATGAACTGCCATGTGTGCGGTGCCCTCGAGGACTCAATGACCCATGCCCTTCTTGAATGTCCCCTGGGCACGACAATTTGGGAGCAAGCCCCTTTCCACCAGAGTTATGGGACAGGCGCTACTCCTCGATCATGGATAATCTCATGCTAGTACACAAATCAAGGGGTCAAGACTATGCAGCCGACTTCCTGACAATCCTTTGGGAGGTATGGAACTCCCGAAACCGCTTTATTTTTAGCTCCCCGGATCGTTCATACAATCGCTTAGCTCAACGGGCCATAGCGTTTATACGCGACTTCCGGGAGGCCAAACTATCCCCCCGAACCTCTCCTAATTTGCAAGCTGAGAAATGGGTCCCTCTGCCCTGGGATACTTGGAAACTTAACTTTGATGCTGGCCATCTTGGGGAGTGGGGACGTGGCCTTGGTTTCATCGTTAGAGACTCACTTGGAGATGTCGTGTTGGCGAGGTCCAACCAGTCTACCGAGTTTCAAGATCCAGATGTCACAGAAGTGGAAGCCTATCTCTTTGGTATCCAACAAGCTTTGTCAGCAGCGTACTCTAGCCTAGTAATGGAAGGTGGCGCCCTTTCAGTTATATCTAAAATCCGAAATAAAACCAAGCCAAGCTCCTCTTACGCTTTTTCATTTCAGAAATCCTTGAAACTAGTGTTAATTGCTCTTATGTTGCTTGGAGTTGCAGCAAACGGGGTGGGAATAGGATGGCACATGATGCCGCTCACCTCCAACCGTATCAGTCCGGCCCCCGGATCTGGGTTGAGGAGATCCTAGCTCCCATCATGAAGCTCGCTTCGATTGATATTTGTAACTACTTCGATGGTGATCTAATATAATTTTACCCCGCTCGCTACGAAAGAAACTATTAGATGAGATTGTCCATATTTTGACTAAAAATTTTCAAAAATTTTGAAGTAGACGTGTATAAGAGGACTTTCGTAAATCTTAAAGTTAAATAACCTTATTTGATTTCTATATATCTTAGAGCATCCACAACAAGGCCTACATTCAACCCATCCAAATGTGAGTTGGCCCAAATCAACTTTTTAAATTTTGTTCTCCAATATTTGGGATTGAAACCCCAATTTGTGAGTTCAAATCTAGGCATATTGAGAAAAAAAAAGGGCTCTACGTTTCTGAGAAAGTTTTGCATGGTACAGTCACTTTCTGGGCTAGCCAGTCATAACACGCCATGTGGCATCAGTGTCCTCCCCCAATTTCTTTCACCGTGGAAGCAACTTCTTTTCAATATTATTTTTATTTTTTAATTTCTTTCAGTAGATAATAATTTCAATAGTCCAAAAAACTATCGTCCTTGTTATGAAATTTGGCACCTTTTGTAGTACCAAATAGAGTTTGATTCTTTCATGATTATATTTGATGATGTGGAACAAATATGAATAAAGAAGGATGACCACTATTATGGATGTTCTTAGAAATAATTTTTTCCATAAATATACATTGCAGGTCTAAAGCCATTTGCTATGATACAACGCTTTGAAGAACGATACCAGTTGTTATATGGTGCACCCAAAGGTACAGGAATACTGTGCATACTATTGTCATGCACTAAATACAATTCTATTTTACACTAAATAATATACAATTCAATTTTACACTAAATATTATTATATTCTACACTAACCTCTTAACTGTTTTTTTTTGGGAACATTTGATTAGTTTTTCTTCCCAGAAAATGTATTCTACTATACAACTTCCTACTTTAAAAAAAAAAAAACAAAAAAGGCATCCAACACTTAGTTTTCTTTTTAAGAAAAAAAATATATATTCTATCGTACACTAAAAGTCATTTTACGATACACCAAACACTATTATATTATACGCTGAACACTATTATATTTTACACTGAACATTAAAGGGAAAAAAACACTAGAAGTATCTGAAAATATTATTTCCCTCTTAGTTATATGCAAAGTCTGTAATGAACCATAGGCTGATAGATTAGAATTCAAATCAAATACCAGAACACATTTTACAAAATACAAGTACCTTGGCCATACTTGACAAATTTCTATATTAAAGACTAGAATGCAACTAGTATTATCAAGTAAATTCGTCAAGACATAACAGATATATCTAATTATTTTGTTTTGATATTGTTTAGTTATCACTTTAATGAAAATTACTCTGATTTAAACTTAGAGTTATTGTGGTGTTCATTCATTCATATTTTGGTACAGTTTAATTGTTACTCTAGAGTATCTGCAATGCAGGGTTCGTGAACCAAAAATTTGGCTCACGGTTCAAAAAATACCATTCATCAGTGATTCACTTCGCTTGCCCCATGATCTAGCTCACGGCTGTGATTCGCCGCCCACACATTTTTTCTTTTTCTTTTTTTGCCAACTAAGCTCTTAAAAGTCTAAAACCTAATAATATGTTAGCCGTGGGGTCCATAAAATATTATTTTATTTAGTGATTTAAGTTGGTGATCCATAGGATATAGAGAAGAAAGAAAAAGTTGACTTGGATGATGTAGAGGGTGTGGGCCCCCGCTTGTGATTCAAAATTATAGATCACCATTGCATATGCTCTTAGGGCCTGTTCTATTTCACATTTTAGATAAATAGATAGATGTAAGGAGATGTAAGGAGCTGTAAGGAGATGTAAGGAGCTGTAAGGAGATGTAAGGAGCTGTAAGGAGATGTAAGAAACTATAAGGAGCTGTAAGGATGGATGTAAGAAGTTGTTAAATTGTTGAAGAGTTGTATAGTATAATTTTTTTACAATGAACATTTTGGATGAAAAATAATAATATTAAAATAATATACTTATTAACAATAAACAATTAATTAAGTTAATTACATAATAATAAAATATATTAATCCCCATAAATTTGGTGAATAAAATTTCGTCCAAGATTTTTTATATGAACATTAGTTTGATCGAATAAGCAAAGTATAACCCAAAAAAAACAAACAAACTTTTTTGACAAAATTGAATAGAACTCTTCAAATAAATTCCTAATTTAAGTAAATAATTTTAAATATAAATAAATGTATGGTCATCTATAATAATATATATTTCATGTCGAAACTCAAATATAATTTACAACATTATATTATATTTTTATATTTATGTAAATGTTGTGTTTATAAGATATTTATAAATTTTGTATATTGGTAGTATCATTAAAAAAATATACATATTTCTGTAACTAAAATAAATGAATGTTATAGAAAATCTATGAGATGTAAGGAAATGTAAGGAGATGTAAGGAGATGTAAGCTCTTAGCTAAATCCTAAAAAATGCAAAATAGAATAGGGCCTAGGCCTTGTTCTATTTCGCATTTTTTAGAATTTAACTAAGAGTTTACATCTCCTTACAGCTTCTTACATCTCCTTACAGCTCCTTACATCCTTAACATAATCCTTACATCTTCTTACATCTCCTTATATTTTCTTACATCTCCTTACATCTCCTTACATCTTCATACATCTCATAGATTTTCTATAATATTCATTTATTTTAGTTACAGAAATATGTATATTTTTTTAATGATACTACCAATATACAAAATATATAAATATTTTATG
Organism: Carnegiea gigantea; assembly: GCA_029747015.1. Lineage (NCBI taxonomy): Eukaryota > Viridiplantae > Streptophyta > Magnoliopsida > Caryophyllales > Cactaceae > Carnegiea > Carnegiea gigantea. The sequence continues at coordinate 260,545 of JAKOGI010000708.1, forward strand.
AACAAAACATTTACATAAATATAAAAACATAATATAACGACGTAAATTATATTTGAATTTCGACATGAAATATATATTATTGTAGATGACCATACATTTATTTATATTTAAAATTATTTACTTAAAATAGGAATTTATTTGAAGAGTTATATTCAATTTTGTCAAAAAAATTTATTTTTTTGTTATACTTTGCTTATTCGATCAAACTATGTTCATATAAAAATCTTGGATGAAATTTTATTCATCAAATTTATAGGGATTAATATATTTTATTATTGTGTAATTAACTTAATTAATTGTTTATTTTTAATAAGTATATTATTTTAATATTATTATTTTTCATCCAAAACGTTCATTGTAAAATAAATTATACTATACAATTCTTCAGCAATTTAATAACTCCTTACATCCATCCTTACAGCTTCTTACAACTTCTTACATCTCCTTACAACTCCTTACAGCTCCTGACAGCTCCTTACATCTATCTATCTATCTAAAACGCGAAATAGAATATACCCTTAGTACTTCAAAACATGTTCCATATTTCTGTACTAGTAGGTGTATAATATAATTTGCGTGGGATAATATGTATTAATTAGAATGTTACGAGCCATTTTAATTAAATGCCTACACTTCACCCACCCACTTTACTCGACTACATTTTCGAAAAAAAAAGGGTTGTCATTATTCAAAGGGAGCAGCTAGCTTTTTGAAAACAAATGTCCTATCGGCTTTTTGAAAAAGTACATAATAAATATAAAAATTCTATTTAAACTTCATAGAAAACAAAATGCATAAAGCGTGCAATTATCAACAAAAGACATATAAGATCCGTACGCGAATATATGAGCAAGGCACATCTAAATGAGTCAAATATAAAGGAGTAATAACATAGTCTCCAAAACTAATCAGCAATAGATGCAATTCAGCTGATTTGCAAGAAACACAATCCAGAAGAAATCTCCAAGGTTTCCTTAAATTAGCAAAAATTGTAGTGGCCCAAATGACTGCCTAATTAACCCACTTTTCTAGACAGAAATAATAAGGACTTTATGCGAATGAATGAGTTGTCTTGTAATCGAATTGGTATTCTCCATTCTTACCAACACCTTCCATAACAATTTTCTTCAGTATTTATCCTTAATAATCAAAATATGATGAAGCATTACAACGAACAAAGTAATTGTTATTTTGGAAAAGTTTTCCTATAAATAACCAATTGTATTTTAAATTAGAAACCTATAAGATATTTCATAAAACCAGAAAATGAGCATGGGATTTTAGTATGACAAGGCCTTGTTTTTCAAAGAGATATGATCATATATCCTCCTCCATATTTAGATTTTTTGTTCCTCATTGTTTTTAAGATTATTATTTAACCTTCATTATCTTAAAGGTGTTATGATGCACATGAAAACTATTATTATTTAACTATGGTCACCTGCAAACGTTTGATTAGAAAATTAGGCCATATGATGACAAATTTTTAAGATGGAGGAGATTAATAATAATTTGAAAAGTAATGGGTTATAAATAGAATTTACCTAAATGTAAACATGGGGTTACATGATAATAATTAGTTTTAGAGGGAAGTTCGGTATCATTTCCAACCGTAATATGAACAAAATCAAAGGAAGTGGATAAGGTAGTGAACATGGCATTACCCAAGGACCTATTAGCATTCTAAGAGTACAAGCAACCTTACCATATAAGCTCCTTGCCATCCAAGGAGCATTGTAGCAAGATTATTATGAATCCTAACATAATGATGAATGCACTTCATCACTTTATCTAAAATGTAATTTTATCAGGCAAAGGAGATGTATGAATTCTCCGTGTAGAATGTTGCCTTTTGTATATCCATGTAAACCTAACTTGCTCGAATCTCATGTACTGAATACATATGAATATAAATCATATAATCCGTAAAAATTTTCAAAACACATTCCTCGCCTAAAGTCCATATCCCAAAATTATTTTAACTGGACTTCTTCTTATGGTTTTAGCTCCCATATTTTTCCACCCGTGTACATTTTATGATATTTTTCACTCTCCTCTTCATTTCTATGTTCAAATATCTCACCCTCATTTGCTATGAATTCTTTAAATCAAATTCATAGGCTCACTTGTATCCATTAATTATGTCATCTTTAGCATTATTGTAATCACTGTGATCTACACTACTATTGTTAGCACAACTGCCATCATCAGTCCCTTCAACATACAAAAATCAGTGCCGAAGCGCATCAAGATGTGCATCATAACCAACACACAAAAGTACACCGTTGTTTGAAGGGAGGTGTTTTCAATATAAAAGTGAGACCGGGGGTGGTGGTTGTAAGTTCTTAAATCTTAATATTGTGCGTCAATCAGATTCCATCAATTGAAGCTGGTTCGTCAAAGTTACTATGTATGACTGGACGAACCTCAATGGTGGGAGATATATTCACTACAAAAATAGTGCTCTACGTCAACAAAAAGATGTCAACAGAAAAAATTACTGTTGGCACTAAATATTAATGTCAACAATTTTCCAATAGATTTAACATTACCGAGAATGTCATATCAAAGCCAATAGAATTTTTATGTTCTGCTATTAATAACAAATGCGATGCCAACAAAATTTTCTCCAACGTAAAAGCCTATGGGCATTAGTTTTTAAAAAACCTTTGCACTTTTTATATATCCTATAAATATAGACATTAGCAATGCAAATAATTGTTTTTATTGGAGAAAATATTATTGTTGTTGGTTACTAAAAAAATTCCCTACTTTTGTTAAAAAACAAATAAAAAAATGCCTCCAATTTTTTAACATTGGCAGGTTTTGTTTTATTCTTTCGGTATCTCTAATTTATAACCTAAAAGAAGCTAAGTGCGCTGGGAAATTAATTCCACAATGAGTTCTAGGGCCTTGTCTGTTTCGAAAACCCTAGAACTCATCTCTCTCAGTCTCACTTAGGCCCTGTTCTTTTTAGTGGGAAATAATGCGTATGGGATGAGTGAGTGTGAGAGGGGGGAAGGAGTGGGCAGTAATTGAAAGGAGTTGAATGAAGAGGAGAGTTGAATGAAAGAGTGTGGGAAAGGGAGGAAAGGAGTGGGTGAGAGTGTGAATGAGTAGTATTTTTGAATGAAGAGTGGGATGAGGGAAAAGGAGTGGGTGGGTGTGGGAAGGAGTAGGTTGGGTTCGTTAAACCATCAAAAGAACACGGCCTTAGTCACCGTGGGTCGATCATTTGGGCTGAAATCACTAGCTTTTTCTTGCTCTTGGTGGTTGTGTTGAGCAAAATCGGCGTCATCTTCTGCTGAGCATCTTCACTGACACTTAATCACACCGTTCTTCTGGTCATCATCGGCACCCGAGGGCGTTCTGTTTTCTTTCATCATCATCAACTACTTCCTGAAATCTACTAGATTGGTGGTTTAGACACTTGTTTGCAGTAAGGTTCTCTGTCCTTATCTATATTCCAAATATGGCAATTGAGATGAATTTCATTGTTTGGCTGAATTTCAAATATGTCATTATCTTCTTGTATTGTGTGGCTGGATTAAAAGTCATGAAATTGTAGAATTCTTCTCGCTAATGATTGGGATACAACGATTACACATGCTCTGGGACTTCAATTGATATGGTTTGTTCTACGAATTTGATTGTTTTGAAGTTTGATTTGCTAATTTTGCTTGGGTCAATTTAGTTCTAGAATTTGCTGAACCTTGTTGAATTCTTTCTTTGTTGTTTGGGTCGATTAGAAGTGATGAAATTGTTGAATTATTCATGCCTAATCATTAGGAGACCATGTGTACACCTGCATTGGGCCATAGATTTAGTTCCAGAACTTGCTGGGCCTTGTTTGCTGGACCACCATGGTCTGATTCTACTCCACACAGCTTGCATTCCAAGATAATGGAATTGGGATCACAATAGACACATTCATATGTATGTATAAGCCAAGAGACACATATATATATGTATGTATAAGGCAATGAGTTACCACATGTACGCTCTGTTTGAGCAAAATAGCTCTGTTTGAGCATAATTACAATTCACTAATTACATAAATAGGGGTTTATAATACACTTGTACAGTGCATGCATTGTCACAGTTTGTGGCTTTGACTGAATGTCTTCTCTCTGCATCTCAATCTCCCTCTCCTTGCTCACCATGCTTTCTGCTAGGATCTCCTCAATTGATAGATATTGAACTAGTGGGCAAGCTGCAACCTGCATTGCCAAGTCATCCACCAACTCTTTGAAATTCTCATTTCTACCCACAAAGTCAGTTTCACAGTTGACTTCAATTAGAACTCCAGTACGGGCATCATGAATGTTGGATTCGACCCTTCCCTCAGCTGCAAGCCGGCTGGACTTCTTATCAGCAGATAAGAAGCCCTTATTTATGAGATATTCCTGAGCCTTCTTAAGGTCATCTCCAATTTCAGAGAGAGCCCTCCTGCAATCCATCATGCCGGCTCCTATTTCTTCTTGTAGTTGCTTAACTACAATAGTTGAAACTGCTGCAGCAGTTTCCCTACAGTAGGCATTCAATATTAATCGTGTAAGTTAAAGGAAGGGATAGAACCTGAAATGAAATCTTATAAATTAAAGAACTTTTTGAGATTAGTTGCTTATGCATATATATATCTATATATATGTCTCACAAGTTCTGACTCTAATCCTTCACCATCGATCTTTCACACTTCCTTTGTTCTCGATCTATGCACAGTTTGCTTCTCCGTCACCGTTGACCTTGCGCTTGATTGTGCCTAATTTGCATCTAGGCACATGTTAATTGTTATCAATCTCGGTATAGGTTAGTCGATTTTTCAATTTTGCTATTTCCTAGTTCCATTGATTATGCATGTTAGTATTTATTCCTGTCTCCCTCTTGAACATCTTAACAATAAGCCCACTTCATGATTTCATTTAAAGAAGACTGTTCATTGTACATCAGTGCTGTAGTCTAGGCGTAACAAAAGCTTATTTGAAGTTTCCTGTAATTTATTCCGTCAGCAATGGGTGTTGCTTCATCAGTTCCACTGATTTTGTGACTTTAAAATGATCTTTTCTTAGTTCAATTGAGATGACTTTGATGTTTCCTGTAATTGATTCCTTTAGCAATGGGTGTTTCCGATAATTATTGGACTTTAAGAAGAAATAGTTCTGTGCCATGTGACTCCTAAAACTACTTTAATTCATACTAAGTTTCAACTTTGATATGGTAAATGCTAGTAAGTGCTGAGATTTGCGTAGTTATTCAGATAGTTTGGTAGTGTTATCATCTTAAATTTTTTGAGTGTATCACAATCGTCGTGACACTATGGTGGTGCTGCTTGGTATGATTTTTGTTTTTTTAAAAATTGTTAATGTTTTTGATGGCAATGATTAAACTGGGTGTTGATCTAGCGGTTATAAATGCTAGTAATCTTCAATGAACAATAATTTGTCCTATTGGCTTTTTAATCTTTAGCTTTCTATTGAAAAAAAAATTTGTTTTTTCTTCACATTTATATTTAGTTAATTGGTTGTTTAGCATGTGTGTTAGCAAATAGTGATGACTTTTGATTTGTATTGTAGCTAATAGTTGATTGTTGCTTATGGATTGTCTTTTGTTACACCTTTTTTTCCTCTTCTGTGTAATGAGATGAACATAATCTGGTCCAAGTTGTTTAAACATATAATAGTAATATTAAAATAATGCAATTTATAAATCTCAGAATCCAAGCAGGCTTCAAAACCTACTTATACATATTATACAGATATAATGTCATGTCAACTGTTTTCTTAATCTTCTTATTTTTATTGAATTTAGGTAATTTAACTATGGATACATTTAGCTACAAGAGTTGGACAAAACAACAAAAAGCATTCAGAGCATTAACCGAATTTGAAGATTGTTTAAATGCATTTCTTGATCATGCATTCTCTATTGTTGTCTTAGATGGAACAATTTATTGTCCGTGTAAGCTATGTACAAATTGTTTTGTGCTGGTAGAGATATTGTGTACAAACACCTTAAACTTAATGACATGGACAAATGTCATGAAGCCCTCCATGAAGGAAATGAGTTGCCAAGTTCTTTTGAGAAATTGAAAAGCATAGTCAAGAAATTAGGACTTGCTTTTAATAACATTGATGCATGTCCTAATGATTGCGTACTTTTTTGGAAAGAAAACATTGACTTAGATAATTACCCTAAGTGTGATGCCTCTAGATGGAAAACCACTGATGAAAGTTTGACTGTTACACTAGCTAACGGTAAGAAAGTCCCAAAGAAGGCATTGCATCATTTTCCAGCAACGCCAAGACTCCAAAGATTATTTATGTCATCAAAAACTGCAAATTCTATGAAATGGCATGTAGATGGGCGTAAGAATAATGGTAAACTAAGGCATCATGTTGATTCCCTTGATTGGAAGAGATTAGATGAACATTACCATGACTTTTCTAGTAATCTTGGGAATGTTAGCCTTGGTTTGGCGAGTGATGGATTTAACCCTTTTGATATTCTTGGTCCCTAATACAGTATATAGCCTATTGTCTTGTCAACGTATAATCTACCTCCATGGTTGTGCATGAAACAATCTTATTTTATTCTCTCACTTATTATTCCCAGTCTAAACGCCTTTGGCAATGATATTGATGCATATATGCCACCTTTGGTTGATGAGCTAAAATAATTATGGGATGGCATTGATACATACGATTCTTATAGTGGCGAGACTTTTCCTTTGAATGACTTTTCAGCTTACGATAATTTTTCGGGATGGGGGACAAAAGGGATGATAGAATGTCCTCATTGTAATATAGATACATATTCTCTCCACTTGAAAAGAACTAGGAAGTTATGTTATACTCGTCATCGGCGCTTCTTGAATCTTAATCGTAAATTTTGATGTAATAAAAAGTCATTTGATGGAAATACTAAAATGAGGCCAGCTCTAAAGACATAATCTAGTTCACAGTTACTAGATCAAATGTAGGGACTTGACGTTACTCCAGGAAAAGGCCCTATATCCAAGCAAAAGAAGAGGAAATGAGGTGATAAGGTTATGCTTTGGAAGAAAAAGAGTTCCCCCCCCCCCAACTTCCATACTGGGAACACCTTCTTATATGCCATAACTTGGATGTGATGCATGTTGAGAAAAATTTCTCTGAGAGTTTGATTGGTACGACATCGAAGGTAAATGAAGGATAGATTACAGTCACGTCTAGAATTGAAAGATTTGCATATCAGGTAACATATTCACCCAATAGAAGATGGTGCTACAATCAGGATATGCCCTGTAACCTTTACATTGAGTTCTAATGAGAAAGAGGACTTGCTAAAGGTCCTAGCTAGTCTTGAAGTCCCTAATGGCTATACATCTAATATCACACGATGTGTGCAGCTTCGTGAGCATAAGATCCATGGCCTTAAAAGCCATGACCACCATGTTATCATGCAACAATTGTTGCCACTACTAGTTTGGAAGCTATGTAATAAAGAACTAATCTTAGTTTTAATAGAAGTCAACAGCTTCTTTAGAGAGTTGTGTTCTAAAGTGGCAATACTGCATGATTTTGAATGCTTACAATATCGAATTGTGGTTACACTCTGCCATCTTGAACACTTATTCCCACCTTATTTCTTTGATATCATGATACATCTGTCTATTCATTTGGCATATGAGGCGATGATTGCTGGGCGAGTGCATTATAAATAGATGTATCCAATGAAAAGGTATGTTTAATCGATAATTTATGTCATTTACATATAACTCTTATTCATTTGTTAATTAATTTTTTGCTAAGAAGACAACATGGGGAAAAATATACCTTTTTTGAGTGTTAATACATAACAAAAGTCATCCAGAGGGGTCAATTGTTGAAGGATACTGTGCTGAAGAATGTTTGACTTTCTATGCTAGATATCTACATGGTATTGAGACAAGAGAGAATTGATCAAGTAGGATTAATGATGATGGTTACGAAGTTCATGAGGTTATCAATATTTTCTCTTAAATATCATCCCATGTCCAAAAAGAATGATAAATAGGTGGATAATATTTTCTTGTGATACTTTATTATTACTGGAAAAGATTTAATAATCTACTAATGATGATAATTTATTGTAGAGAGCACAAAGAATATGTTCACAGCAAAAATAGCTATCGAGGGCAAAGGCAAATTGAAAATATTCAAAAAGGAAAGTTTTGCAAAGGGTTTGAGAATAATGTAAGTTCACAAGTTAATTGTCATCATAATTTTAGTGAACTGAATTACTAATTAAACTAACACAAAATATTTGTAGGTTCCTCATCATTTGCGAAATGATCCTCATTTAGCTGATGATTTTTGGTCGCTTAGTAAATATCTTTCTTTATGGATGAAAACGTTTTCCAAAGTTGCTTGTAATGGGTTCAAGTTTCGAATCAAAAAAGTGGACAAGAATTCTCTAATTCATAATTGTGGTGTTATTGTTAGTGCAACATCCAGCAAAGGTGACATCAGTTACTATGGTGTCCTAATAGAAATCCTAGAATTGGATTATTGCGGAAGGAGGAAGGTTCTTTTATTTTGATGCCATTGGCTGGATGCCATTAAAGGTGTTAAAGAAGATCAATTTGGATTTACCTTGGTAAATTTGAAGGCATTATGGAAAACTGATGAACCTTTTGTTTTGGCATCTCAAGCATTGCAAGGTTTTACACTCTAGATCCTAAAGAAAAGAACTGGCATGTTGTGACGACTACTAAGCCAAGAGATATGTTCAATATGGAAGAAGAGAATATACCAGAAATAGATTCTAATTTACCTACATTGTTGGTTGACATTGATGTAGACGAAAATGATTCTGGCAAGTGTGCAGAAGATCTTCAGCCTACCATACTTGAGGGAGGACTTCTAGAGACTCAATGTGATGAGGATACATCTAATGATGACAGTAGCTATGATGAAGATAAAACTCTGGATTATTGTGATTAAATATTGATGTGGAAATGATACCAATTGGTGATAATGATTTAATTTTTCTCATTATTTGTATTTTAGGATGAGACACTTTTTTTTTTTTAGATTCCACATTTTGAAATAGAATATTATAGAGATTCTAATATTTTTGTTATGTTGTGGTTTGTATATGGTTGCATCTAAATTTCTAAATTATGTGGTTACACATATCCAATATTTTATTTATTTGTCAGTTTTATTTATCATTTGTCATAGGGCATAATAATGTCAAATCCAAGAGATGATGGGAGAAAAAGTTGGATAAAGATGTCCCAACTAAAGATACTAACTTAGCTTCTTATTACATGTTAATATTCCATACCCTTTATGAAATTTAATCTCAACTTATGATTTTGTACACAGGATGCTATGAGAACTTTAAAAAATGTGAGAGTTGTAGCTGAACAACCAACGGACAATGCTCCCCCTGAATCGTGGAAGGTTCGATGTGCTCTTTTCCAGTCAACCACATCATTAAATCAAGGTGTGTACGACATTTGCTTAGTGTACTTACGAGTTCTATTTATTTCTCATTGCTATTTTTCTCATTATGATCTTTATACATTATTTGCTTAAAATCAACTCGATAATAGTACAAATGTACTCATGCAACTTTTTTAACTTGTTATTTTTGTCACTAAGATTCTAATTCATGTTTTTTATAATCAAGAATATTAGTCGGTCGGAGCCCAATGCTTTTGAAAGGATCAATGGAAGAAAGCTCCTCTAAACGTCCAATAAATGGCAGTAGTGGTACGGTGCATTCGTCATCATCATCCAAAAGAAATGGTAACTAAGAAGAAGTTTTACTTGCCATATTCAACTAATATTGTATTGCTTACTAAATTCATTTATGAATTAATTATTCACCACCCATATAGATTCTTGCAATCCAAGGCACGACTATCCATTCTGGAGAAGGAGATAAAGTACTTCTGCATCATACGCTGCAGATCAAGTTGATACTTGTGATGGTACGAATACTTTTAGTACTCCTAATGACTAGGAAATTTTACTTACTAACTTATTTGTAAATTGATTTTTTCTTCCAGCCCAGTTAGTTTCTCATAATCCAATGCATAATTATCCATTCAAAAGGAGAAAGGATAACAATACTTGTATATTATCTGCCATAAACCTACCAGATGCTTTTAATGGTAAGTGCCTTAAGCTTGAGAACTCTCCGTTCATCACAAAAACAAGTTGTTGAATTCTAAGAGTACACGACCACAAGAGGGGGGTGAATTGTGGTGTCCGATTTTCGCCTATTTACTGACAAACAGCCTTAGATCCTGATTGCAGAGACTGTTTCTGAATGACGAACAGTCTTAGGCCTTGTTTGCAGTGGCTGTTCCCAATTGGTTCAGAAGCGAAAGTCAAGTAGATAAAAGCGAAAATAAAGCACACATAATTTTTACGTGGAAAACACCTCTAGCCCAACTGAGGTGTGAAAAACCACGACCTACCTCGTGTAGGATTGAACCACTTCACTAACGGGTTGAACACGTTACAAAAGTAACACTTCTTGTTACAACTTGTAACCCACGTAACCTTCTTCTCTAAGACAGGTTACACCACGTCCAAATCTCTCGAGATTGGACACGTCCAAAGTCCACACGACTAAGGACACACTCACTCATTTTTGATCTGAGATCAGGGATACAAAACACCTTACTGGGGTGCTTCTGACTTAATCAGATGTAAGGTACAATGAAGTCCCAGTATGCCAATAGTTTTGAAAGCTCAATGTTTGCACAATCTTGTCACGGTTTTTTCTTTTGAAATGTAGCTCCAGAAATCTCAATGTGTTTGTGAAAGAAACCGATTTTTCCCTTGTGTATCTCTGCCGAAAGGAGTGAAAAGATTTTCTTATTTAAGCAAGCAAACCCAACGGCTAACTCCTTCAAAAAAGATAGAAAAATCTTCTGATTTTAGCAGCTTAGAAGATTTCTTCAGATTTCCAACGGCTAGGAACAAAGAAGATAAGATTCTCCTAAAATATAGGAATTTGATACTCACGGGATAAAAACTGATTAGCCACTTAATATAACCGTGTAATTTAGCCCAAAAAGGATAAAAATCTTGGTTTCAAAATTTAAATCAATCATGGCCTAAAAATAAGGAATAAAGATTTTTCGAAAAAAAAATCTCTAGCAAAAATGGTTTTGCAATCTGCTACATATATATAATAAATAATAACCTTTTTAGGACTTAACTAATCAGCCTAGGATTTCATAAAAGGATTCTTAGAGTAGCCAGCCAACCAAAAGAAATTTTTAGGTAAAACGGATGTAGCCGCTGCAGTTTCAGGAACACCCTAAGCACCCTGTTTGCAGGGTTGTTTGGAAATGGTGTTCTGAAGCAAATCTCGAAAATCGTTTCAAGAAGTGTTAGATTGAGACTTTCAAGATTGGCATATTAACAAGAATCTAAAAGATAAAACCTAAATCAAATCGAGACTTCTTATTGTAAGAATTAGTCATCTTGTCGAGGATGGATGTGCAACTCCAAACACCTTGGTCACCTTGATTACTCGGGTGATCTTGTATCGCTGAATGTAGGAACTTGGTCTTTAAGACTTAGTCAGCTGTTGTCGAGATTTGTTGTGTGCTGATCTTTGTGTCACTGAAGCTTGGAACCTGTTCTTAAAACTTGTTCTCAACATTTAGTAGACAGAACAAGTAAGTAGGATCAATGCAAACAACTGTGTAGGACCTGTTTGGAGAGCTTGTTTGGAACAACATTACTCAAGCAAGTATGGTACACTTGGATTTGTTATCATCAAAACTTTATACAGTTAGTTCAACAATTTTCCCCTTTTTGATGATGACAAACTAAGTGACCATATTGACAAGAAAAAGATTTTATTTTCGTAAGTGCCTTGAGTGTTGATATATATCCACACAGGTGCTAGGTCAGTCAAAAAACATATGTAAGTATAAAGACTAATGACTCAACCGTTCAACTCAACCAACCGTTCAACTCATCTTCCCCCTTTTGGCATCATTAAAAAGGTACAAACAACAGTCAGAACATGGTATTTGTAAGTGAATCACATAAGACATAGCAAGAGATAAGCAAGATATAACAGAACCAGATATGTCATTGAAAGTCCGGAAGGTGCAATACAAAAAAAAGGAAACACAGAAAGAGACGGGGAAGAGAACTCTAGGAAACATCCGATGAGAACAGGTTACAAGGGTTGATTATGGCTGCGGAGGAGGGAGTTTGGTAGCGAGGGAGGAGAGAAGGGCAAGGAGATCTTCATGACGCTTGGCAGATAGCGTCTTCTCTTCTTCCAGGGCAGCCTTGACGGCTGTGAGCTCATCCTTGAGGCGGGAGTTATCCTCTAAAACAGCCTCAACTTTGACCGATGACCTCCCAGAAACAGGAGGTCTGGGTGTTCGACTCCCCTGTTTGGAGACCGAGCCCTCAGCCAGAGTATATCCACACCCCATGAGGGTGTCACTCCCTATCTCATCAATCACTTGAGCAGCCACCCTCCTTTTAGCTCTATCCCAAAGTGCTCAAAAACCCTCGTCAGTAGAAAACCATACCCAAGATCATGTGCCCGGGTGGGGTTTGCAATACGCCCAATATGGCGGATCATAAGAACAGGAAGGTTGATGGGTTCCTCCCTATCCAAAAGATCCACCAGACACTGATCAAGAGCATCAGCCTGGTTTCTACCTTGACCTCTTGGGATGATGTTCTTTATGACAAACATAAAGAGCAGTTGGTGCAGAGAGGTCATCTCACCCTTCTTCACGGATGTGGGTGTTTGCAGGCCCTGGTTTTGACTCAACCGCTGTGAAAGCTCCAGCAGCCTGGCTGTCCCTAGGACAGACTTATCCTCCCTCACATACACATCAAAGCCAAGTGAGGGAACACCCAAAATCGTACCCAGAGTTTGTGCATCAAATTGCACCTGTGTATCACCAATTTTACTTGTCACCACCCCTTCGGTGACAGCACAATTGGCATAGAACTCAGCCAATTCTGGTACAGAACACCCCAGCTGGGTGTTCGTGAAGAGGTCCAGTCAGTTCTGGGCACGCAGCTTCTGTAGGAACACCCCCAACCCCTATTCGTCGAAAAATTGAACTCTCACTATCTTCCCCCTAACTACATTGCGCTTAAGCAGATGTGCAATCTTGGTAGAAACAGGAGAGGCAGTAAACTTTTTGGCTCTTTCGGGGGGAGGAACAGAAGAAGCAGTCTCGGGTTTAGCTGATTTGGAGACTGGAGCAGTAGAGGTCTTTCTTTTGCGAGGGGGAGAGTGGAGGTTTTCTTAGAAGGAGGAGGAGGAGATTGAGTTTGTTCTTCTGAGGACTCGGAGAACACCGGGGTCCCCTGTTCAAAGAGGGTGTTCTTAGTAGCAAAGGAATCTGAAGAATCCTCAGAGGAAGAGGAAATTTCCTCTATTACCGGAGTAGTTGATTTTGTGGTACGCGGAGTAGACTGAAAAGCAATTCGGGTAGATTTGCGGGTTGGTTGGGCAGTTTTTGGAGGAGAGGGGGCTGAGGTTTTTGAGGTTTGAGGCCTTGGTTGTGGCCTTGATCTAGGCATTCTGCTACGCCTATCCACTGTTTTAACCCTTTTTCTCTTCTCTCCGGATTGAGGAACCGGAGTCACTGATTCGGTTGCTGCAGGAGGGATGTCCATGCCACTACTTCCCCCTGCCTCAAGAGACTGCTCAGCCGAGTCTCCTTGAAGACCAACTCCTAGATCGTCCTTAAACACCTCCTCATAGGACTCAGACCCTGTTTCGGGTACTGTTTCTTTTTCAGGAAACAGCTCGAAAGAACAGGGCTCAGAGAAATCAAAGAAACCAACATGGGACTCAAAGGCTTCATCTTGGGACCTAAGATTGCCACCAATTTCCCCAGTTGAAGCAAAGTTCTTTTCAGTGAGGGGACAAACAGTCGATCCCTCAAACACCACCAATTCCCAACCAAAATGGTAGGGAATATCTTTCAAACCCAAGCCCACTGATTTCAGGTCGACACTCTTCAAAAATCCAAAAGGTTTGAAGCTGATTGGGCGAGGAGGAGTGGAAGGTTTACCTTCTAGAATCGCCATTAAAAACGGCGAGAAGGCAACAGGGGCAGGACCTGTTCGTGAGGCTGGTGCGGGTGTCCTGCTACCATGAGATTTTGAATCAGGACTTCCAGAGTCGTTGAAGGAAGCCATTTGAGCAAGAATTGGAGAGAGATTAGGGTTTGAGTGAAAGGAAATTGCCGGGTATTAGAGAGAGAGAGAGAGGTGTGATGAGAGAGAGAGGCAAAGATTTGGAGATTTAAAGGGAGAGAGCATGCCAAATCTTTAAAGATTTACCCGTTACAACGGGTAGATCATTACTAGCCGCCCGCGCATGCCTCGGGAAGGAGGAAAATTTAAAGGCTAGACGCTTCTTGTTTCACATACTAACAATCAAGGAGCGTACCTGTTCTTGCTGCTTGATGTTGGAGGAGATTCAACGGTAACAAGATAATAAAGGCAATCATATTAAATTTAAACGAATGCCAGCAGCTGCAAATAATGCACATATACTAAAATAGCACAGAATTGATTGCAAACAATTTTTATTAAACACATTGTACCTTCAATCTATGGAAGTTACAAACAGGGGGAGAGAACAGGGTACTTAGGTTATTTCAATCAAACCTAGTTCAAGTCTATTTTTCTCAAATTGATCTCTACTTAGCGCCTTGGTGAATATATCAGCAATTTGGTTTTCTGTGGCACAAAAATTCATTGAGATCAACCCTTTTTCAACATTGTCTCTTAAGAAATGATGACGTATGTCAATATGTTTAGTTCTTTTATGTTGACACGGATTTTTGGCAATATTAATTGCACTTGTGTTATCACAAAAAACAGGTATGCATCCAGTGTCAACACAAAAGTCTTTGAGTTATTGTCTTATCGACAGTAATTGAGCACAACATGAAGCAGCTGCAACATATTCAGCTTCTGCTGTGGACATGGCAACTGAATGTTGTTTCCTGGTTGCCCAAGATATCAAACAAGGTCCAAGGAAATGAGCCATACCTGTGGTGCTTTTTCTATCAACCAGGAAGCCTACATAGTCAGCATCAGCATATCCAACAAGATCAAAATTGCAACCTCTAGGATACCATAGAGCTAAATCAGGTGTATGTTTTAAATACCTTAGTATCCGTTTAACAGCCTTAAGGTGAGTTTCTTTAGGATTAGACTGAAAACGGGCACATAAACCAACACTGAAAACAATGTCGGGCCTACTAGCGGTAAGGTATAAGAGTGACCCTATCATGCCCCTATAGAGTTTCTCCTCAACTGAGGGACTCCCATCATCCATTACCAACCTGGTAGAAGGCGAAATGGGAGTATCAATGGGCTTAGCCGACTCCATTCCAAAACGCTTAAGTAGTTCCTTAATATACTTTTGTTGATGGATCATGGTCCCGTTTGAAGTTTGCTTGATCTGTAAGCCTAAGAAGAAGTTAAGCTCACCCATCATGCTCATTTCAAACTCACTCCTCATCATTTTTGAAAATTCATTGCATAAATCATGATGAGTTGCCCCAAATATGTTGTCATCAATATATACTTGGACAATCAGCAGATGTTCCCCCTTAGATTTTAGAAACAAGGTATTATGTACCTTGCCTCTTCTAAGATCATTTTCAAGTAAAAAGCTTGACAATCGTTCATACCAAGCTCTAGGAGCTTGTTTTAGACCATAAAGAGCTCTGTCAAGTTGAAAAACATGGTTTGGAAATTCACTGTTTTCAAAACCAGGGGGTTGTTTGACATACACCTCTTCTTTAAGGTATCCGTTTAGGAATGTACTTTTGACATCTATTTGATATAGCTTGATCTCCATATGAGCTGCAAAGGCTATTAGGATACGAATGGCCTCAATCCTAGCAACAGGTGCGAAGGTTTCTTCATAATCGATCCCTTCTTCCTGATTGTAGCCTTGAACCACCAGCCGTGCCTTGTTCCTAGTGACTGTTCCGGACTTGTCCAGCTTGTTCCGAAACACCCACTTGGTTCCAATGATTGTTCTATCTGCAGGCTGGGGTACAAGGTGCCATACCTTGTTCCTTTCAAATTGGTGAAGCTCTTCTTGCATTGCTGTGACCCAATCTGCATCTGCAAGAGCTTCATTGATATTCTTTGGCTCAATGTTAGAGAGAAATGCATAGAAAGCACAAAAATTCTTAAGCTTAGATCTAGTTTGCACCCCAGTATTTATATCAGACAAGATTTGATCAAGGGGGTGTGAACGATGATGCTTCCAAGGTCGTGGAGTTAGGGGATCCACGGACACACTTTCTACTCTGGCTTGGATACTTGAAGAATCAGGTTCAGAAACAGCTCATGAGCCTGTTCCTGTACCTATTTGCAGGCCTGTTCCTGAGGAACTGGACTGGTGTTGTCCCGAACAGGGTTCAACGTTGCTTCCCCCTGTTTGGTCCTCACCTTGCCTGCCGTTCTGAGGAACAGCTTCAGGACCCGTTTTCTCCACGGTGTTCTTACCTTGTTCATCTTGGTGCAACACTTCTTTTCGAACAAGACCTAATTCAAATCCTTCCTCCTGTGCATCATTCTTGCTCAACGAGTTAGATTCATCAAAAAGCACATGCACACTTTCCTCAACACACAAGGTTCTTTTGTTAAACACTTTGTATGCCTTACTATGTGAGGAATAACCGAGAAATATTGCCTTATCACTCCTAGGATCAAACTTCCCTAAGGCATTCTTCCCATTGTTATGCACAAAACACCTACAACCGAATGTTCTTAAATGCATGATGTTGGGCTTTCTACCTTTAAAAAGTTCATAGGGAGTTTTGTTCAAAATAGGTCTAATCATGCATCTATTTATAATGTAGCATGATGTGTTCCAAGCTTCTGCCCAAAAGTTCCTAGGAAGACCACTAGCAATAAGAATTGTTTTAGTCATGTCTTCTAGGGTGCGATTTTTGCGCTCAACCACCCCGCTCTGTTGGGGTGTTCTTGGGGCTGAGAAGTTATGATCAACACCATGTGCATTACAATAGTTTGTAAAGCTTGCATTTTCAAATTCAGTACCATGATCAGACCTTAAACTAACTAAAGAGTGTCCTACTTTCCTTTCAACCCTTTTGAGAAAGGCAATAAAATTCTCAAAAGTTTCATCCTTGGATGCCAAGAATAGGGTCCAAGTAAATCGAGAGTAATCATCCACTACAACCAGCACATACCTCTTCCCACCTCTACTTGCTATCCTCATAGGACCACATAGATCAATGTGTAACATTTCGAGAGGTCGGGTAGTGCTAACACAATTTTTTGATTTAAAAGACGATCTGACTTGTTTGCCTTTTACACAAGCTTCACAAACCTTGTCATCATTGAATTTGATGGAACGTAGTCCAACAACTAGGTCTTTGGAAACAAGTTTGTTCAAAAGAGTGAGACTTGCATGACCTAGTCTCTTGTGCCAGAGCATTATATCATCATTTAAAGCGCTCAAACAAGTCAGATTGTTTTGGGGAAGTGTGGAAATACATACTTTGTAAACATTTTTATGACGCTTCCCCCTTAACACGACATCTCCTGTGTTTGAGTTTACAACCAAGCAACGTGTTGGTGAGAACACTACTAGGTTGTTCTTGTCACACAGTTGGGACACACTAAGCAGATTGTGCTTTAAGCCATCAACTAGATAGACATTATCAATTGAGTGGGAATGGGACTCACCAACCCTACCTATACCGACAATTGTCCCAGATTTGCCATTTCCAAACGGCACACTCCCATAATCCGAAGCTGTAAGTGAGAGAAAGTTGGATTTTTCACCGGTCATATGCCTCGAACACCCACTATCAACATACCACAGCTGCTTGTTTTCAAGGTTGTTCCCTAGGCTGTTTGCTGGGCTGTTTGCTAGGCTGTTTGCTGGGTTGTTCTCTCTCACTTCAGCCTGCAAAACAAATCAAGGGTTAGTTTTGGGAACCCAGATCCACTTGGGTCCCATTCTTTTAGACAGATAAATCTCATCTTTCCTAATCCAGATTTGTTTTATATAACCTTCATTTCTTTCAATGGCATACCTTCTTGAAGGACAAGTGTATCGATAATTGTTGCAAGAAAAACAGAGTTTTAATATTTATAAACCCAAAGTGCAAGGTGTATCGTTGAGTACTTGGGGTGTCGTTCGCAGGGAATTGTGTTTCCAACTACCAGAGTTTACTAGAGCGTCTCAATCTAGGCGTGATCAACGGTGAAGGAGGGGAACTAAACTACGCTACAAATACAGAAACAAGCGACTTGGAATTGTGATTTTACCAATTAGTGAACCAACTAATCAATACGAGTCCTAACCCACCCAAACTACGCTATGAACAAGAGATGGTCGGTTGCACCATCAAAGACCACCCAAGCCCTCTCTCAAGGGTCATGAGCTAGTCTAATTCGTGTAACCACCTACTTTCGTGGGGTTAGTCGAATTAGACCACAAAACTAGCAACCCCAGACCTAACTCGATTCGGATACTACTTTCGTGTCCCGAACTCGGCCATTCCCTCTCCCACACTAGCAAATTGACCTCACCTCTCAGCATAAGTCAATCGCCCAAAAATATGGATGAAAACCCTCTCAGGCATTTCATCGAACACTTGGCGGGCGTGAAGGAAAACTCTAAGTTCTAGGCATAGATTGGGTATGGTTAGGCCTAGTACAAGATCAATTAGCCATCAAGAGGCTAATCAAATTCAAGCCAACACAATCTACCAACAAATCATGAAAAACGCGTGAAAACCTAAACTAACCAACAAGAACATAAACTTGAAGAACAAAACGGGAATGAAATAAAACGAATCTAAACAACTAAACAACATAAATTAACAATGAAATTTAAACACATAAATCGACCAAAACCAATACAAGAATCAAAATCAACAAAACATAATTAACAAGAACATAAAAAACTAGAGAAAAAAGAGGGAAACTTAGTCTTGAATTGATGAAGAACTTGAAATCCAAAGGTTGAATCCAATGTTACAATCTTCAATCCTAAACTAATCTCCCTTCTTAACTATAATCTAACCTAAACTAATCCTACAAAATCGCCAGAGCAAAACCCCCGACCGAACGAACCCCCCGCGAAGACGCCCGAATGAAGCTTAAATAGAAAAACCGAGGCCCGACGAACTGGGGGGTGGCACGGCATGGCCGTGCCATGTGGCACGGCCACACCGTGCCACATTGCTGGCACGGTGGCCGTCTCCCCCGGTTTTGCCCCACTTTGCCGATTTTCGTCGGTTTTCGCTGTTTTTCGTCGTTTTGTCCCATCTTCGTCCCTTTCCGCGACGCTTGTTTGATTTGAAGTTGTTTCCTACAAAAACATAAATAAAATAAGGTAAAACCCCAAAGATTAAGTTATTATACGAGCTAAAAGTGGGTGAAAGAGGCACGTAAAATAGGTAAATTTACCGTTCAACACACCCCCACACCTATCTTTTGCTCGTCCTCGAGTAAAATAAAAGAAAACTAGAGTAAACAACTAACTCACTTTCGTAGGAATCACGGTTGCATTTAGCGTATGCAACAAGCCCTTTAAACCCCTTGGTTACCCCAAGTGGACGAGTAAGGTCTCGTGAGGGTTTGCAGAAGATATACCCACAAAATCTCAAAAAGGAAAAACAAAGAAAAGAGAAACAAAAATCGAAAAATAAAAGTAGCAAAACACAATATATACATGGGGATAAACTGTACACAATCGAATCAACCAAAACCACCTAATAGCTCAAATATCAGTCTGTACACAGGCATTATATGCATTTCAGGACACATCATCCCAAAGAATGGCATCCAGACATTAGCTTTTCACCCCACGACGCATGAGGACATTGAATCCATCCTGGTGCCTAGTGTGCAAGTGTATCATCACCCTGAAACTAAGCCTACCAAAACCAAACTCAATCCCACGCAATTGACACAAGCTACCTTTTTGATTGGCTAGCATAGAAAGCAGGCTTCCCCAGTAGCAGTATTGCCTCAAAGGGTAACACCCAGTAGCGCATGCCTCAAAGGGGTACTTGTCATTTCCAACTCTTTTCTTCCCCACTTTCTTTTCTTTCCATTATTATTTTTTTCAATACAAACTCATGTTACGCCTCAAAGGGATACACCCAGTAGCGCTTGAATTTGTTTATTTTTGCTTTTGTTTTGGAAAAAGAAAGGGGGTGCCAGCACATATAAAGGGAACTGTGCAGTAGACAATGGGAGAGTCGATCGTGAAAGACTAAGAATTCAGGATGATGACAATACATGAATTCAGGACTAGATTGCAAAATTACGATGGACTGTTGGGGTTAGAACTGAGGTCTAAAACGACAGATTGGGGATGAATATCTATCATACACATTATACTTATATACGAGCTAACAGTCAAGGTATCAGGGATCAAGGCTGATCAAAATAGTACAAAACTCCCCTAAATGCAAAAAGAAAAGAAAAATTTGTACAAAAAGGAGAAAAAAAATGAAAAAGTTATACAAAAATGAAAAATTTTTACAAAAAAAATAAAAAGAAAAGGGGAGATGACCCCACCCCCACACCTAAATCTCACAATGTCCTCATTGGGAGCCGTGAGTCATCACCAACACACAAAAATAAAGAAAAACAAAATCAAACACAAGAAAAACAAAAATCGACAAAAATATACACAAACTAATACACTCTCCCAAAAAATACAATTCTCACCCAAAACAACAACACGATCACACATAAATACAAACTAACACCACCAAAAATAAATGTAGACCAATCCAATAACACCACTGATCACAACACAATAAAAATCTACAAAGACACAAAAATGGTGATCATAGCCAATAACGGCTCAACAACATCCAAATTTCACCACAAGATGATCACCAACTAAAAACACAATCCTAATATTCACAACTAAACAAAAACAAAAAGGGAAGAAAAGAAAAATAAAAAGAAGGGGGGGAAGAGAAGAGTGAGAACGAATATACCAGGTCGGGTACAGAATGTACCCAAACTACACCTCGCTAGGACGAGGTTGGGGAAGCGCGAGGAGCATCAGCCACTCCTCGGCGGCGTTCAGGACGCGCATCGGCAACTCAGATGCTGTCAACGCTCGCAGAAGTTTATCAAACACCTGAGCCTGCAACTCAGATGAGTGTAAGTAAGAGCACTTAAACAGGAATGCAGAAATAATAGTAAGTGCTCTCCTAAATTTATCAAATGCCTTAGAAAAATCAGTAGAATGATTGAATTCAATAGAAAAGATGATTTTTCCAGGCATGTCCTCTAGGTATAGACTATAAGGGTCAGGGGAGGGGTCATACCCTCTAAAGGCACCTAGGGACTCCATACAGTCTATGTCATTCCCCTCAAGCATATCATGACATGCAACGAGTGATAAATTATGGTACTCAGGGGAAGAGGAGGGTAGTGAACATGAAGAAGCATGAGAAATATCAAGGGAGTTGAGGGATACATGGTCAGTAAGATCAGGACTAGATGAAACTACAGCCACAGCATCCACACAGGACTCCCCCTCGAGAATCTTGTCAAGATCCTGCACCTCACTATAAGTACCGTCTGACTCAAGACAGAAATCATCCCCATCGACCCTAGCACCAACACAAAATGTCGCACCTACCCCGAACTCCGTCGACTGAGCTAAAGGGAAAGGTGGATCAGGATAGGTCAAAGTGTTGTCCTTAAATGTGCTAGGTAGGGATGGAGCAACAAGAGGTAGAGTAGGTAAGGGAGGGTCGAGCACCTCCTCTAGTCCGGACTCTAGAGGAGGAAAAGACGCACCATCATCACACAGATTGACATCAAGTCTAGGAGCACTAGAACTAGGGTCAATCTTGGGTGATAGGTCATACTCCCTCGATTTATTAACAAACTCAGCAAACTCAACTTGTTGCTTGTTCATGGCCTCTATCATACTAGAAATTCTAGCAAAACCATCAGCAGAAATACGATAGGGACAAGAAACACTATCATGGTCAGAACGATGGCAGATCTCACATGCAAGAGGTGTATAATTAGGAATGCAGGGGGATGGGATGGATGAAGTAAATTGACTAGTCTCAAATTCATAAGTATCCCTAGCCAACCACTCAAGTAATTCCCAAGCTTCATCAACGTTTCGAGCACAGAAATCCGAATGCTCCAAAAGAGCACGGGTCTCACAAGTCACACCCTCATAGACCATGTTCAAAATTTCCCACTTCTCGAAGCAATAACCACAATGAGCAAGAAAAGCATGTAATCTATCATAGTATTGCCAAAACAATTCATGCTCATGTTGAGGGAAGTGGAAAGGAGACATATTTTCTTTTTTTTTTTTTTTGAAATTTTTGATTTTTTTGATTTTTTTGGATTTTCTAAAGGCCTAGTCTCGAATGCTGAAGTAAACCCCAATATTGAAAAACGCCAATTCCCCGGCAACGGCGCCAAAAACTTGTTGCAAGAAAAACAGAGTTTTAATATTTATAAACCCCAAGTGCAAGGTGTATCGTTGAGTACTTGGGGTGTCGTCCGCAGGGAATTGTGTTTTCAACTACCAGAGTTTACTAGAGCGTCTCAATCTAGGCGTGATCAACGGTGAAGGAGGGGAACTAAACTACGCTACA
Source organism: Carnegiea gigantea (assembly GCA_029747015.1). NCBI lineage: Eukaryota > Viridiplantae > Streptophyta > Magnoliopsida > Caryophyllales > Cactaceae > Carnegiea > Carnegiea gigantea. The sequence goes on from JAKOGI010000708.1 coordinate 283,190, forward strand.
AATACAGAAACAAGCGACTTGGAATTGTGATTTTACCAATTAGTGAACCAACTAATCAATACGAGTCCTAACCCACCCAAACTACGCTATGAACAAGAGATGGTCGGTTGCACCATCAAAGACCACCCAAGCCCTCTCTCAAGGGTCATGAGCTAGTCTAATTCGTGTAACCACCTACTTTCGTGGGGTTAGTCGAATTAGACCACAAAACTAGCAACCCCGGACCTAGCTCGATTCGGATACTACTTTCGTGTCCCGAACTCGGCCATTCCCTCTCCCACACTAGCAAATTGACCTCACCTCTCAGCATAAGTCAATCGCCCAAAAATATGGATGAAAACCCTCTCAGGCATTTCATCGAACACTTGGCGGGCGTGAAGGAAAACTCTAAGTTCTAGGCATAGATTGGGTATGGTTAGGCCTAGTACAAGATCAATTAGCCATCAAGAGGCTAATCACAATTCAAGCCAACACAATCTACCAACAAATCATGAAAAACGCGTGAAAACCTAAACTAACCAACAAGAACATAAACTTGAAGAACAAAACGGAATGAAATAAAACAAATCTAAACAACTAAACAACATAAATTAACAATGAAATTTAAACCATAAATCGACCAAAACCAATACAAGAGTCAAAATCAACAAAGCATAATGAACAAGAACATAAAAAACTAGAGAGATAAAAGAGAAGGAAACTTAGTCTTGAATTGATGAAGAACTTGAAATCCAAAGGTTGAATCCAATGTTACAATCTTCAATCCTAAACTAATCTCCCTTCTTAACTATAATCTAACCTAAACTAATCCTACAAAATCGCCAGAGCAAAAACCCCCAACGACCGAACGAACCCCCCCGCGAAGACGCCCGAACGAAGCTTAAATAGAAAAACCGAGGCCCGACGAACTGGGGGGTGGCACGGCCACACCGTGCCACATTGCTGGCACGGTGGCCGTCTCCCCCGGTTTTGCCCCACTTTGCCGATTTTCGTCGGTTTTCGCTGTTTTTCGTCGTTTTGTCCCATCTTCGTCCCTTTCCGCGACGCTTGTTTGATTTGGAGTTGTTTCCTACAAAAACATAAATAAAACAAGGTAAAACCCCAAAGATTAAGTTATTGTACGAGCTAAAAGTGGGTGAAAGAGGCACGTAAAATAGGTAAATTTACCGTTCAACAATAATGACCGGTTTTACCACAATGAAAGCAAACAATATTTTCAGGTAATCCAACATACTTTCTATTGACTGGGTAAGAGGTCCTTTTACGAGCAAAACCTAGTCCCTTTTTATTTTGACTGTGGTGAGTGTTTAGCCATTCAAGCGCTTTTGAGGGCTTGTTCCATAGCCTGTTTGTGGCGAGATCAGATTCCAATTTTTTTTTTTCGCCAACAGGTTCTTGTTTTCAGCAAGTAAAGACTCAACCTTTTCTTTCAACTCTAGGGATTCCTTTTCTGCATTGGCTAAAGTAACAGAGTGAGTCTCTTCTTTCAAGATCAAGGATTCCTTGAAGTTTTGGTGTAAAAAGGATATTTTCTTTTCAACCTCGAGTTTTTCACTCTTGAGGATCTCATTTTCTAGTTCTAGGTCTCGGACATCTCTTTTCAATTCTGCACAAGTATCCATCAATGAATACAACAATTCTTCAAGAGTTGCCTTATTGAGACCACCTACCTTGTTCTTGAGATCAGTAAGGCTGTTTGTTGACTCATCATATGAATTCGTGTCACTTTGTGCCATAAGAGCTACAGCACCTTCATCAGTTTCAGACTCTTCTTCATCTTCAGAGGAGTCACCCCAGGCAGCCAGCATTGCTTTCGAGAATCGTTTCCCAGAACTGTTTGCAGCTTGTTTTCTACCTTGTTTCCTGGGGTGTTCGTGCTCTTGCTCTTCTCGAAGTAAGAGTTTCACTGTGGTCTGTTTTGCCACATTTGAAACACTAATAAACTGTTCTCGGGGGGTGTTTCTAGTTTTGTTGAAATCCTTCCTTTTGTTGTTTTCTTTGACTTTCTTGAAGAATTTCTTGAACTTTCGAGTCATCATAGCCATCTCTTCTTCCTCAAGATCAGAATCATCATCTTCTTGTGCTTTTAAGGCAAGTCCTCGATCTTTCTTCATCTCCTCTTTCTGTTGAGAATTTTTTCTCAGTTCGTATGTTTGGAGATTACCAATCAACTCGTCTAGGGTGATCTTGTTCATGTCTTTGGCTTCTTGGATGGCTGTTACCTTGGCTTCCCATGATCGAGGCAAAATCCTTAGAATTTTCCTTACCAACTCTTCAGTGGTGAAGGATTTTCCCAGGGATTTTAACTCGTTTGTTATGTGAGTGAAGCGGGTATACATATCCATCACATTCTCATGTTCACCCATATCAAACAACTCTTATTGTCTCATGAGTAACTCAATGCGTGATTGTTTGACTTGACTTGTTCCTTCATGAGCTACTTGTAAAGCATTCCATATTTCTTGAGCTGACTCACATTCTGAGATGCGAGTATATTCATCGGGTCCTAGGCCAAAATAGAGAAGTTTCTTGGCCTTGGCATTCTTTTCCATTTTCTTGTAATCCTCAGCATCATATTCAGTAGGATCTTTGGGAACCTTTTTTCCATCTTCAAGAACTTTCATGGGAACAAGGGGCCCGTTCTTGATGAGCATCCATAACTCGTAATCTTCAACTTGTATATTGTTCTCCATCCTGTTCTTCCACCAACTGTAGTGTTGGCCATTGAAACAAGGTGATCGAGTGATGGATTGGCCCTCAAGTATGCCTTGTGGTGTACTCATTTTCAGAATCTCTCAAGGTGTTAACCTTTTAGAAGAGAACCTGCTCTGATACCACTTGTTGAATTCTAAGAGTACACGACCACAAGAGGGGGGGTGAATTGTGGTGTCCGATTTTCGCCTATTTACTGACAAACAGCCTTAGACCCTGATTACAGAGACTGTTTCTGAATGACGAACAGTCTTGGGCCTTGTTTGCAGTGGCTATTCCCAATTGGTTCAGAAGCGAAAATCAAGTAGATAAAAGCGGAAATAAAGCACACACGATTTTTACGTGGAAAACACCTCTAGCCCAACTGAGGTGTGAAAAACCACGATCTACCTCGTGTAGGATTTAACCACTTCACTAACGGGCTGAACACGTTACAAAAGTAATACTCCTTGTTACAACTTGTAACCCATGTAACCTTCTTCTCTAAGACAGGTTACACCACGTCCAAATCTCTCTAGATTGGACACGTCCAAAGTCCACACGACTAAGGACACACTCACTCACTTTTGATCTGAGATCAAGGATACAAAACACCTTATTGGGGTGCTTCTGACTTAAGCAGATGTAAGGTACAATGAAGTCCTAGTATGCCATTAGTTTTGAACGCTTAATTTTTGCACAATCTTGTCACGGTTTTTTCTTTTGAAATGTAGCTCCAGAAATCTCAATGTGTTTGTGAAAGAAACCGATTTTTCCCTTGTGTATCTCTGCCGAAAGGAGTGAAAAGATTTTCTTATTTAAGCAAGCAAACCCAACGGCTAACTCCTTCAAAAAAGATAGAAAAATCTTCTGATTTTAGCAGTTTAGAAGATTTCTTCAGATTTCCAACGGCTAGGAACAAAGAAGATAAGATTCTCCTAAAATATAGGGATTTGATACTCACGGGATAAAAACTGATTAGCCACTTAATATAGCCGTGTAATTTAGCCCAAAAAAGGATAAAAATCTTGGTTTCAAAATTTGAATCAATCATGGCCTAAAAATAAGGAATAAAGATTTTTCGGATTTTGAAAAAAATCTCTAGCAAAAATGGTTTTGCAATCTGCTACATATATATAATAAATAATAATCTTTTTAGGACTTAACTAATCAGCCTAGGATTTCATAAAAGGATTCTTAGAGCAGCCAGCCAACCAAAAGAAATTTTTAGGTAAAACGGATGTGGCCGCTGCAGTTTCAGGAACACCCTAGGCACCCTGTTTGCAGGGTTGTTTAGAAATGGTGTTCTGAAGCAAATCTCGAAAACCGTTTCAAGAAATGTTAGATTGAGACTTTCAAGATTGGCATATTAACAAGAATCTAAAAGATAAAACCTAAATCAAATCGAGACTTCTTGTTGTAAGAATTAGTCATCTTGTCGAGGATGGATGTGCAACTCCAAACACCTTGGTCACCTTGATTACTCGGGTGATCTTGTATCGCTGAATGTAGGAACTTGGTCTTTAAGACTTAGTCAGCTGTTGTCGAGATTTGTTGTGTGCTGATCTTTGTGTCACTGAAGCTTGGAACCTGTTCTTAAAACTTGTTCTCAACATTTAGTAGACAGAACAGGTAAGTAGGATCAATACAAACAACTGTGTAGGACCTGTTTGGAGAGCTTGTTTGGAACAACATTACTCAAGCAAGTATGCTACACTTGGATTTGTTATCATCAAAACTTTATACAGTTAGTTCAACACAAGTTCCTTGTGAGGCCCAACTTTAACAAGGAGAGGAAAGGGAGATTAGCATACCTCCAGAAGAGAAGAATCACAATGTGTTGGATGCTCAGGGAAATGGTAGCAGGACAACTAGTAAGAATGTTTACGCTTATATAATTTGAGTTAAGATAAGATAAGTTGCGTTGGCTTTGCCATTAGATATGTACCAATGACTGCAACTTCCTACTAGCGTATGTGTTTTGGTGGTGCTATGTCTTATGTTTGTAAAGGAAAACCAAATTGAGAGAGCTGGTTTTGTGGCCTTGTTTGCTGGGATCATTAAGAGTTCTAAAAGAGGGTGGAACTTGGTACTTTGTTATTTTTATGGTGGGTGTTGACAAACACTGGCAAGTTACCATAGTTGCTTGCCCTGTTCTTTCTCTAGGTACATGTTCAGGTGGCAGACTTTGTTGTTTCCAGCAAATTTTGTAGATTTTTTTAGGTTCTTTTGAACTGGTAAGATTTTATAAGGTTTTTAGTATGTGTATGTGTGGAACTCTGAGGGCAAGTGTTGGGTATCCCACATAAGTTTTGGGGGTGAAATGAAGAGTCTAAATAAATAGGCTGCATAACATATTAAACCCAATGTACTCCTACATAGATTCCTATGAGGGAAGTACAATAAATTAGCTTCAAATCCCATGGAAATATCACCTCTTTTCATTAGGCCAAGGAAATAATTCCTTCCATCTTTTGAAAAAAAATGAAATAATGCCTTAGATTAACACAATATCTTAATATTAACTTTATTCTTTTTCCTTTTTTTAGGGGGCTGGGCGAGGGGGTTTAAAGAGGATCTACCTTGAAGCCCAGACGATCAAGAAGTTGAACATTCTAGGTACCTGCAACTTAGGGCGGAGAACCTCAAGAGGTCCTTTGGGTTTTTGAGCTCCCTGTCGCTTGGAAGGCAACAAACACAGAGATAAATAGACCTGGCAGAACTGACCCGAGACCCGAAATCCGAACCGAACGACCTGAATCCATACCCGAATCGACACCCGAAATGGAATGAACTGATTTGGACCCGAACACTCGAAGTAAACCAATCCATATCGGAACGAAACCCGAATTGTAGCCTGACCCGAAATTACCCACACCCTAAATGACCCGACCCAATTCAAACCCGAACTGACCCGAACCGATGCGACCCGAAAGTGGACAACCCGAACCCGACCCGACTCAATTTTACCCGAATTAAATCCGAACCAGAATGTACCCGATCCGAATATAACCCGAACCGAAACATACTCATAAATCATAACCAGTCAACCCAAAACTATTCCTAATTGCCTAAATTCCATTGTATCAAGTATTGACTTTCCACTTCCACTCGAATACTTGCTATCATTCTCATCAAATTCCTACAAAGTACAAAATTACAATTAATATATAGAAATTAGAAATATACTTTTATCACCTTAATATCAATTCCACTCAAGTATGTGCATCCCTGTTTCAAGAAAATGATTGAATCCAATAGTTGTACAGTGCTATATATTTAGCAAAGATATTTCTGAATGTCAAATACAAAATCACCAAACCAAAAAAAAAAATAAAAAAATCATAGATTCTTCTTCAACTAACCTACATTACAGATATTTAACATTACTTAAACCAGACTTCTCGTGCCAGCATGGGAGAGAGAGTCTTACTGCTTTCATCAAATGAAAAGCTTTATTAATATGCACACAGCTTAAAAACAAGGAAGTCAAAGCAAGAATTAAAAGATCAATAACAACTTTAAACAATTGTAGATATAAAGGCAGCCAAAAATCGGCAATCCTCGAAGTATAAGCACTCCTTCTATGACATGATTTTAAGAGGGAAGAAATGAATGGCCAGCCCATAACATAATTTTTAAAATAGTAACATACCAAAGTGCAAATGATTGATGTCCCGCACTCCCTGACCTTTGCTGTGGAATGATCCGACACCAAATACTTTACATCTAATGCGAACATGTAACATACACCATTTATGGTAACCTGTTCTTAAGATCAACATAAGACCTCTCAACTATCAAACTAGCCATGTGTCTTTCTTCTGCCTTCAGGGAAAGAGATTTTGCAATGGCTTCCCATGACCAGATCTCAATGTTTCCATTTTCAGAACCTGACCATAGATCACCTAGAAAGCAACACCAAGTCAGCATAATACAAAAGGATGAACCAAGAACTGAACAAGTGCAGACATTACAATGCATACAGTACAATAGTACCTTCAATTTTGGAGAAGAGCTTATACTGAAATCAAAACTAGTTCAGCAACCTACCATGATCTTAACTATGAATAAGAAAACGTATAAAATCTATTTCATATTCTATTTGACACACAATCTTGCAAATACCACATTCAAGAGTAATAACAAACAAATCAAAAATTCACCCAAAAAAAAAGCTTTCAGACAATTCACACAGAGGATTAACTTCCTTCTACGTGGGCTTCACTAGAAATGCCCTTTTCATAGATCACCCTATCCACGAATCCATAAAACAATCTGATTCCCGTGCTTTCGACACTATGAGAGAGTCTATGCTCCCGTATGCTCATCAATTCATCATTGATTCCCAACCAAACATGTGTTTGCAATCCCATTACCATGAACACAAATTTTCAAAATCATCATTTATTAAAAACCAAATAAAACAGAGCAAATTAGCCTAACACAACCCCACTTACCATAGGATGTCATAACCATGGAGAGAACCGGGCCCCAATGAGCCTGCCATGACAAGCACTCCCTAACCCCATTCTCTCTCCTCCTCATCTGATCCATCTCCATCCTCCAACACCTAATCCTGCCATCCTTATGTCCACTCCACACAACTCCCCCTCCTTCATCCACCACCATACACGTCACCTCCGGCGTCTCCGCCGACTCCCTAAACGGCGCCGTCATCTCATCCCCAGCCCTCACATCCTCCTCTCCCTCCCCCTCCCCCTCCCCCGGCCCAGATGAGAAAATATCCTCAAACTCCCAACACCTCACCCCATTCTTACCCCCAGCGCACAACTGCTTCTCAGTGCACGAAGAACATCACGGCAAAATCACATGGTGAGAGATAGACTTGGCAAAACTGATTGGCCGGGGTCAACAACTGTATCGCCGACTCGCCGGTGACAGCAAGCAGTCCGAGGTCTCCGGCGTTGGCGTCGCACGAAACACACGAACCACAGCAGTAGACGAAACACGCGAGAACCGACCGTTGGAGTCTCTGGCATTGGAATCGCTAGCGTCAATAACTGAAGAACTGGCGTTGGAGTCGCCAGCGAAGGGAGGAGTGGTAGTCTATAGATCTGGATTGGAGAGGGAGAGGGGACAGCAAGAGGAGGAAATCAGCAGAAAAGCGATGAATTAACCCTAAAACGCTGCCCAGTCTTTACTCTTTTGATTTGAGAATTTTTTTTTTTTTTTAACAAGAGGGTTGCGGGTTACAATTATAAAATATTAGCTTTTTTTTTTTGTTTTTACGTTTTAGGCGTTGGGGGGAGAATTTGAAATTTTAAAACTCAATTACTTGAGTTTAGGAGGGAAAAAGAAAAATGACTTAAAATTTAAGAGACAACTTTTAGAAATTAAATCAAAGAAAATTTAAGAGAAAAAAATAAAATACTTAATATTTTTTAATTTTTAATTTGTTAGATATGTAATAAAAATATTCAAACCAATTAGTTGCGTTTAGGAGGGAAAAAGAAAAATGACTTAAGACTTAAGAGGGAAATTTTACAAATGAAATCAAAAACAATTTAAGAGAAAGAAAATAAAATAGTTGATAGTTTGATATTTTTAATTTGATAGATATGTAATAAAAATATAAGAGATATAATATTTGGTCAAAATATAAATTAAGAACAGACAAGCATAATTGATAAATTATTATACTTATTAGGATCTAGCAATATCATTTTACTATTTAATTCACTTAATAACTTAATGCACGTTAGGATTATAAAGTTATAATATCATTTTGTGACTACCATCATTCCTTCAAAAATACTGCATTAGTGCATTACTGATCTGCAATCTTAAATTATCTTCATAACATGTTTAAATTTTAATTCTACATAGTCATATTCAAGAATATATGTTTGCATATGATCTCATAGCAAAGTGCCTCATTTGAATTTTAGACAAGTGAATTCCGAGTCTCGAGTTTCGATAACCAACATTCACAATTATATAAATGTAATGATAATTAACACATATAGACATTTGATCTCACAAAGACAAATCAATCTTGGTCTAGGATCACTTAAAGTGTTATCAGAATAGCATTGAATTGATTATTGAAAATACTAACTTGAACCAACCTGTTTCTATTTACCAACTCAGATATGATAATTGACAAACGTCAAGTTATGAATGAACATCAGTGCCAACATAAAACTTTAATTATTTTCTTTCTTTTATTGGTAATTTTTAAATGTATATATATTTTGGTGTTGAGCCTTGCAAATGGGACAATTAATTCATGAATCATGATTGACGCTAAGTTGGTTCACTAGTTTTGTCATAACATGACCTTAATTGAGATACTTGAAACAATGAAACATCACTTAACAACCCGCAATTCTTTAGATAATTGCACGTCGGTCGTCGCATAACTGCATAAGAAATTAAGAATATAAGATATAGCGACTAGGGTCATGGATGAGTTGTACTTGAGTACTTGTAACTTACTAACATTCACAGTAAATGTAAAAGTATAGCTAAGCCCATAAAAAATTTCAATTATAAAAGTTCCTTTTAATTTTACTTAAGCTTTAAAACTTATATATATATATATATATATATATATATATATATATATATATATATATATATATATATATATATATATATATATATATATAATGTATAGTATATATATTTATATTATATATATAATATATATATACAGATATATATATATATATATATATGTATACATATATATATATATATTTACCTTTATATGTATATTATATGTATATATATATGTATATATATATATGTATATATATATATATATATATATATGTAACATATATGTAATTTATATATATATATCATATATATATATATGTGTTGTGTGTGTGTGTGTGTGTGTTGTGTAATATATATATATATATATATATAATATATATATATATTATATACACACACACACACATATATATATATGTGTGTGTGTATATATATATATATATGTGTGTATATATGTGTGTGTGTGTGTATATTACACGGATGTTTAAACGATTAGACGTTAACGTATGAGTGTATGACTTAAAAGAAGAACACGGAATAAATGGGCTTAGCTAATTAAACGGATTTTATCTTTTAAATATAATTTAATATTAGAAATGAACTCATTGAAAATATACACTGACCCGAAATTAACCCGAATTAATTTGTGCCTAACCCGATTTACACCCGACCCGACATTCACCCGAACATTGAACCGAATGCCACCCGAGCCAAATTAGACCCGACCCATACCCGATCCGAATCGGGCTACCGTACACAACCCGAAACATACTCGGCCCAAACTCCACCCGAACCGAAACCGAACCCGACCCGAACATGACTGGCCCGAAAGTGACCCAAACCTGAACTTCACCTGAACCGAACCCGAACCCGAACCTGACCCGAACATGATTGACCAGAAATTAACCCGAACCAAACAACGACCTGACCCGTACCCGACCCGATTGATCCATTTGCCAGGTCTAGAGATAGACCCATGTTAGGAAGGCTCAAGATAGAGTATAGAAACTGTCAATATGTAGCTGGGGTAGGGCTTCAATTACCTTTCCAAGTGTCCAATCAGCAGAATTCCTCTTGCCTTTGAAATTAATGGTTTCTTCTTCGGCAGAATTCATCCGTACTTTTTCTTGATAACTGCTTCCTGAATTGAAGCCAGTTTGTTTCAATGCAAAAAGTCGCCATGAATACTATAAATTGAAGGCTTATTTGGGAGTATAAATAGCCACTTATCCAGACGCTTTAGGCTTCGGACTTCATCACTTCAGAAAAGCAAATGGCTAAAGTTGAAGGGGCTAAGGAGGGTTCACAGTAACTGTGATCCTAACAATAAAGTAGCCAGTAACCAAAATGGGTTCCACTAGCTGTACATAGGAGTAGAAATTTAGACAGCATGTTGTTTGAAGGTCATGCAAGCTCATATGAGAATACTAAGTTGAAAGGCCAACATGAATAAACAAATTCCATCCACAAAGGCAGGGGATTTCATCATTCAAGGCTTACTATTGTGGACTTTGTTCTCTGGTTGTTTGTTATCATTGTTATTTCCCTTTATTTGTCTTCTGGTGTAGATAAAAAATAGTAGAGGATCTCATCATGAACAGCACAAAGAAGCGTGGGTGCAACAAACTAAAGGCACCAAAGGAACCAATATATACATCAGTGAATTAACTTTAGCCAACCAGACAATAATGAAACAAGGAAATTATCTTCCTTTATCAGTGTCCTTGCAAGGAATCCAAAGATCATGCCAATTGATTGCATTAACTTTAGGAAAATTAGAGAAGATAGAATAGAACATATTTGGAACATTATGAGGTATAGAATATACTAAATTTAGTGGTAATATGTTTATTTATCTCAAATTCGTAACTACTTTTGTGCACTTATACAATTCCTTTTATTTCTTAAAATGGACATATGTGGAGTAGGGGTCATATAAACAAAAGATGGCAAGAAATCAGACAAGCTTGGTTATTTGAGGCTACCTATAAACCAAAACGGTCAGAAACTAAGCTTGACGATACATCTTCTGTAGCACTTGTATGTCACATGCTCCCCTTTTTTCTTTCAGTTTTTTGTAATTTTGCACATATACATAAGAATTTTGTATAATTACATTGGCTGATTTTGTATAATTTTATATAGGATGAAATTCGAAAAAAATTGGATGGATTACCAGAGAGTTTTAGATCAGACAAAGCCGTCTAAGATAAGATATATGAGAAAATTGTTGGTGAAGATAAAAATGGTTATGAAAAAACTTATGGGTTAGGTGTCAAGGTGTCGCGTTCTCATGAAAAGAGAAGTGCATTGGCCATTGAAAGAGAAAAAAGAATTACGGCATGGGACGACTTGAAGAATATGATAGTAAAATTGCAAGAGACAAAAGAAAATGTTGGAAGGGCCCAGCATAAGGCAGAGAGGGCAGTTGATTGGGTCAGAAGAGTGATGGGGGACTTACTTTTTCTTAAGGTAATGCCTGAAAATCTTTTCTGCATATTATTGAAGCACTTTAATAGTGAGACATTTATACTTTAGGGAAAACACTTAATTGTATACGTATTTATATAATAAAATGTTGTCGTGAGGTCAGTCTCAACTTAGAAGAGGAGAATACAGAAGTATTGAAGACGAGGAATCTGATCGTTCTTTTTGGCAAGAGTTTGAGAAGGATTTTCCATCGTACAAGCATGGTTCACCTTCAGAGGAAGATGAATTTGCGTCGGATGATGAAGATACATGATCAAGAACCATTTAAATGATACTGATTAAGAATGATGTAAATGGTACCGGGCATTCGTTTGATACTAATTAAAAGCAGGGGACTCATACAATATTAGATACCATTTTCTTTTATTTTCTAAACATGCACAATTTCTTCCAATTTTGGTATGACAATTTATTTAGTATGGACATGATGTTGAACTCCAAATGCATTATCATTAGGAGTTATATATATTATTGGATATTATTTATTTACCTAACTACATAAATGTTTATATCCTAGTAGTTACTTGCTTATGTATTGTATAAACTGCTACCAATAGTGTATATATATCAATTTAGTATGACACCGATTGCAAAATAAGTAATTTTCAATAACTAAGTTCTATGCAACACCAATAGTAACAGGAATCATATAGGGATAAAACAAATGCCAATAGAATTTCTTAAAGTTGAAAATTGCAACACCAACAATAATCATATGTTGGTAATGGTGACACCAACACATATCTATGCACATAGATTTCTGTTCAGAATAATAATGCCATTTTGCCAATGAATTAAAATGGTTGGAATAAGCAATGCTAACAAATTTATTTTTATTTGGAATGCTAATGTCAATAAACCAAAATTGTTGGAATAAGCAATGCCAACAGAAATTTCAACATATCAATTTTTGTTGGCACTGTTCAACATTCACAACAAAATGCAATTTTCTATTGGAAATAGCTTTATCAACATAACCAATCCCAATAGTACAACCAGCAAAAATATTTTTGTTGGCATAGCCATTTCCAACAGTAAATTGACCCTTTGCCAACAAATCAACCATGTTAGCACAAGTCGCATTTTTTGTAGTGATTAGCAACATCTGGGGGCAATGCAAAGTAGACAAGGAATATTCGTAAATGCTATTATTATTTTATTTATTAATACACACTGTATAACAACCATAACTCTCAATAATATGGATCCTGCCTAGGGAGATCCAAACGAATATCAATGTTGGATATCCATGGGTTAAGTTAGCCTTCTCTACCTAATCGCCATTCCTAACTTGACGACTTCTACATCATTAGCTTGAGGTTCTCCTACAGATCCAAGATTATGTTAAGAATTTTGGATCGAATGGGATGTAATAAAACAATCATGACATGAAGCAAGATGATAAAATCAATCAAGTCACATCACAAGACACCGGATTGACATGGAAAACCCAAATCAAGAAAAACCATGAGTGACGATGAGTTAATAAATCGACTATATAGATAGAATAGTACCAAAGTGATCTCAAGGTGACTTGCCCAAAAAATGATCAACAAAGAAGATTACAATCCCACTCAATTCACTCTCTCATAAATCTAAGAAAAATAGTGGATAAATTATGATGGATGATTTTATAGGGAACAAAATATCGAAATGACTAGCACTTGAAACCTCTTGACGCTCTCACAAAAGTACCCCATTAAAATAGCAGAAACCGTCCTTGAAATAAGGCAGCCTAACAAAGCCATCAAGGCACAGTCTGCGGCCTAGACCACAAACCCTCTGTGGAGATCTCTGCCTGAAATGCCCAAAACTTCGCAAGTAAAAACTGGGCATGATGGTAGTGATCAAGACGGGCCTAACTTTTGGGCTAGTCAAATGGCAACCACATGACAAAGCTATTGTGAAGTAAAGCCACATGAATGAATAAATGGCAAGGCTGCATATAATGACTTCCAAAAAAAAAAAAAAAAAAACACATGACAGACATTTGTGAAGTTTAAGCCAGACCATTTTCACACCTAACGATCTCCATCTTGGAACAACATTTTTCAACATCCGAAAACCGCTAGAGAACCTTGAAAGGTAGATCCTTTAGGGGCGGAGCCCCAAGAGGCAATCATATGCTATGAGCACCGACTTAATTCAAAGCAATATTGAACCTAGCAATAGGAAGTGGTTTGATAAGCATGTCTGCGGGATTATCCAAAGTATGAATTCTCTTCACTACGATATCCCTTATAGCAATAGTATCTCGAATAAAGTGATACTTGACACTGATTTGTTTGGTCTTGGAATGATAAGCATCATTCTTAGTAAGATAAATTACACTCTGGTTATTAGAAAAAACACCAATGGTATTTTATGCAACACTATGCTCAACAATAAGACCTTGCAACTAAGTAGCTTCTGTAACACTTTTAGTTATAGCTACATATTTGGCCATAGTAGTAGATAAGGTGGCAATCGACTGTAAGAATGCCTTCCAAGAAATAGCTCCTGCACATAAAGTAAAAATGTAACCAGAAATAGAATGTTGATGATCAAGATCACCAGCATAATCAAAGTCAAGATGCCCAACAACATCAAAAGTTGTGGACTTGAATCTACTAAATACCAAAACCTTATCAAGATAACCCTTCACATAGTGAAGAACCCATTTCATGGCATCCCAATTATCCTTGCCAAGATTATGAATAAAAGTGGCTCACAACACTAACTACATAAGACAAACCAGGTCTAATGCAAACCATAACATACATGAGACTACCAACCACACTAGAATAAGGAATATGAGATATTTTCTCAATTTCCTTCTCAGATTTTGGACAAGACTCAGATGATTGCTTGATGAGTAGTTAAAGGAGTGGACATCGATTTACAATTATTCATATTGAACCTATCAAGAACTTTTTTAAGATACTTCCTTAGATAGGTGGAGCTTGCTGGCATTGCGATCCTTATGAATCTTCATGCCAAGGATCTTCTCAGTTGTGCCAAGGTCCTTCATTTCAAACTCGTCACTAAGTGGAGATTTGAACTTGTTGATCAAGCACTTATCCTTAGAAGCAATGAGCATATCATTAACATATAGTAGTACTTAAATGAAGGAAGCATCAAATTGCTGAAAATACACACAATTATCTAATGACAACATGTATAGCCTTGTCCAATCACAAAAAACATCAAACCTTTTATACCATCATTATGGCACTTGTTTAAGGCCATATAAAGGCTTTAATCGGCACACATGATGTTTGTTTCCAGGAACATAAAATCCCTCTGGTTGCTTCATAGAAATCTCTTCCTCCAATTCACTATAGAAGAATGCAGTTTTGACATCTAGTTGCTCTAACTCTAAATTAAATAAAGCAACGAAAGAAAGTAGCACTTTGATGGAGGTATAATAAACAATAAGAGAAAACACTTCATTAAAGTTAACATCTTCCTTCTAGTTGCAATCATGAACAAGTAAACATGCTTTTCACTTTCTTCAACCCTAGGTATACCTTTCTTGTGCTTGTAGGTCCATTTAGATGTCAAAGCACAGTGGCTTTTTGGTAGCTCACATAGATTTCAAGTCCCATTTTTGTGAAAACTCTCCATTTCTTCTTACATTGCCAAGAGCCAATTAGAGGAGTTACGATAGGAGATAGCTTCAGAAGAAGTGGAAGGTTCAACACTTTCAGGAGTCTCCTATGCAATTGCTAGAGCATATGCAATCAACCCACTCTCATCATTGGACTCTTGACAAGCATGTTTTCTAATTACTCTTCATGGTCTATCACGAGCTATAAGATAAGTATCCTTCACTAGAGGCTCATTGGGACTTGAGGTGTTGGAGTTGCACTCATAAAATAGACCTCATTGCTGGAATGAGGTAATGTGCATGAAGTAGCTCCACTTTGAGGAACATTAGTGTGAACCTCTAACTCCAACTTCTCATTGGCAACTTGTTGATCATATATATTAGTAAAAGAAACAGTAAACTCTTTCCCTGGAGAAAACATAGTAATTTTGTTAAAAGTAATATCTTGACTTTGAATGACCTTTTTAGAACTAGGACAGTACAAATGGTATCCCTTGGACTCGGATGCGTAACCAACAAACATGCATTTGACAGCCCTAAGGGCTAGCTTCTCATCGTTAGCATAAGTATAAGCAGGACATTTAAATATTCTCAAAATGAAATAGTGGATTAGCTAACCAAACTTCTTCGGGGATTTTGAAGTGAATAAAGGAATGTGGAGAGTGGTTTATAAGATAACAAGCTGTAGA
The DNA here is from genome assembly GCA_029747015.1 of Carnegiea gigantea. Taxonomy (NCBI): domain Eukaryota; kingdom Viridiplantae; phylum Streptophyta; class Magnoliopsida; order Caryophyllales; family Cactaceae; genus Carnegiea; species Carnegiea gigantea. The sequence continues at coordinate 299,177 of JAKOGI010000708.1, forward strand.
AATGCCCTCAGCAGAAAAGTCACTGCAATGTCATGAGCCAGCATTGGAGAACACACAATGAGCTCTCTCTAGAAAAGTCTGATTGATGCATTCTATGAACTCATTTTGTTGGGCATTTCCAGCGGGAGTCTTGTGTCTAATAATGCCATGAACGACATAGAATTCATTAAGCTTTTTGATCGTCCTTCTAGTCTGGTTCTCAACAACAGCATTAAACTTCTTCAACATAGGAAGTGCTTCAATTTTGTGCCTCAAAAAATAGACCTAGACTTTTGGAGAGAAATCATCCACAAATGTCAACATGTAATGTTTTCCTTCAAAAGAAGGAACTTTATAGGGGCCCCACTAATTGTAATGTATATAATGTATAGGATACCCTTAGTGTGATGTTTTGCAGTATGAAAATGGACTTTTGTTTGGTTGCTAAAGACACAATGATTGCAAAAGTCAAGTTTACCCATACATTTGATGCCAAGAAGACCTTTTTTGCTTAAGATGGTCATACCTTTCTCACTTATGTGATCCAAGCGAGTATGCCACAAACAAAAGAGATCAAAATCAGATGAGATAATGGAGACAATAAAAAAGCCTATCACAATAGAGCCTTGAGAAATATGGAGACTTCCACGTCTCATACCTTTCATAAGAACCAGTGCACCCCTAAAAATCTTCAGAACTCCACCGTCAACTGAATACCTACACCCATTAGACTCAAGAGTGTCAAGTGAAATAAGATTGAGCTTCAAATAAGGAATATGGCAGAAATTAGACAAGGTCCTCACAATACCACCATAGGTGTTGATTTAAATAGTGTCAATTCCAACTACATTACTTTGAATATCATTGCCCTCGAGAATTATACCACAGTCTACTGAGTCATATGTTGAAAACCTATCCTTACGAGGATACATATGATAGGTGTAGCTAAAATCTGATACCTAGTTCCTAACACACGTTTTATTGCTGGTGGTAACAAAGTAATACATCACCATCTGACTCAGAATCACCAACAAAAGTTTCAGTAGATTTTTAAGGTTTTTTGTTCTTCTTTATCTCTCTTTCTTATTTTCAATTTATAACAATCAACAACTAGGTGTCCTGGCTTTCTACAATACTTACAGAACTGATAGGATTTACATCCTCTAGAATTCGATCGGGAGTTTCTTCTATTAGTGTCTTCTTTTTTCAAAGGATCTACTTCTTGCGGACAAACCCTAGACTTTGTCATTTGAAGGCACTTCAAGATCAACTTTCTCTTTGCATATTAGATTAGCCTTAATTTCTTCAAAAGATAATGTGCCATTGTTACTAATAATAAGATGATTTTACATGAGACTACCTTCGGCCATAGAGAACATGTACAAGCGTTCTTTGAGATGGATTTTATTAGCAAGACTCTTAGTCATATATAATGTCTCCAATAGAAGGCAAAGATCTACCATAGTGGTTTCTTCAAGGACTTCACGAAGGACATGAGGCGCCAAGCATAATTGAATAATTGAAAATCCCTTCTTATCAAACTCCTCCATTTGTTAATCAGTTATGGAAGTAGGCTTCTTGGTTTTCACAACAAGGGTTTTCTTCATTCCATTCTGAGTGAGAACAACCATCATTTAGATCTTCCATATATCAAAACTCACCTTACCATCAAAATTGGTAATATCAAACTTCATGATGGTTTTCACACTTGATTTGGGCTCTGATACCACTTGTTAGAAATTTTAAGATCGAGTTGGATGAGATAAAATAATCATAAAATGAAACAAGATAACAAAATCAATCAGATCGCACCATAAGACACCAAATTTACATGGAGAATCAAAATTGAGAAAAACCATAGGGTGGCGATGAGTGAATAAATCCATTGCAGCGATGGGAAAGTATAAAAGTGATCTCAAAGCAATATGCCCAAACTGATATCACCAAAGGAGATTATAATCTCACTCAATTCACTCTTACAAATGTAAGAAAAATGTTGGATACATTATGGTGGACGATTTTATGGAAATGAAAATCCGAAATGCCCAACACTTGAAGTCTGTTGACACTCTAACAAATTACCCAGTTAAAACAGCAGAAATCATCTTCAAGATGAGGCAGCTCAATAGACACATCAAGCCACGGTCTGTGGCCCAAACGGTTGAGATCTGCCTAAAATGCCCAAAATTTCTCAAGCAGAAATGTGGACATGATGAACAACCATCAAACCAGATTTGTCATGAAATTAACATAAAATATTTGACTCTTCGGAAGGACACATTGGAAAGAGGCTTGGTGTCCTCTTAACTGAGTTTCCTCTTTGTTGATGTGAGTGATGCTTTGCCCCACAAGACAAAAATCGAAAAAGGATTCTTCTTGATGATAGTGACCAAGATAGGCCTAACTTTTGGATCAATCAAATAGAAACCAAATGACAAAGCTATTATAAAGTAAAGCCATGTGAATGATAAATGGCAAGACTATGTATAATGACTTTGGCCCAATCAAAAAAAGAAAAAAAGAAAGAAACAACCACATGATAGACATATGTGAAATTTTGGCCACATTTTCATATCCAACACATTATATGTGTTTGGACAACCGCATTTGGCTTGTTAATTATGTCCCAACTAAAATAAGCTTCTTATTCACCTCAATTTTAAGATGAATTTGTTTCTTCTGCCAATCATTTTCGACACATGTCTAATAAAACCTTGTTATTAGTGATTGTCCACCATTTTTTCCTTCGTTTTTTAGGGGCGAATAAATGGCAAAATACTTAGGACAAGCGTCATCATTCTTTGCATTCTGAAAAAACCACTTCAAATCGCTAGTAAGATTTATAAGTTTATACAAGATACTATTCCCATAACCCCACTCTATGCTTGCTATCTTTATATCTTGTTGCCAACTCAAACATAATGTCCTACCACATTAGAGCATTTGACACAATAAATTGAGCCTAAAAAAAAGCAGTTAATCAAAATGAGGACAAGAACTAGTCCATGAATTTAAATCAAACACAAAGCTACCAAATTCATGGAAAATTAGTATGCTTTCCTCATGTGATACATGAGATAGTTTTTAAGTTTTTATCTATAGTAAACGCATATAAAAAAATAATGAACCTTATAATATTTCATATGATGTGCACAAAATTTTTAATTAACTATGTATTAAAATATATTATAAGTAACTTAGTTGAATATGCACACGTCATATATTAATGAATTTAATGCATGATTCCTTGTATATTTTTAGAATTTGTAGTTTGATAATAAGATATGACACAAAAGTATCACAAGTTTTTGCAAGTCCAGAAAACTTTCACATGAATATATCTTAAAGGGAAGATAATCTTACCACTCAAAATTTATTAATATTGACTTGGATTCTTATATTCTGAAAACTGAAAGCAACTTGGTAACCTTCTTACCACCATTAATTATTAATATTGGGTTGGGCTCTTGTGCTTCGAAATTTGAACACAATTTGGTACCTTGTGATGGTAATCTGTTTGTGGCATTATGCTACATATATATGATTTATAACTATGATCATCTTGTATCAAAGATCTCTAATATTTCATATTTCATATTTATATTTATATTTATTTTTTGAAAAAGATAGATTAAAAATCGAAGCAGTTATTTTATTATAATAAAATCAATTACTTTTGGAAATGTTGGTAGTGGTAATAATAATGTAATATAATATAATATAATATAATATAATAATTTGTTATAATTTTATGATAAGAATCTTTAGGTGCTACTCTTTTTAATATTGGTAGTGAGACGACGACAATAACACCATCTCTCAGTGTGGGTGCCACTTTCGCGGAATATTGGCAGTGAGAGTTTAATATAATATGTTATTATGATATTTAGAATACAATGTATACAGGCATCATTTCAATTATGTAAATATCTTCCACATTCACATGCACCCAAAAGAGAAAAAATCCCCCAAATTCACAATAAATTAAGATCATATTGGCATTCCCTCAATATGATATGAATATCTTTAAAATGTCTGAATATATTTTACATGAGTACATACTCGAACAATATAATGTGAAATATTATTATACCCTCAATAAACATCTTTATTGCAGTAATTGTTTAAGTGGTTGATTTATTAAGGTAATATACTGCTAGAATCTTTCTAATATAATGCAGAATTCTTCTTGATAAAAAATTACAATACATGATTTTTGGTATATTGCATTATTAAAATATAATGAATGATATTGAAATATCTTCTGACAATAATGATGAATTTTTTTTAAAAAAGTAAATTATATAATAGTGAGATATGTCAACAATTATGAGGTTCTGTTTTGTTTTCTCATACCCATCTGATACATAGAAAAATTTTGAGTTTTTCTAATTCTAATAAATATGTGTAAAAAGCACAGTAAGTTATATTCTTAATTCATATAATTTATAGAAAATTTATTTGGAGCTACGTTAAAATAAGTACAATAGCTTTTTTAAAGTTAAGTGGAAAGCCTCACTCCCAGAATTATTTGTTAATGGAACAAGGGAAGAAAAATTAATTTATAATATCTTAAACTAATTATAAATTTGCCATTGCCTTTTTCAAAGTTGACTTAGTACAATAGTTTTACGATTCACAAACTATTTATTATTCATGTAATAAATTATTTGCGGCAAGATCACCAGGGTAAAATAATAATAATAACAACAACAACAACAACAACAACAACAACAACAACAACAACAACGACGACGACAACAACAGCAGCAACAAAAACAATAACAAGAATAGTAAAAATCATGATAACAACAACAACAATAACTATAATTGTAATGCCCTGAAGATTCTATTACATTTTTATCACTAATATTTAGCCCATTTTATGCAGTGGAAATAACCTAGTGGACATCACTATTGTATTTCACAATGAAGTATAAGGCAAAAGGTGATACCCTCCCATAAACTCACCTTAGTCTTTCACTTTACAATTAGTATATTATGAATAATTCTGTTTTTCTTCTCGAAAGCCCAACCCATCTCAAACAATCTTCTATTAACTTAACAAAACGACTTAAAGCATGAACTGCTCAAATAAAACATTCAATCACAACATGATGTTCCATATTGAGAAAATTATAAAATCGCAAGTTGCAATTCACATTTTACACATAAGATCCCCTTGGCATACAACGTCAAATAACAATTCATAGACATTCAAAATCATTTCAAAAGAGCAATCAAGGGAAACTAGGACATAGACATTACCTCAATTGAAGTGTATGTGCTAGCTTCAGCTCAAACTGGAGTATTTGGCTTGAATAATACAGTTAAAGCGTCACAACATGGACTAACCCAAGTGACTTCTTACACCCAAAACAATTTCTTTTCAACCTAAAAGTCAACCATGTCACTAGGACTGCTTGAGTAGGACCAACACCCCTAGATCTGATATTTATGAACTCATGCCACTTTTAAAAACTCAAATACCTAAGAAAAACAATTAATGCGACTTAAACCTATTAAGGTTTTAGGGCTGTTTCAGGTGAGGATTCTTCCCTAATTTGTAGAAGCCATATCTTCACCTACAAACCTCATATGGAGGTGCTTAAGCACTATCGAGAAATATGTTTTTGTACTACAATTTTTGTTTTAAGCACATTCCCAAAAATCCACAAAAACTGCCTTAAAACTTCACTTCTTTCACCCAGTCTATTTCAACCCAGAGTTGAACAGTCTCGGGATAATATTTATTTCTTCCTCGTTTTAAGCCCAAAATTCATGATTCAAAATTCCTATGAAAATGGACTTATATTTACAAATGCATGAAGTGTTTCCCAATTTTTAAGATTGCACATAAAAGCATTCTAATTGGTAAAGTTGGTGCATTGCAGGGGTAGTTTCTCTACTAACTAACTCTAGATCTCATGCATGAAATCACGTCTTTCATAAAACCAACCTCATGCAAATTGATCTAAACTACTCTTAATCTTCAATAGCTACTATAAAATCAATAAAACCTATCCAAGGCCACTTTCAAGAGCGGTTTTGAAGAGAAAGTTTTCTGTTTAGCTTGAATATAAGAGCGAGAGGTGAGATGCCTGTTTATATGCTTTCAAACCACCCAAAAATTTGAGAATCATATTTCAACATGAAAAAGAAGTTGCTTAGAGTCTACAAACTGAGTGAATTTGCTAAAAAAAAAAAATCAATTCTTTAAGAGCATAAAGATTTTAAACTCAAACAACCTAAAAAAACTGAACTTTCTCACCTGAAAATCATGGAGGAAGGAGGCTTGTTGGCATTGGTGGGCGGCACGGTGGGTGGTGGCGGTGGCTGGTTACGGCTGTTGGCGGTGGTGGTGGTTGCGAAAGGGGAGAGGGATAGGGGGTGTTAGGGTTGTGAGGAGAGAGAGAGAAGTAAGATGAGAGTTGATAGGGGGCTTTTCAAGTAAAGATAACAGCTTCATTTTTTTTTTTTTAATGGGGTACAACCATGGCTGCATGCTCAAAGAGAGGGGGGAAAAAGCATGTAGCTAGGGTCTTGAAATATTTGAATATTAGGAGACTTTTAATATCTTAGCCACAAAATACCTCCCAGTTAAAAACTTTAAGATTTGAACTTTTGAGATAGAACTCTAAATAATAAAATCTGAATTTCTCAAATAAAGTTTATATTTCAAAAATCAAAAATTTATGTTTTATGATTTATTAATTTTAAATTTAAATTTGAATTAATAATGGAGTCTTGGATTAGGTCCAAAATGAAAAATGGGCTTAGCCTGAAATTCTAACGAAATGAATGATCGCTCTAACATTGCCTATGAGCTTTGTTAGGGAAAGTTTTAATATTTATAAACCCCAAGTGCAAGATGCATCATTGAGTACTCAAGGTGTCATCCGCAGGGAGTTGTGTTTTCAAGTACCAGAACTAATTAAAGCTTCTTAAGCTAGGAAAAACAGTAGGGATAGAAAATAGAACTAAACTACTAAGACAAAAATAAAAACTTCGATTAAGATTAAACCTGAGATAAATCGACTAATTAAGTCAAACCTTACCCTTCCTAAGTTATGCTAGTATTCAGAGATAATTGGTTGCATCATTAAAGACCATACAAGCCCTCTCTTAAGGGTCATGAGCTAGTCTAATTATTCTAACATCTTATTTTCATGGGATTAGCGCAATTAAACTATAAGATTGATAACCCTTGACCTGGCTCACGACCGAGACAATTCTCAGGTCCGAATCCCAACTATTCTGTCTGCCCACACCAGACAATCAACTTCACCTCTTAGCATAAGTCGAATGCCCCAAAATATGGACGAAAGCTCTTTCAAGTATTTCATCGAACACTTGGTGGGCATGAAAGAAAACTCTAAATTCAAACATAAATAAGGTAGGTCAAGGCCTAAACAAGAATCAATCGCCCATCTCATGAACAAATCACAACCAAATATCAAGGCTTTAATTCATAAACAAACATTGAAACTAAAGCAAAACAATAATCTATTGAACTAGCAAACAAACTCAAAAACACAAAATTAAAGAGAGAGAGAGAAAATAAGAACTTAGCATTAAATGTTGAAATCGATATGTCTTCTACAAATTATACACAAAACTAACCTAATCTAATCTCCCTAAAAGGAGTTTTTATTGGCTAAACCTAAGTTAAGAACTCTCAAAAAGTCGCCGAAGGAGAGCCCCAGGGGGTACGAACAAAAATGCCCGAAGGGGCTTTAAATAGGAAATCGAGCGAGCAAGCGAACGGGAGGGGTGGCACGGCCATCCCGCGTTGGGCTGGCACGGCCACACCATGCCAATTTTTTAGCATGGTGGCACGGCTATCTTGTCGTCTTTTCTTGCCGTCTTTTGCTTTTCTTGTCCGTCTTTGCTCCTTTTCCCGACGTTTGCTCGATTGAAGTTTATTACCTATAAATGCAAATAAAACAAGTAAAAATCCTAAAAATTATATTATTATATTATTATATGAGCTAAAATTAGGTAACAGGGGCACATAAAATACGGCAAATTATCACCTATCAAATACCCCCACACCTATCTTTTGCTCGTCCTCGAGCAAAACAATTGAGAAACTAACCTAAGAACCTAACTCACTTTCGTAGAAATTATGATTGCATTTAGCGTATGCAACATGCCTTTTAAACCCCTTGGTTCTCCCAAGTGGACGTGTGAGGTTTCGAGAGGGTTTGTAGAAGATATACTTACAAAATCTTAAAAAAGAAAAATAAAAAGGAAAAGAGAAACTGAAACTTGGAAAGCAGTTTGGATGTACAAACAAAGCGCAAATATATACAAGGGAGAACTTTATACATATTCTAACTAAGCAAAGCACCCATGCAACAAGGATATCAACTTGCATATAAACAGAATATACATATCAAAACTCTCTGTCCCACCCAATGACATCAAAGCACCAACTTATTACTCTACTATACATCAAAACTTGGAATCCATCCCAGTACTTAGTGTGCTAGTGCATCATTATCCTAGGACTTAGGCTTACCAGAATCAAACTCAAATCCCACTTGACTAACACAAACTATGTTATTGGCTTATTAACACAGAAAGCAAGCATTTCCAATAGTAGTATTGCCTCAAAGGATAACACCCAGTAGTAGTATTGCCTCAAAGGATAATGCCCAATTGCGCATGCCTCAAAGGGATACTTGTCATTCCAAATTTTATTTTTTTCTTCTTCCCTATTGTTTTTTTAAAAGCAAACAAAAACCAAAGTAACCATGTACAAGACAAGCGGGAGAGCCAATTATAAAAGAGTAAGATCCTAAGATAATGATGATGGTATAAATAAGGATTGAATTACACCGATAATGAACAATTGTGGTTAGAGTTAGGGCTTAGAATAACACAATGGGAATGAAGATCTATCATGCACATCCTGCGTATATACAAGCTAATAGTCAAAATACAAGGGATTTAAGCTGATCAGAATAGCACGAAGCTTCCCCAAAGCCAATTAAAAAAAAACTATACAAAAACCCAAAAATTTGATGAAAATATGCACAAAAAGGTATATGACTTCCCGCCCCCACACCTAAATGTCACAATGTCCTCATTAAGAGTCGAGGAGTTACTATCACCACAAAAAACACACAAAAACAAAGAAGACAAAATCATACACACAAGACACACAAAAGAAAACACACAAAAAGAAAACAAAGCAAAAAGGTGATCATAGCCATCAGTTGGCGCAACAACATCCCGAATTTCACCTCAAAGTTGATCACCAACAAAAACACAATCCTAATATCCACAACTAAACACAACCTAATATCCACAACTAAATAAAAAGAAAAGAAAGAAAAGAAAAGAAGAGAAAAGAGAAGGTTTAGAATGATCACACCATGTTAGGTATTGTGTGCACCTAAACTATGCCTCGCTAAGAAGGTGCTCTGGGAGGCTGGAGGAGCATCAGCCACTCCTCTTAGTCTCTCAAGACTTGAGTTTGAAACTCAGACACGGTCAAAGCTCGCAGGAGCTTATCAAACGCCTGAGCATATAACTCAAATGGATGTAAGTAAGAGCACCAATACATGAATCCAAAAATTATGGTGGGAGCTCTCCTAAACTTATCAAATGCCTTAGAAAAATCGGTAGAATAGTCAAAGGCAATAATTAACAAGATTTTTCTAGGTAAATGCTCTAGGTATAGATTGTAAGGATAAAGGGAGGGGTTATACCCTCTAAAGGTATTTAGAGTCTCAGAATAGTCGACCTTATTCCCCTCAAGCACAATATGAGAATCAACAAGTGGCCAATCGTGACACTCAGGGGAATAGGAGGGTAGTGAAACATGAAAAATGTTAAGGGGATCGAGGGACATATGCTCATCATGATCAAGACTAGGTAAAACTGTAAACACAGCATCCACACTAGGCCTCCCAACAAGAGTCTCATTAGGATCATGCTCCTCAATAGCTACATTGTCTGACCCACAATAGGAATCATCCTCACCAACACTGACATCAATACTAAATATCTCACCCACCCCAAATCCCATCGACTGAGTTAAAGGGTAAGGTAAATCAGGGAAGGTCATGATAAATGCAGTGTTATCCCTAAGGGTGTTAGGTAAGGATGGAGTAACAGGGGGCAAAGTGGTCGAGGGAGGATCAAATACTTCCTTTAGTCCGGACTCTAGAGCAGGAAAAGACTCACCATCATTACACAAGTTAACATTAGCTTTAGGGGAACGAAACCTAGGGTCAGTCTCACATGATAGGTCATGCTCACGCATAAAATTAGTAAGCTTAAGCTGTTGCTCATTCATTGTCTCAATCATGCTGGAAGGTCTCGCAAAACCATCAGCAAAAATATCACAAGGATAAGAATTACTGTTATAGCCTGAACAATTGCAAATTTCGCACATAAGAAGAGCATAATTAGGGATACAGAGGGATGGGGAGAAAGAATTAGTACAACCAGCCTCAAATTCATAAGTATCCCCAGCTAACCAATCGAGCAAATCCCATGCTTCATCAACATTTTTAGCATAAAATTTTCAATGCTTTAAAAGAGCATGAGTCTCATAATTCACGCCCTCATTGGCTATACTTAAAATTTCCCACTTATCTAAGCAATAACCATAGTGAGCAAGAAAAGCATGTCATCTATCATAATATCTCCAAAATAATTCATGCTCATGCTGAGCAAAGTGGAAAACAGGCATTTTTTTTTTTTAAATAATTTTTTTTCAAATAGCGGCCTAGTCTGGGATACTTAAGTAAGCTCCTATATTGTAAAAACACCAACTCCCCGGCAACGGTGCCAAAAACTTGTTAGGAAAAGTTTTAATATTTATAACCCCTAAGTGCAAGGTGCATCGTTGAGTATTTGAGGTATCGTCTGCAGGAAGTTATGTTTCCAAGTACTAGAACTAACTAAAACTTCTCAAGTTGGGCAAAACAGTAGGGATAGAAAATAGAACTAAACTACTAAGGCAAAAATAAAGACTTCGATCATGATTAAATCTGAGATAAATCGACTAATCAAGTCAAACCTTAACCTTCCCAAGTCATGCTAGTATTTAGATATGATCGGTTGTATCATTAAAGACCTCCCAAGCCCTTTCAAGGGTCTTGAGTTACTCTAATTGTTTTAACCTCCTATTTTTATGGGATTAGCACAATTAAACTACAAGATTGATAACCCTTGACTTACCTAGCGATTGAGATTATTCTCATGTCTAAATCCCATCTATTCTGTCTACCCACACTAAACAATCAACTGCACCTATTAGTATAAGTCGAATGCCCTAAAACACGGATGAAAGCTCTTTCAAGTATTTCATCAAATACTTGGCGGGCATGAAAGAAAACTCTAAATTCAAACATAAACAAGGTAGGTCAAGGTCTAAGTAAGAATCAATCGCCCATCTCAAGAACAAATCACAACCAAAGATCAAGGCTTTAATTCATAAACAAACATTGAAACCAAAGCAAAACAATAATCTATTGAACTAGCAAACAAACTCAAAACTACAAAATTAAAGAGAGAGAGAAAAGAAGAACTTAGCATTAAATCTTGAAATCGATCCGTCTTCTACAAATTATACACGAAACTAACCTCATCTAATCCCCCTAAAAGGATTTTTATTGGCTAAACCTAAGTTAAAAACTCCCAAAAAGTCGCCGAAGGAGAGCCTCCAGGGGGATCTGAACAAAAATGCCTGAAGGAGCTTTAAATAGGAAATCAAGCGAGTGAGTGAACGGGAGGGGTGGCATGGCCATGCCAGGTTGCACAGCCACCCCGTGCTGGGGTGGCACGGCCACATCGTGCCAATTTTTTGGCACGGTGGATGGCCACCCCGTCGTCCTTTGTTGCCGTTTTTTGCTTTTTTTGTCCGTCTTCGCTCCTTTTCGCGACGTTTGCTCGATTGAAGTTTATTACTTACAAAAGCAAATAAAACAAGTAAAAATCCTAAAGATTATATTATTATACGAGCTAAAATTAGGTAATCGAGGCACGTAAAATATAAGAAATTATCGACTAACAAGCTTAAGCGACTAAGAATCATCTTAACCATTCTTTGAGGATTATGAATATGAATTTTTGAGATTTTAAATTATACCCCCTAAAAAAAAGTTTTGTCCTCGAAATTCCATGAACAACTCAATTAAAAAGCATCTAAATTCCTGGGGTTTTACATCTCACCCCTCTTAAAAGAAGTTTTATCCTCAATATTTACTCATACCTGGTCCATGAATAGACTAGGGTACTCAGATAACATTCTTTCTTCCGATTCCCATATTTCCCCGGCTGTGGTGTGGTTAGCCCAGTGGAGTTTCACAAGTGGAACTGCTTTGTTGCAGAGCTGCTTTTCTCGCCAGTCCAAAATCTCGATCGGTTGCTCCTCATAAATTAAGTCCTCTCAAAGTTATGGGTGTTCGAGTTCAATCACGTGAGTCAGGTCAAGAATGTACTTATGTAGTTGGGACACGTGAAACACATTATGAACTCTAGAAAGTTCATCTGGTAGTTGTAGCCAATATACTACTCGTCCAACGCGCTCCATGATTGAGAAAAGGACCGATATACCTCCGGGTGAGCTTGCCCGATTGACTAAATCGCATGATACCATTGGTAGGAGAGACTCGTAAGATGGCTTGGCCTCCAACCTCGAACTCCAAGGGTTTTTAGTGCTTATCTGCATAGCTCTTCTGGTAACTTTGAGCTACCTTTGTCTCTTCTTGGATCACTCGTATCTTCTGTGTGGTCGACTCAATAAGTTCATGCCTAATAGTGAGTGTCTCATTGATCTCCTACTAGCATAAGGGAGTTCTGCACCTCCTATCATACCGAGCATCAAATGTAGATATTCTTATGCGAGAGTGGTAGCTGTTATTGTATGAGAACTTGATCAGTGTTAGTTGCTCATGCTATGCCTTCTTTAATTCAAAGCATGCGCTCAAGATATGCTCTCCCACAGCTGCATTGTTCACCTAGTCTGCCCTTTAGTCATTGTGTTAATGCACCAACAAAGTTCATCCTACTTCGGAAAATCTCTCGGAGTATTCGCTAAACATAATGTCCCATATCTCACATGAGCATCCGAAAGCATCGAACTGGGTGACTGACATTGCATAATCAGTTAATGTTCATTAAGTAGACACAAGAAAACAGACCAAAGGCTCAGTTGTAGCAAGCGAAGCTAGGTTTTAGTTGATGGATGATTCCGTAATTTGTAACCTTCTTAGTTGATGTACCTTTAGCAGTACATGATCTTCTACTCTGGTTCCCCTTTACTAGTCACATGAGTGTTCTCACTATATAAACCCTAATAGTAGGTGGAAAACTTCATCCTGCACCTATAGTTCACCAAAATGTAATCAATAAGCTGTTTAACTCACCAAGCAACATATCTCAAGCACCATTAGTTAATTATGAAACCTTAAACCTTAGACAACTCATATATATATATATATATAATTATATATATATATATATATATATATATATATATATATGTATATGTATATGTATATATACGTATGTATGTATATATATATATGTATATGTATATATATATAATATATATATATATATATATATATATATATACTATATATATATATATAATATATATATAATATATATATATATATATATATACACACACATATATATATCTATATATATATATATATATATATATATATTATATATATATATATATCCTTGGAGTCATATGCAATACAGTAAGCTTCCTTTCTTATCCTAATTGTAATTTTTTTCTAAACATTCCTTAAGTAGTCACACAGTTGTCTCCTAAGAGTCAAGCTAGCCAATCCAAGCTAAATTAAAGTCATGATACCCAAAAATATAATTCTGTTTGATAAATGAACTTTAAAATTGTTGCCACAATAACGTATATCTCAATATATCTCTATAATTTTCATTTACTCCTGCACAAGTAGATGCTCCTCCCTAGTCTTGTTTGGGCATAACAAGAGCAGAGTAAGGAAGGGTAAGGAGGAGTCACTCTTACTCTCCCTTACTCTCATTTCCCTCCATTTCCTTACTCTCCAATTTGGGGTGTAAGGAGTAAGTGAGGAGTAAGGAGGGTTATTTTGCTTATTTGCCCCTATAAATCTAACTATAATATATTTTAATTTATTTTTATAACAACAAATGTATGAATTCATTTATTTTTTACGTACCTATTCTTTCAAATAAGGATGAGTGCTTATTACCTTTAAACTCTCAAACAAGCGTAGGCCCATTGATTTTGATCAAAGGCTTCTAATATGACCTGCTCTCACGTGGTACTTGATGAGCCTTTTTCCCTGTCAATTTCCCTGCCCCTTTCTTCTCTCTTTTCTCTCCCCTTGCTTTCATTACTGCTTCGTTCAGTATTCAAGGTTTCTTTCAATGTCTTCGTGAACTAACAAGGAGATGTAGGAGATTAATTGCTCTATGTTATGATTATTTGCAAAATTATCTTATTTTGGGCTATTTTTCCAAGGTTTTGGTGTGATTCTGCTATTTATGAACCCTAGATTGTCGCTATCATTTTTTACTTGAGGTTTTTTGGTCAGAAGCAACTTTGAGGTAAATTTAATCTTTCAGATATTTATTTGTGCGTCGAAATTAACTCATTTGATCTCGGCTCTGTAGTTTTCCGCGATTGCTGAGATTAGTTCATGGGTTATTCGCTGGTTAGTGCATTTTAATATTCTTGATATAAATTTCATGCTGAAGCCCTTGCAGTTATGTTTAGGTTAATCGCAGTGCTAAACTGATTTTTTGCATGGTCATATCAATATCTACTTGATGGCTAATTTTGTTGATTGTAGAGTATTAAAAAAAAAAAAAAGGTGATTGAAAAACTCAAGAGTAATAGCTTGAAGTCATACTTCTAATTTTGAGGTCTAATTGGATGTTTAGGTATGTGAATGGGTGGAGGCATTATAGAGAAAGTTTTTCATGAATTTGGAGGTATATAATATGTGTTAAGCAACATAGAGCTGCCAATAAATTATTTGTTTTATTTATGAGTAGACTTTTATATTCGTTGATTAGAATTATAAATAGTATTTTTGTAGATCACAAAACTTTGTGTTATATGCAATTAAAATAGTTAATGTTGCGCGCTGTTCCGTATCAGCGGACTTTTAAATTTAGTTTGTGTAGTTTTTAATTTAGTGAGTAAGCTATATTTTGGATTAGTGAGGTCTACGTTTATAAGGGGAATATTTTTGGGATTACTTTTTTGTCTTTGGGATGGAAATGGAAGATACTCGATGCATTTTGTGTGGCTTTTGGGATGAAAACGATTATTTGATATATGTCCATGATATTGATATATATACACTAGATTTTAGATATATAATCATCTCCTGATACAACCTACAAAATCTTTTCCTTCTGCAATTATCCTGGCTTTTTTGTTTGACGTTAGGATGGAAACGATTTGGAGCTATTAATTTATGTAATTCAATTAACATCACTTGACAAAAAACTTATTTTGGTGAAGTTGGAGATTATTTTGGTGAACTTGTACATTTCTTTTTGGTGGACTTACACTTTCCTTTAGCTAGATTTGTATATCTATTTTCGTAGACTTTGGCTTTTCCTTTAGGTGAACTTATACATCTTTTCTTATTTGTGATATTGAATGTATTATGAAATAGACAATGCAACGATATCTTAAATATCTACATTAATTTAAGATTTTTTTGCAATCATTGTGGGGAAACCTTTATATTTGTTTTTGTTAAACTATACATAGAAGTCATGAAGGAATAGTTTAAGAAGTCAAGAAGGAATGATATTGACTTGGATACATCCGGGCCTAATATTATTCTTGTTAGGATGTAATATTTTATTTCCCTTGTACGTGGTTTTGAGCAAATAAATGCACTAATTATGTATTTTCTATCTCGTCACCCATGGTTACTCCGACCAATCACCATTTTGTTTCTTGAATATTGACTTTTGATTTGGTGGATTTTAAAATTTAAGGTAGTGAGTCTCATTTCATTGTCGGGTGAACGTGATTCAATGCATGTTTTCATGCTTGAATTTAAGTCTTAATTTGGTTCGGTAAAGCTTTTGTTGATTGCCCTATGCTTAAGCTGTATATGATTAACTGAATTGTATCAGACCTAAGTGATTTAATGAGCATTTGTTATAGATTTTTTTCTAAAAAATTATTCTTAAATTCATTTTTTCTTATTGTATTCTAGTATTGTGATGGTCTTGCCTTTCAACTGACCTAATCTCTAGTATTCTCATTTGCATGCTACTTTCGATTCTCATGGTCTGATTCTCATGGTCTTGAAATGCCCAGTATTTTCATGGTCTGATTCTCACGGTTTTCAACTACTTTGAACTTTATCATTGTAATTTGTCTAGATGTAAGCAAAAGTGATAAAGTATACCTATTTGCGATTGTTAATGAATTGGTGATGAAGGGGATACATTCGGTGAGGCTTGGCTTTTCGCCTTGTACCCAACTAATTTTTGCCTTCGCTGTTTGGCCAAGTCATTATACATATTTATTGTACATAATACTTATGTGAGTACATGCTTGGGTTTTAAAAGATGCTCTCACAGAAAGCAATTGGCTGAGAATTCGAGAAGGTTTTGTGTTTCCATATATATGGAAACACAGGCTCAGTTTTTTCCTGGGTTGTGGATCAATCAACTCCATACCAGAACTTGTCTCTTGGCTCTGGAAACAAAGATCCCCGACTCTTTTCTCGACCTTATGTTTATTTTTGGTGCTAATTGGACCCCTTTGTTATTAAATCGGCCATACAATTTATTGGATTGTGGCCTTGGGTGTGTTTTGGTGGTCTTGCAAACAATTCACATATATCAGTACAACCTAAAGCCACTAGGGAAATATTGCAGTACGAAGAGAAATTATGCACCGGTGTCCAATGTCTACCCCTCACCCAGCCGCCGGCGCCACCGGAAAGACCCAACATGAAAAGGGAGAAGATTGTGCCCTTTATTTTCGAATCCATATTAAAAGAGTTCCTTCTTCCCTGGCAATGCATGTCTTTGTCATGCTTCTAACAAAGTTTCTAATACTTCATGTTGGGAGCTGCAAGCAGGTGATAATGGACCAATTGACATATTTAAATCGAAGTTGTCGCATTCTATGTTTGCTGGTTGATATGTGATACTTAATTCAAAGTTTTTGCTTCTTGTAAACTATTTCTTCCCGGGTTTTAAGGGCTCCTAACACCTATCCCTTGCATATGACTTGGATTGCAGGATCAGTTGGATCCTTCAAGGCCGCTAAGTGACCACAAGCATTAGATTATTTCTCTGTATCCTACAATTTCTCACAGCTCACCCCTTCATCCTGTATTGTTTACTTCATCCTATAAGTTTGATTTATTGTGTCCCAAAATTCCCTAACTTGTATGGTCCTTGATTCACAGATAGGCACAAAAAAAATTTGAATCTTGATTAAGGATTCTTGTGACACTTTGAATACTACTTCTAATTTGAGGTATAAAGTATTTTGCTCGATAAAATAATAAGTGTGATGGTGAATCTCATCTTTCACCTTATGTTGTAGGTTCTCTCTTAATAATCAGGATGGAGAAATCTACTCTGTTTTTCAGACAGAAGTGCTAGAGACAGCTAGTATTTCCTTCTTCGATGTGCATCTAGATTGGGTCCAAGACGCAAGATAGAGGTCACATTTGCTCATGGTTTCCTTTAAATTAGGATTTATTCCCTGCAAATTGACCCTCAATGAGTCAATGTGCTTGTGGTGCTCATGACTATGTCTACAAGATTGTTAGTGGCCAAAAGTATTCGAAAAAGATGAATGATATGCAGGCGTCAGTGCTTCTCAAAGCAACCTACCACTGGCCTTATGAAAGTGGGTGTAGACTATGGAAATTTCCTTGATTTGCGAGTTTGGCCTATGGCACCTTGGAGTTGAGTGTTTAGCGACGTGATGCTGTGACTATATGTTGAAATTTATACAATTTGTGACAAAATGCTTTGACTTGATGTTGCGACTATATGGCAGCTTGCGATTAAGTAATGAAAGCCTTTTAGCTCAATATGGGGGATGATGTAAATCCCTCAAGGAACACTAATTTGGAGGTCCAAAGTAGTCAAGGGAATCCAAATTAGTCATCAGAACCAATTAGATTTTTACAAGTTCAAGAAGAGGCAGTTGTCGGATTAATTCCAGCAGCATACCCGATTTTTGAGAGCTTAATTACCTAGGACTCTTGGAGGTTTAATTCAAATAATTTATTGTGAATTTGAAGTTCAAGAAGTTAGCTTTCCAGAAAAACAAGTTTCAGTTCATTTGGACTTCATTTGATACTTCTAATTAGCTCTTGAACTCAAACTGTCCAGGCTACAGTTTTGGGACAGTTTTTACTTGGTATTTTTTTGATGATTTGCTAGATGAAATGACATCCAAATATTGTAATTCACTTTTTGTTAGTTCACTTAGGATGCTTTGTTTATTTCTTATGTTCAGCACAAAGGCAGAAGAGCATGTTAAAGGGGTCAATTTAGTTGTTTTGCCAAAGCTGCCAAGCAGGCATCTGAATTTGCATGGTTAGAAAGATCTTGGTGATTAAGGCACTTAATGATGTCTAAATCGTGATTTTCAAAAAGAGGGGGTTTCTAGACATCTTGAGGTTCCCCCCTTGAAGAAAACCACATATTAGTCATCAAAATACAGTGGCTTAATGGCATGGAACTTTGGCCAGTATGCACCACCTAGTAGCCTGGTTGCTTAGCCTAGGAGTTTTCCCTCTTATGCAGGTTTTCTCTTTCAAGGTGTGTTAGTGCTAGGTGGGTAGCTTGAGCTTAGTCACTAGGTGACTCATGAAAGTAGCAAGTGCCATGTGGAAGAGGAAGATTCACCCATTTTGCAAGCATTCATTCGTCCAGTTCAGCATGAGGTGTCAAGCATGCATTCCTCTCCTACTTTTGAGATGGCAGCCGTGCATTCTTTCCTTCCAAGGGAGGAAACATGATTCTTGCAGCCTATAGTCATCAAGGACTAGCTTAAGTTAATTAGTTTTAAGCCATTGTATTCGTTTGTGTTTGTTTTAGTTTAGTTATGTACTAAACCGTATGTTTAGCTAGTTAACTGTACTTAGTGACTTTCCTAACCATTAAGTAATCTCCTAATGATTACCTAATGAGTAGGGAAAGCCTTTGGACATTTTTAAAAGGCCTTAAGGCCTCATTTTGTAAGCATAACTTGATAAAATTTTTAAAAAAAGCTTGAGTGAAAACTCTCTTGCAAGGGTGGATTCTCTTGTGTTAAATTCCTAAATGTTGTATCTCTAAGTTGGTTCCTTAGAGTGGTGATCTCTTAGATCCAAATCAAACTTCTTAGTGGTACTTTTGCTGTATCTAAGGAGCCTAGTTTGGATGCACCCTTGAGGAGTTTCGTGGTGGTGATATCTGTGTCCATCAATCCCCTTAAGTCTAGCTCTTGACTCTCTATGTGTGGATTCATTTGGGTGAATTAAGTGCATGTCTTTCACTTTTATCTTCGAATTCACTTGTTTTCTTTCTAAAGTGAGTTTGAGTTTGTCCCTTGATTGTAATCTTTTATGGTTTAATTTACACTCTTGAGTTGAGTTTAAGCTTAACCCTTGAGAGTTACATCATATTTGGTATCAGAGCTAAGTCTCATCCTTGGCCTGAAATCAAAACCCACACATTTTTCCTTCCTGCCATGCCACAAAAATTTCCAAAAAGACACCAAAAATAGCCTTGTTTCTTGTTTAGCTTTCAACATAAGCAGTATGACTCTTGAAGAGAGGTTCGAAGCTCTCATGAAGAACTTCGAAGTAATGACCTCAATTAACAAAGAGTTGAAGAATCAAAAAGAAGAGTTGAAGAGTCATAATAAATATTTTAAGCGCCAGTCAGAGAAGAAAGATGACCTGATGTTAATCATCATGAGGTTAAGGTTCCAAAGTTTGAAGGGAAACTTGATCCTGATGAATTCTTGAGATGGCTTTATAACGTTGAAAGAATCTTTAATTATCACAAAGTTCCTGAGTAAATGAAGGTTAAGCTTGTTGCTCTTAGGCTGAGAAAGTACGCCTCAATTTGGTGGACTAACTTGTGTGCTATACGAGTTAGAAGGAAAAGAGCAAAATCCAAACATGGGAGAAGATGAGATCTAAACTTAAAAACCGTTGTATGCCCCTTTCGTACCTTCATGAAAAAGCGTGTAATCAAGCTCGCAAAGTCAAACATCAACAAAAAACCAAACCATTCAAGAAAGATTTCTCTGAACCCACAGTTATACCGCCTTCCTTCCCACAAAAAGAAGTCCCTGAGCCTGCAGTTATACCCCTTTCAACCCCACAAAAAGACTTAGCTCCACAAAAAAACCAAATTGGTTTGGAAGCTAGTGAGGAGGTTGTCAAAGATGTAAGTGAAAATGAAGATGGAGATGCAGTGTTGGATTTGAGTAATCTTGATGGCACTAAAGAAGAGACTTTATGTTCTAATGAGCTTAATAATGAAAAGGGTGCTAATGAATCATCTCTCGTCTTAAGCAGTCCTTAAGGGTTTGAGTTGGAGTAAGAGGAAATTGAGTCTGAGCTTCAACATGGAACTGAGCCTTGCAACTAGGAATTAACCTTAGAGGATCAAGAAGAGGATCTAGAGAAGGTCGAGGAAGAGGAGACACTAATCTTGACAAAAACCTTGAGTAAATTTCATGACTTGGGTGAGCAAAACAAAAGTGACGGTGCTTACAAGTCATTACATTCCATGAACAATACACCAAGGTTTGAGTTGAAGTAAACAAAGATTGAGTATAAGCTTCAGTAAAAAAAGAAGCAATTGGACGCATTGCTTGCTTATGATAAACCCTTGAAAAAGGTGTTTTACCATGAGTTAGTCCAGTCCAAATTTCAGAAAACCAAATCCTCCTACCAAGTCATAGCAGGAAAATAAAAGAGAAGGGTCATTTTTCAGCCAAAATCCAATCCATCCCTGCTTGCCCATTGGATTTGAGGGCAAATCCTTTTTAACAAGGGGAGGGTGATGTAAATCCCTCAAGGAACGCTAATTTGGAGGTCCAAAGTAGTCAAGGGAATCCAAATTATTTATCAGAACCAATCAGATTTTTGTAAGTTCAAGAAGAGGTAGTTGTCGGATTAATTCCAGCAGCATACCTGATTTTTGAGAGCTTAATTACTTAGGCCTCTTTGAGGTTTAAGTCAAATAATTTACATAGATTTGAAGTTCAAGAAGTTAGCTTTCCAGAAAATTAAGTTTCACCTCATTTGGACTTCATTTGATACTTCTAATCAGGTCTTGAACTCAAACTGTCCAGGCTGTAGTTTTGGGACAGTTTTACTCGGTATTGTTTTTATTATTTTCTAGATGAAATGACATCCAAATATTGTAATTAATTTTTTTTTGTTCACTTAGGATGTCTAGTTTATTTCTTATGCTAAGCACAAAGGTAGAAGAGCACGTTCAAGGGGTCAATTTAGTCATTTTGTCAAAGCTGCTTAGCAGGCGTCAGAATTTGCACGGTTAGAAAGATCTTGGTGATTAAGGCACTTAATGATTTCCAAATTGTGATTTTCAAAAAGGGAGGGGTTTCTAGACATCTTGAGGTTTCCCCCCCATTAAAGAAAACCATAAATTAGTCACCAAATGCAGTGGCCCAATAGCATGGAACTTCGGCTTGTATGCGCCACCTAGTAGCCCGATTGCTTAGCCTAGGAGTTTTCCCTCTTAGGCGGGTTTTCTCTTTCAAGTTGTGTGTGTGCTAGGCTGATAGCTTGAGCTTAGTCACTAGGTGACTCATGAAAGTAGCAACTGCCACATGGAAGAGGAAGATTCACCCATTCTGCAAGCACTCATTCGTCCACTTCAGCATGAGGTGTCAAGCATGCATTCCTCTCCTACTTTTGAGATGGCAACCATGTGTTCTTTCCTTCCAAGGGAGGAAACATGATCTTACAACCTACAATCATCAAGAACTAGCTTAAGTTAATTATTTTTAAGCCATTGTATTCGTTTGTACTTGTTTTAGTTTAGTTATGCACTAAACTGTATGTTTAGCTAGTTAACTGTACTTAGTGACTTTCCTAACCATTAAGTAATCTCCTAATGATTACCTAATGAGTAAGGAAAGCCTTAGGACATTTTTAAAAGGCCTTGAAGCCTCATTTTGTAAGCATAACTTGATAAAAGTTTAAAGAAAACCTTGAGTGAAAACTCTCTTGCAAGGGTGGATTCTCTTGTGTTAAATTCCTAAGTGCTATATCTCTAAGTTGGTTCCTTAGAGTGGTGATATCTTAGGTCCAAATCAAACTTCTTAGTGCTGCTTTTGCTGTATCTAAGGAGCCCAGTTTAAATGAACCCTTGAGGAGTTTGGTGGTGGTGATATCTATATCCATTAATCCCCTTAAGTCTAGCTCTTGACTCTCTATGTGTGGATTCATTTGGGTGAGTTAAGTTCATATCTTTCACTTTTATCTTCGAATTCACTTGTTTTCTTTCTGAAGTGAATTTGAGTTTGTCCCTTGATTGTAATCTTTCATGGTTTAACTTACTCTCTTGAATTGAGTTTAAGCTTAACCCTTGAGAGTTACATCAGGGGAGCATTTGTGCAATGACATAGAGGACATGAGTTTCACTGCTACATTGGCTGTTTGAGTTGTAACCTGAAATTTTCAATTGTTATTGTTTAACTTGGAACAAAACCTAGATTTTGTATGCCACATTCTTGTATCAATCGCAGCATTGTCTAAACTTGAAGAAGTTCCTTTGGAAATTCGAATGCAACTATTCTTTTTGGTCTTTAGCACTAAATAACACAGATTCTAAAATAGAAACAGCCTCTTCGTTTCTCAATCTTCTAATATTTCCCCATGCACATTGCTAATCTTTCTCCAATTTAATGTATGTTCTTCCATTTTTATCTTTTCATTGCCAAAGCAAGGCTGAGCTTTAGTACCACTGCCTTTATTTTTAATCTGGTATCTTGAGCCAGGCTTGGGATCACTAGAGGATATGAGTTATCAAGAATGGGAGCTCAAATGGCTTGCAGATTACTATCAACTATCAGTTGAATTTGAGTGTTACAAATTAAATGCCAACACCACATGATTCATGAAGATAAGCCACCAAACTTATGACACATATGTATGTAGTTCTCAAAGTTAATCTAGGGTTGGAATGTTAAATCACTCCAAAAGATTTTCACACACACATATATTTTGTGCAAACACGAGGGCTCTATCAATCGAGCTAATAGGCAATTGTACAATAATAGAGTGAAGAACCCACTTAGAGGACATACCAATCCATATATGAGCTAATACGATACAAAAAAAATCATTTATCTTGAGCATAAGTTTCATTGCATGAATAGGTTCATGCAATTAATATTTTGATTTGGGTAGATTGTCAATGCCTCAAAGGAATGATTTCAAAATACTCAATCAGCTCAACAATAGAAACAATAAGCATCAATCTAGCCACTAATCCAACTTGTCAAATATATGGAGCTGTTAACATCAATGATGAAAAAAGAAAGAAGCACAAAAAGTACCTTCATTTTGACTCAAGGAATATCCAAGTTTACCAGCTACACCAAGTTCCTTGTAGGTTATCCTTATACAATCTTGTCAAACTTCATTATCAACCACAAGTTTGTTAAACTTGGTCATTATCATTATTACCGAAGTTCACCGAAATATATACATAAGTTCACCAAAATATATGTCTAAGTTCACCAGAATGAATATACAATTTAGCAAAGACTGAATTAGTTCACTAAGAACAAATAGATGCTTATTTAAGCATTTGTTCTACGAAAGCATATCCGATTTTGATTAGAATTGGGCTAAATCCTAGTTCATATTTCTTTCACCAAAATACATGCCCCAAAATATCTTTACAAGTTCACCAAAATAAATGTATAAGTTCCCCGTAATATATGCAAAAGTTAGTTGAAATATAATTGCAAGTTCACCAAAGTATATGTGCAAGGTCACTAAAATATATGTAGAAGTTCACAAAATATATTTATAAGTCTATCAAACTATATGTAGAAGTTCATCGAAACATACTAAAAGTTCACCAAAATATATAAACTAAAATATATGCAGAATTTCACCAAATTATACCCATACATTCACCAAAACATATGTATAAGTTCACCATAATATATGCATACCTAGGTAGAGTTCACCAAAACATATGTATATGTTAACCAAACTATGAAAACAAATTCACCAAAGTATATGTATACATATGTGCAAGTTCACCAATATATATCTAAACTTTTACCAAAACATATCTATCCATTCACCATAATATGTTGACAAATTCACTAAAATACATCTATAAGTTCATCCAAATATACTTATATGTTCACTAAAATATATTTGCATTGAAATATATTTACAAGTTCAACAAATTATATATGTAATTTCACCAAATTTTACCACAATATATGTACAAGTACACCATAATATATGTATACATGGGTAGAGGTTCACCAAAATATAAGTATATGTTAACCAAACTCTACAAACAAATTCACCAATATATATATATATACACACACACACACATACATATAAGTTCACCAAAATATAACTAAAATTTCACCAACGTATGTCTATCCATTCACTAGAATATGTTTACAAATTAACTAAAATATATCTATAAGCTCACCCAAAATACAATTATGTGTTCTCTAAAATATATGTATAAGTTCACTTAAATATATTTACACTGAAATACATTTAGAAGTTCAACAAAATATATATGTAAATTCACCAAATTATATGTATTGAAATATATATAAGAGCTCACCAAAAAAATATACAAATAAGTTTTGCAAGTTCACCAAAATATATCTACAAATTTGTCAAAATATATCTCTAGGTTCACCAGAGTACATCTACAAGTTCAAAAAATATATTGTTGGGGAGATCCAAGGAAGGAGCCCACTTCAACCAAGGTCCATGGCAACAAGCTCAAGTGAGATTCCATCCTAAAACCAATTGGCAATAGGAGGAGTAGCCCACTTGACTTATATACCATGACCTTTCTTTTCAAACTCCCGATGTGGGATTTCTTTACTCATGTGTGATATTCTCAATAATCTCCCCCTCACACATGAGTCACTTTCAGACCACATCAACACACAAGCTCCCCCTTGAACGGAAGCCTTTACCAAGGTGTCAAGCTACCATCAAGAGCTTATCCATACCATCGAGCCACGCTGCAGCACACGTATTACCACTCGATCAACACCTACGCGTCACTTCACCAAGCTCATCCATGCGGTCTACCATGCCTCACCTTTGTCGCCTAGCCGAACGTACCATCGGTTCTGATACCACTTGTTGGGGAGATCTAATGAAGGAGCCCACCTCAACCAAGGTCTATGGCAACAAGCCCAAGTGAGGTTCCATCTTAAAACCAATTGGCAATAGGAGGAGTAGTCCACTTAACTTATATACCATGACCCCTCTTTTCAAACTCCTAATGTGGGACTTCTTTACTCATGTGTGATATTGCCAATTGGTTTTAGAATGGAACCTCACTTGGGCTTGTTGCCATGAACCTTGGTTGAAGTGGGCTCCTTCCTTGGATCTCCCTAACAAGTGGTATCAGAGTCTTAGTTTAGGATGTCTTTAATTATGAAGGTTGATATTCACAAATTTGATAGGGAGATTAGTTTTAATCTCTGGAAGGTGCAGATGAGAGCAGTTCTCATCCAGCATGGGTTATGGAAGGTTCTGCAAGGACCCCACATGAAACCCGAGAAGATGACTGAAGAATAATGGGCAGCAGACCAGAAGAAGAGGCGTGGATCGCTGATAGACGAGGAATGGGAAGAACTGGAGTTGAAGGCAGTTTCAGCCATTCAGTTGTACCTGGCACCACATGTCCTGCGAGAGGTGCTCGATAAAGCGACTGTAGTGGATCTGCGGACTCAACTAGAGGAACTCTACATGACGAAGAGTTTAGCCAATATGATCCGTTTGAAGGAAAGGTTGTATACCTTTCGTATGGCTGAAGGTACTCTTGTTCAAAAACATTTGAATGAGTTTACCTCTATTCTTGTTGATTTGGAGAGTCTGGATGCCAAAATTGAGAATGAGTATAAGGCTATTTTACTTGTTGTGTCGTTACCCCCTTCTTATAAACACTTTAAGGAGATTATGCTATATAGTAATTCTAATACTATATCATTTAAGGATGTCAAGTCAAACCTATTGTCTAAGGAGAAGTTTGATCTTGACATTCATGCTGATTCTGCTGAGGAATTAGTAGTAAGGGGTAAAACAATTGAAAAGGGGAACGGTGATCGGAGTAAGAACCGTTCTAAGTCTAAAAATCCTTACGTTGGTAAAACCTGCCATTACTGTGGTAAATTGGGTCACATTGTTGCTAACTGTTGGCAACTGCAAAAGAAGAGGGAGAAAGAAGAAGATAATTCTCATGAGCCTGCTGAAACTTCGTTTGCTGAATCTGATTCTGATTGTGATGTTTTATTTACTACCTCTACTGAAAGGGGGAGCGATTCTGATTGGGTTCTTGATTCTGGGTGTACCTATCATATGTGTCCTCATAAGGATTGGTTTTCAACATATGATCTAGTTGACTCAACAGTTGTTCACATGGGCAATAATACCCAATGTAAAGTTTGGAATTGGCACTGTTAAAATCAAGACCCATGATGGTGTTGTCAGGACTTTATCGAATGTTTGTCCGTTCCTGACTTGAAGCATAACCTCATCTCTTTAGGCACCTTTGAATCCAAGGGGTGCAAATATTCAGCTGAAGGTGGAGTTCTGAAGGTTTTGAAGGGTAGTCGGATTCTACTGAAGGGTTTGAGGCAAGGAGGCCTCTATGTCTTGCAAGCATCTACTACGACAGGTTACATAAAGAAAGGTTCATATAAGTCATCTTCCAGAGCTATGTTCAAGCAGTGCCTGGACTTAGTTGGCATTCACAGTATTTGAGCGCCCTTTGGGGCATTGCCCCTTGGGGGGCATCACCCTTCGGGGTATGATGACGGTGGTAGGGAATTGGTGATTGGAGATTTCGGTCTAAGGTGGAGATTGTTGGGTTTCGTCACCCAAAATCCAAGAATCGGCACGGTGTGACCGCGCTTGACGACACAGACGTGTCGAGCCGAAGAAGCGGGACGTCGAAAGAGGGTAGAAAAACAGCATGGGTGTGCCGTGCCATGTGGCACGGTCTTGCCACCCTGGCACGGGGTGACCGTGCCACATGGCACGGTCGTGTCACGCTACGCTCGAGCGCAGGTTTGCCCTAGCGGTTAGGGTTTGCATCGGTGTGCAGTATACTTGGCGGCTAGGGTTCTTATCTAGGGGTAAAACCCTGGACTTCTAGACCCTATATATAGAGGCTTTGTCTTGGATCTAAAATCACTCCAGAACTCCTAAATCCCTGAATCCCGAAACACATTGAAAGGTAGAGAGACTTTGAGGGAGATTACATGAGAGATTGTAATTCTGCTGTTGGATCAAATCACTTGTTGTGATTGTAATCGTTTTGTACTCTGCCTGCTCACATAGTGGATTGATTGTGCTCATCGCCATCCGTGGTTTTTTCCCACATTGGATTTCCACGTAAATCTTGTGTGTCGTTGTTTTTGTTCTTGTTATCGTTTTAAGTTTCTGAATATCTGTTTCATCCTATTGCTTCCGCTATTAGTTGCTTTATTTTCCTAACATATATGTACAAGCTCACTGTAGGAAATTAACAAGTTGACTAAAATAAGTGTCCGACATCATCAAAGAAAATCCTATACAAAGCCAACAAAGCTGCTACTTCGTATAAGAAACATATATCTGAAGCTGAAATAACTATTTATGGATTTGATATTTGTGTCGGCCTGATCACAAAAGTTCAGAAGCGTCCTGATGCAGATTCCTTCTATGTTGAAGCAATTGATGTTGGTGAAGCAGCACGTAGAACTATTGTCTCTATGGCCTTGTGAATTACATATGCATTAAGGAATATCATCTGGTTGATGTTGACCCCCATTCTTTTTCTCATTAAGGATACAGTTGCTAATGAATATGATGCTTATCTATGTATGTAGAAGTGGAAAGTATACATTTGTTTGCGTTCTTTGCAACTTGAAGGTAGCTACCATAAGGGGACTCATGTCTCATGCCATGGTATTGCTTCTTCAACTGAATTATGAGACTCTTACCTGTTTTTGTGCATGAATCAAACCTTTACAAGCTTGACTATACAAAGCATGGGCTGTTTTGTAACTTTAGCCACAATTGTTCTACTTCATTGCGTAAGTCAAACTGCTAACAAA